>NW_019167849.1:11004037-11044055 GCF_002303985.1 Durio zibethinus | reverse complement strand
GAGAAAGTGGAAATGGAGTTGCCGGGTAAAAGAAGGGAATGGCTAGTAGCGGGATTTCAGCTGCCCAACCACCTAGGAAATGAGAAAACTCGGGGAAAGGGTAGAGATAAGTGTTAAGAAAATGAGGTCCAGCCACATGTAATTAGTTTTGGACCAATCAAAGGCCATGGGCCTTAGTCTTTCTTTTTACACAGAGCCCTAGCTAATTAATAAAAAGAGGTGAGGTTGTTTTAAGGTGGTGTCACAAACCAAGAAAAGAAAGAAAAAAAGCCAAAAAAATAAAGAGAAAAGGAAAAAGGGAGAGTTAGCTGAACAGAAGTCAATCCATGGTCCAATTGAGTTGAAATTTTGTCAACAAGTTTATGATTCAGAGTTCTACATTCTAAATGATGAAGATCGCGTTTGAAGCTCTCTAAAAATAAATCTAAGGTATATTTGTTGAGTCACCTATTTGGTGAGATTTCTTCAATTGTCTCTCTCTAGTTGTTGATTAGCTCTAGTTTTAACTAGAGAAGAACTTTATATATTCATTATTTGATAATGGAGATTTTTCTAGTGGTTTGTAGATTTTTCTTCTACACTGAAGGGTTTTTCACGTAAATCTTAGTGTGCTTCATTTTTCCTACGTTGTTGATTGTTGATTGTTGTCTATTATTGTGGGTTATTACAATATATTGCTTTTACGTTGTGTTTATTGCTTCAGGCCTAATAAGTAGTATCAGAGTGAGGGTTATTTTAAGACAATGATACAGAAGTAGCCTAAGACAAAAGTAAATTCTATTTGAGATCATTAAAGGTGATATAGGTTCCATGATAAAGTTGACAGCATCTAATTATTCAATTTAGAAGCCTATGATAGAAGATCATTTATACTGTAAAAATTTATATGAGCTGATATTGAGTGATTCGGCTAAACCAATATATATGAAAGATGAAAACTGAAAGAAGTTAGGCAAAAAGATGCTGGCTATAATTAGAAAATAGGTTGATATCAATGTGTTCCATCATATAGCGCAGAAGGCAGATGCCCACACTATTTGAGAAAAATTAACAGTATTGTATGAGAGAAAAATAAGTATGAATAAAATTATGCTTGTTAAAAAGCTTATAACTTTATAGTACAATGATGGATGATCTATTACAGAGCACTTGAGTAATTTTCAAGATATATTTAATTGGATAACTACTACAGAGCTTAAGATGGATGATGAAATGAAGGCATTATTTTTTCTGGGTTCATTGTCAGACAGTTGGAATACTATAGTTAGGACTATTTTTAATTCAACTTCGATTACAAGGTGACATTGAAGATGGTAAATGATAGTATGCTTAATGGAGAAGTAAGTCGAAAAGATATAAACCTTGGGAATTAAACTCTGGTCATAGAGAACAGGGGTAGAAACATTGACAGAGATCAGAACTCAAAAAGTCGTAGTAAGTTTAAATATAGGCCCAAGTCCAAAGATAAAGTGAAGTGTTTCCATTGTGGTAAAGTAGGTCATATAAAATGACATTATAAAATCTTGAAGCAAGAGTGGAAATATGAAAAAGGTAAAAGTTCAAATGATGGCAATGTTGCAGCAATGAATTCAAATGGTAATTCAGTTACTTTAATTTGTACACATGGTGATTGTAATCATGTTGATGATCTCGACATTAAATGGATAGTTGACACAGGAGCGTCATAACATTATTTTCTAAGAGGAGTTGTTTATAACTTACAAAGCAAGAGACTTTGGTTGTACCATGATGCGAAAATAAAAGTGTGTCATAAATTATTGAGATTGGTGATATTATTGTACAAACTAGTATAGGTTACATGTTAACTTTGAGGGATGTCAGATACATTTTATATATGAGAATAAACTTACTTGCTATTAATATCCTTGATAAGAAGGGATATAAAAGTCGACAAAAGAATGGGCAGTGGAAGCTTCTCAAAAGATCTATGGTAGTTGCAAGAGAAAACTATGTTGCATAATGTATAAGACATGGATGCAATTGAACGGTAATCAGATAAATGCCATTAAGGATGATGCTTTAGCAAATTTGTGCCACAAGAGGCTGGCACACATGAGTGAGAAAGAGTTACAAGTTTTGGCAAGGTAATCTTTCATTCCTTTAACCAAAGGTATATCTCTCGATTTATGTGATCATTATTTGTTTGGTAAGCATCGTAGAGTTTCTTTTCGTAAGAGTTTTAAAAAAAAAAAAGATTGGAATTGATTTATTCTGACATATGTGGTTCCATTAAGATTGAATCATTAAGTGGTGACAGGTATTTTGTTACTTTTATTGATGATGCTTCACATAAAACTTGGGTGTACATATTGAAACACAAAAGTTAGGTATTGCAGTATTTTCAAAAAATTTCATGCCATGGTGGAAGGATGACAGGGTGTATTTAGACTGATAATGGTAGAGAATACATATCCAAAGACTTTAAAGAGTTACTGTTCAAAGTATGAGATTAAACATAAGATGATAGAACCTAGAACACCACAACATAATGGTGTAGTTGAAAGGATGAACTACACCATTATGGAAAAAGTCAGATATATGTTGAGGATGATAAAACTACCAAAGTCATTCTGGGATAAAGTAGTCAACACAGCTTGTTATTTACTTAACAGATCATCATCAGTTCTTTTGGGCTTTGACATTCCAAAAAGAGTGTGGACAGGGAAAGATGTTTCATACTCTTACTTAAAAGTTTTAAGATGTAAAACATTCATGCATGTGCCGAAAGAGCAGAGGTCAAAGCTTGATAGTCAAGCCACACAATGTGTGTATGTAGGATATGGTATGAGGAATTTGGCTACAGGGTATGTGATCCAGTGAAGAGAAAGATAGTCAGAAACAAAGATATGGTCTTTATGAAAAAAAAAACCATAACAGACTTTGAGAAAAATAAGAAGGCTACACGGGTTATTGTTGAGTGTGATGTTTCAACATCAACAGGGGTTCCACAAGAAACAGCCACAGTTAGTGATGAGCCAAATGCAATCAATTTTGAGCAGGGGAAGCAATCCTCTCCACCGGAAAGCTTTGAGCAAGAGAAGCTACTTTCAACATCAAGTGATGTAGAGTTTCAGCCTAGGAGATCTACCAGAGAGCCCAGGCTATCTATTAGGTATCTAAGTTCAGATTTTATTTTAGTTACCAGTGAGAGGGAGCCAAAGAGCTTCCAAAATGTGCAGACTACTCTGGATAGAAAGCACTAGTTAAAAGCAATGAAAGAAAATATGGAGTCATTTCGAAAAAATAGTATATATGATCTTATTAAACTCCCGAAAGAAAGAGGTCTTTGAAAAATAAATGTATGTTCAAGTTAAAAAAAGATGGTGACAACCTAGTGAGATACAAAGTTCGATTGGTGGTGAAAGGTTTTTCTCATAAACTAGGCATCGATTTTGATGAGATCTTGTCTCCAGCTATGAAGATGAGTTCCATTCGAGTGATACTGAGATTATCAGCTAGTTTGAATCTTGAGCTTAAGCAACTTGATGTCAAGACTGCATTCTTGCATGGTGACTTACAAGAGGACATTTATATGAATCAGCCTAAGGGTTTTGAAGTGAAAATGAAAGAGCACTTAGTTTGCAAACTAAAGAAAAGCTTGTATGGCTCGAAACAAGCTCTGTGACAGTGGTATAAAAAGTTTGATTCTTTTATGGTGAGCTACAGCTATAAAAGAATAGCAACGGATCCTTGTGTGTATGTCAGAAAATTTCTTGATGGTAACTTTATTATTCTCTTATTTATATGTTGATTATGGGACAAGATGCTGGTATGGTTCGCAAGTTGAAAAAACAATTGTCTAAGTCCTTTGACATGAAGGATTTAGGTCTAGCGAAGCAGATTCTCGATACGGACATTATCCGGGATAAGAAATATAGAAAGATGTGATTGTCACAAGAAAAGTATGTTGAACAAGTGCTTAGGAGATTCAACATGTAACATGTTAAATCAGTTAGTAGTCCACTTGCCAACCATTTTCATCTGAGTAAGAAATCTTATCAGTGTCTAAAGAAAAGCAACTAGCTATGTCTAGTATTCTTTATTCTTCTGCAGTCAATTTTTGATGTATCTTATGGTTTATATATCGCCTAACATTAGTTATGCAATTAGTGTAGTGAGCAAATTTCTTTCTAATCCGGGGAAAAGGTTCACTGAAGTAGTGAAATATATTTTCAGATATTTGAGGACATCTCAAAAATGTGCTTGAGTTATGCAGTTTCACAATCAGTTCTAAAATGGTTTACTGATGCTGACATTGCAGGTGATCTTGATGGTAGAAATCTACTTCTGGATATTTATTCACTTTTGTAGAAAAAGTTGCATCTTGACAGTCTAAGTTGCAAAGTATGTTGCTTTGTCAACTAAGAGGCTGAGTATATTGTAGCAACCGAAGCAGGTAAAGAAATACTTTGGATGAAATGCTTTCTTCTTAAATTGGGGTTGAATCAGAAAGAGTATATGGTGTTTTATGATAGCCAGAGTGCTTTAGATTTGAGTAAAAATGTCATATACCATGCTAAAACAAAGCACATTGATGTTAGATATCACTGGTTACGTTTAGTGATTAAAGAACAGCATATGCTATTGAAGAAAGTCCATACTGATAAGAATGTAGCAAATATGTTGACTAAGATACTTTTTAGGAAAAAGCTTGAGCTCTGCAATAACTTGACCGAAATGAGTTCCTTCGCCAAGGTAAGTTCCAAGTGAAACTGCTATGGTGATGAATCTCCTCCTAATGGGGCTAAAGGGGAGATTGTTAAAAAAGTGGGATCCAATCCCATGTAATTGGTTTTGGACCAATCAAAGGTAATGGGCATTGGTCTTTCTTTTTACACAGAGCCTTAGCTACTTAATAAAAAAAAGTGTGCCTATTTTAAGGTGGTGTCACAACCAAGAAAAGAAAGAAGAAAAGCCAAAAAAATAGAAAGAAAAGGAAAAAAGGAGAGTTAGTTGAATGAAAGTTGATCTATGGTCCGATAGAACTGAAATTTTGTCAGCAGGTTTATGATTCAAAGTTCTACACTATAAACAGTGAAGATTAGGTTTGAAGTTCTTTAAGAACAAATCTATGGTGTATTTGTTAAGTCATCTATTTAGTGAGATTTCTCAAATTATCTCTCTAGTTATTGATTAACTCTAGTTTTAGCTAGAGAATAACTTTGTATATCCATTATTTGATAGTGGAGATTTTTCTAGTAATCTGTGATTTTTTCTCTACACTGAAGGATTTTTCACGTAAATCTTTGTGTGCTTTATTTTTCCTATGTTGTTGATTATTTATTATTGTCTATTATTGTGAGTTTATTACGATATATTGTTTTTGCGTTGATATGTTAATTACTTCAAACCCAACAGTAAGATGGCCATGGTTGCCGATAAGATGGTATTGTGCATGGCACCTACTGCTTTCAATTTTAATTTTTTTTATTTTTTAATTAATTAATATTAATTAATTAATTTTTTAATTAACTAGTAAATTTTAAATGAATATGTCTTTAATGTCAAATTTTGGATTTTGGGCCTCCTAGCCCATTGAATAATTCCAAAATTAGGTTGGATTGGGCTTCCGCCCATACACAATAGATCAAGGACAATGTACCTAAAACAAACCTCATTTAAAATCAACATGAAATAAATTAAATTAAAATGCTAAAATGAGCTAAAATCGAGTATGTTTAAGTCAAGAACAAGCTTCGAATAAAATAAAATTATTCGGACAAAATTAAAGATATCTACAAAGTGTAATTATCCCATTTACACAAAAAGTTTGGTGTTTAGGGGCACGTTGAGAGCACTTCAATCACACCACACCTGCAATTGAAATACTTCAACCAAACCATATCCACAATTGAAGGTTCAAATGTCACTGTTGGCCTAATTGCACGAAAATGAAGTTTCAAAAGTCTCATTTGTGCTCATAATTTTTTAAGTTTTAAAATACTCCAAGTGAATGCTAAAATATTATACAATATATATTTATAACTTTTTGAAGAAATATACGATAATAATTAATTCACATATAACATAATTTTGTATGGTAAAATAACGTGTGTATATATATATATATATGTATAAAAGAATTATTATCCTATACGCTATCAGTGGAGTCCAAAAACTCCACAAATGTATCTATTTATATGCCACGTATTTTTTTGAAAAAAATTTTTTTTTTTAACTTTGACGTTAACTCAGTTTCATTAACTGACGTTACTCCGAATCTTTTGTTAACTCTCTCTGACCTGTCTCCGAAAGCTCTTTATTTCCACTTCTTTTTCCATTGATCGTTTATACTTCTCTGCATTGCCTGGCTTCCATCTCGACCTCTCTCACTTATCTGTTGAATGGAGTTTCATTGCTTATATCTCTAGCTACATATACTTGGCCATGATTCATATGAAGTTGCCAAGCGTGCTACGCGTAAATAATGGAGCCAGTTTGAGCATCCATATTCATTTGATGCTTCTTATTGATACCACTCAACAGCGATATCATTACCACGTTATCAAAGAGAGGAAATGGCAGCCAAGAGAAATGATTTGGTATGTCTGTAAATATAAAAACCAGAAATTACATTAATTTTTTTTCTTGTCATTTGATTTAAACTTTTTTCAAAAATCCCATGACATCAGTTATTCACTTTTAATTCCATTTTGCATGAAGAATTACTGTAATTACTATCAACTATGAGGTTCCTAGTTTGTTTTTTGTCTTCTCCAGCCCTAGGGAAAGCGGCAAAGAGGAATGAGGTTCCTATCAAGTATTTGTCTTCTCCAGCGATTGGTTAACGGACGAGATAAGCGAGATGCAACCCAACAGTTAAGCGAGAGAGGTCAAGATGGAAGCGAGGCAGGGCAAAGAAGTAAAAGCGATGAAACTAGAGAGAAGAAAAAGGTTGCAAAGAGATTTTGGACACAGGTGAGGGAGAGCTAATAAAAGATTAATATTTGGAATTAAACGTTAGTTAGTGTAGATACTTGATTTTGGTTACTAATATTTTATTTTTTAAAATTTTTTTAAAGTTGTTAAAATTAAAGATAAGTTAGAATAGGTAATAAAATTGTTTCAATAAAAATTATTTTACAAAACAAGTAATAAGACTATTTCAATAAAAATTATTCTATGAAACAATTATTTTTGAAATAACTTTTTTTATAAAATAACTATTTACAAAACAACTATTTAATGAACAACTCCTTCATAGAACAATACCTTCATGGAATAGTTGTTCTCAGAATAACTTTCTCAAAGAACAAGACCAACACTTTTACTGAAAATTTTTGAAAAAAAAGTTGCTTCACTAAGAGTTATTACATAAAAAATGCTTCATCGAATACTACTTCACTAAAAGAAGAAGTGAAAATAATCTCAAAATATGGTAGGGTTCTTGGATTAATTTCACTATTAGGATATTCCAAAAAGTTTGATCTGACAGATCAAATATGGAGATAGTTAAGATGTTTCTCTTAACCTTTTCTTAAAATATGAGTGCTTTTCTTTTAGAATAAATAATGAACTTTTATATTCACTATATCTATCACCAAAAACTAATAAAACTTTCATTAACCAATATATTAATATATTCTGTAATGGTCAATTATCTCATTATTCACCATTATTTCTATTCATTACTCAAGATATGTAACTAATATTCTTGAAATCTATAAATAAGAGTTTTCATAATTCATTAGGAACTTTTGGACTTTGGTAAATTTTTCATAACTTTCTTTCAAGCTTTCTCTCTACAATCCTTTTTTCCTAAATCCTTCTTTCAGTCTTATTCTCTTCTCTATTTAGCTTTACTTCACTATCCACCATCACCTGCTTCTACACTCAATACTTTAGAGTTTGCTTCAATCTTCCTCTCAATCGTCTCTGTGCATATTCTGTTTTACTTATTTGCAACGCTTCTTTATCTTAACAAAGAACCCATTTACAGTTAGTAAAAGTAAAAATAAAATTAAAAAATAAAAGGAAAGATGGTATATAAATAGATATACTTGAGGAGTTTTTGAACTCAAATATATTGGCGTAAACAAACATAACTTTTGATGAATTATATATGAACATGTTAAGTTTTTATTCGTTTATTATACTTAATAAATAATCTAAAATAATATTTTTATATTCATTTATTAAACAAACCGCACACGAATAAAGATTTAATTAGTTTGTTTATATTCACAAATAAATTCGTTTAACGTTCGTTTAAAATTCATTAATTTATTGATTGTTTATAATAATAACAAAATTACATTTTTATTTTTTATTCTAATTTTATTTTAAGGTTCATTTATATTCATTTAGGATTTATTTGTTTAAATTTATTTTGTTATAATTCATTTATTGTTTATTAACATGTTTGTTTATATATATTCGTGAATATATTCATTTAATGTTCACAAACAAATTTGTTTAATTTAATCAAACCAAATACGAATCGAACGCAAACATTTTATCATTTAAATAATTCGAACTAAAATGAATAGAATAATTTTCTTATAAAAAACGAACTTAATCCGAACATCTTTAAAAATAAATGAACATACTATAAATATATATTAATTTTTTCATATTTGATTTGTGTGCAGCCGTACTTAGATGACAATGGATAAAATAATAACGCTATATGAAATAAATAAGTATTATATTTTGGTTGGTTCAATCGGTTAAAGTTCATTTTTTTCAACGAAGAGCTTTTGGATTTGAGTCTTGTCGGTGACCATTTATTAAGATTATCTTGAATGCACGACTTACAGCTACCTGTCTTAGACTGTCGGTACAACACATTTTACCTTGAACTGAAAGATTAAATAACCTATCTACCTCCGAATTTTTCTTACCAAAAAATAAATAAATATTATGTTATTCACTTTAAATATTTGTATATATATTACTATTAATAGCTTTTTTAAATTATTATTTTGATATGATCTTTTAGTCCAATAATTTTGTACAAATTAAATATATTATAAATTATATAATATACCAACTTTGATTTAGCATCCAAAATGATAAATTTTCATTTTCATTGGTAACCATTTTTAATATTCAAATGCATATTTTAGCAATAATTTTAATTTCATATTACAGCACCAATTTCACTCTACAGTAACTACAGCAACCGGGATCCAAACATTAATGGAAAGCAAAAAAATAAAAATCAACTGATCAGGAATGAAACAACTACTTTCCACCTAAGCCAAGCGTTACAATTTGGCTAGGTCCCGAGGGAAGCTTACCAAAATTTTGGATCTGATTGTTCAGTAGAATACGATTTTTAGGAAATAATTTTTGTATTTTTTATATTTATATGATAAAATTTTGATTGGTTAATAAAAAATAACTTACTAATAAATAGAAAATGATATATTTTTTTTAAATTGACTTTTCTTTTCTTAAAAAATTTTTTTTTTAAAAAAACCTATCTACGAGTATAATTATTTACAAAGCTCGTGAATATAATTCAACTAAAATAGGATCTTAAACATTTTTTTAAAGTTTGGGCTTAATTTGATTTGACACAAATCATTATTTTATTAATAAAAATTATTTTATCTAATTTTAATTAAAAAATTAATATTAAAAGTCATATAATATTTTAATTTTTAATATTTCTATATTAATTTTTAATATTTTCATATTTTTAATCAAGCTGATTTTCGAATATGATTGTTTAAATTCATATTTAATTTGACCTTATCTGAAATAATATTATATTAATAAAAAGTAATTTTTAATATTTTAATTCTAAATATTTGCATTTTGAATATTATTAAACATAAATATTTTATTTTTCAATAATAAATATTATTTTATTATAATTTTAATAATAAATAATTTATATAGTAAATAAATTTTTAATTATTTTAATAATTAATAGTTTAATTTAATAATATTATTTTAATAATATGACTATCTTTAATATTTTTAATTGAAAATATATTATTTTTATATTTTATTGACAAATGTATTTATATTACTATTTCAATAATAAATATAAATAAATAATACATTTTTATAATTTAATAATAAATATTTTCAATATAAAATATAAGTATTTTAATAGTAAATATTTTTAATGTTTAGATAATAAATAATAAATTTAAAATATTAGTATGTTAATAGAAATAATATTTCAAGAAAAATAATGCTACTTTAAATATTTTAAAATATTAATATAAATAATAATTTATTAATTTAATATTAAAGATTATTTAATAAAATAAATAATAATTTTAATAATAAATAATTTTAATATTTTAATAATTATGTTAATAATATTTCAATGAAAACCACTTCATTGGTAGCCTAATTATGGTTATTGTAAGTTTATTATGTTTAAGAATAATATTAACTATTTTATACACTCAAAAACTATTTTATTTAGATAAAATCTTATAATTTATATTATTATGGAAGTAATTTGTAACTTTTATAAGACTATTTTTTGTGTAAAAAAAATATAAACTATTTTTATTGTATTTTAAGTTTGTATGATCTTGTTATAATGATTTTATTGGTTGTATTTTTAATTATTAATTGTTATTTTTATATTTATGACATTTATTATTATGATTATGGATAAATGTAAAAATATTATTTTGATGTAAATACTGATTTTCATAAAAGCATCCAAACACCATTAAATATTTTTTACAAAATCATCCCAATAACAGAAAATATCAAATTTTTCCAAAAAAAAAAAAGTACTTTTCAGAAATTGCTTTGAAGAAGTCATTTTCAGTTAAACTAATGGAGCTTTTGTGTTGAATAATTCCCCGCAAATAAGATGCTCAATCAAGATATAAACAACTGACAGAAGCGAACTCTATCTATATGCTATGAATTTTTTGCGAAGCTTACCAGTTTCTTTGTGTCAAACTTGTTTTAAAAGAAAAAAAAAATCATCAAATCAAGCTAGTAATTCGTCTAATTGTAGTGTAAGTGATTGGTAATTCATGTAATTCATATACAAAAGTAAATTAGTTTTAATTCTAGAATTGACTCTTGGGTCTCAACTCTCAATCACAACTTGCAGTCGAGGAGAAACAGATAAGGAAATTAAAAGCACTTGCTTCTTGAGTTGAGTCCTATGTCAACGAAAAGTTGTGGTGCAGTGAAAAGGATGCAATGCAAGGTTCTTGTCTTGACATAAATTGAGATTTTATCGTACAAAACACAAGACGAATAAGAGTTAGTATACCTAAAGCTACAGGATTTTACATTAATATCTGCAAATATCAAATTTTAATGAACGGGATTAGTATGATCATACTAATAGCTACCAACTGAACATAAACTTTCTGTTAAAAATTACATTCCCAGACACATAAACTAAAAACATAAAAAGGAAAAGAACAGATGCAAAACGTGAAACCTATGGAACTAAACAAACTTCTGCAAAGAGTTTGAGACAAAAGAAATGCCGGTTGACAACACCACAACACAACAATTTAAATGATAAAATCATTCTAGGTTTGACAAGTTTTATATGATTTTATGTTTCAGGTGGCAGAGAAACTTAACCCAGAAATGACAGCCGAGATAGAAGCAAATCTTCCCTCTAATCCATTTCTCAACCATCCAGCTAATGGAACAGGATTTAATTACAAATGAACTCCAGAATAATGTGACCTTATCAGCTGATAAAACACCTCAAAAGAAATAAACAATTACCAACGTTTTAGTTGACGACCACCATCAAAAACCAAAAAAGTTTTTTTTCCAGAAACCTTAAATCTATATTGTGTTGTTAGGATTGTGATCTTAAACTACCTTTTACTACTGCGTTATAATATAATTTTGGGACAAACAATCAGATCTCAACTGATGAGTCCAAATGAAGTATGTATCGACTTTACCTCTTTAGGAGAAGAAATTGTTTCAAGAAGAGAATTAAGCATTAAGAACATCAGACAATCCTTGTATGGGCAATTGAACTTGCTTCAAAAGATGTATACATTCATTCATTTGCAATTTTGCTTCAAACTTACACGACAAAACATAATCCACACATAAATAAAAATCAAATATCAAAAACCAAAACAATAAGTCCAACTATTCCACATTTTTGGACATCCGGCGTTTCTCAACACAATCATCAGAGCCAACAACACTTCTCCTCTTCTTTCTCCTCAACTTGTCACACAAAAATACCTTCTCCAGCCGCTCCACCCTTCGAGACAATGCACTCAACAACCTATTCTGCATTTCGTTTCTCTCAAGCAACACAGTCATCAATCCCATTATTTTCTCATTATCCTCCATCATCCTCCCTAACAACTCCTTACTCCTTTTATTCTCCCCACAATCTTCCTTGTTATTTTTATTCCCTTCCTTCTCATCATCAGCATCCAGCGCCGCTTCCTCTTCTTCAACTAAATTCTCAAGATTCGCAGAATCGACTTGACTCTTGCTCTCCATACTCTCCTCATCCTCCTGATTTGCAACAACTTGTTTATTTGATTCAACAGTTTCCTGCTTTTGCAGAATCACTTTTGATTCATTCAAATTAGGCACAAATTCAGCATCGTTGGTTATTTCATCATGATTTTGCGACTCTAACGTTTGATTGCAATTATCAGCAGAATCGGTAATACCTTGACTTTGATCAATTGCTTCAGTATCGTTGGTTATTTCATAATCATTTTGCGACTCTAACGTTTGATTGCAATTATCAGCAGAATCAGCAATACCTTGACTTTGATCAATTGCTTCAGCATCGTTGGAATCTATTGATTGGTCTCCGGAAACAACGGCGTCAACCAGTTCTTGTAACGCAATAGCCTTTTTAATGACAGATTTCCTGCAATCCCTAACCCCAGAATCCACTCCTCTAACTGAATCCAACTTAAGAAGCAAGCCCATCAGCATCTCGTTCACTTTCAATCTCTCCTTTGAATCATTTCGAATCAAATCGACAGTTTCTTTCTTCGAAACACTACGCTCGATGTCATTCACTTCCTCCCTTATTGCCTTGATCCTCTTCATGTTTTTTCTCACTAGGAATCCCCTAAACACCTTCTGGATCTTGATAACTGAGTCGGATGTGCCCCGCTCCGACCCGACGAAGCGGACGGGGATCGACACCACCTTGGGATTCAAAGGCTGAGGCGGCATGGCTTTGGGTTTGAGCTGGACCGGTATCCCTCTCAGGCTTTGCTCGTAACAAGGGCGAGACGAGGCATTCCAGGGATTTCCGAAAAGAGGAAAGTCCATTAGTCGCCTTTTGATGATATCGACAGAGAATTTCTTGACAGCTTTTCTTCTGACAAAAGTAAATTTGAGATGTTTTTGTATTTTCCAGATTGATGAAACAATGAAGCATTGGCCATGGGGATATTATACGGGTACTTGGGGACTTCTGGATCCAGGGTTCCAGAAGGAGAAGGTGGATCTGGAAGTTGCAAGAAGATTCTGGAGAAGATGTATCCAGGTTTTTTTCTATTTGCCCGCGTGTCTTGGTTGAATGGGTTAGAATTAGGCTTATGACTTTGACTTTTGATGATATATCATTTTATAGACATGTTAATTACGTGCGTTAGATTAAACTTGGGTCAAATCAATTTAATTTGAGTTGTTTTTTATCTTAAAAAATTAAATTAATCTTGAATTTGATCATTTTGATTTTAAGTTATTTTGAATTCAAATTATTTGAGTTTGGATTATTTTAAGTTTGAGTATTTTTTATTTAGGATAATTTCAGATTCAAGTTATTTTGCTTTTAGTATTTTAAGTATTCGAATTATTTGAATTCAAATTATTTAAATTCAAATCATTCGAGTTCAAGATATTTAAGATTCAATTTGTTAATTTTTATAATTAAATTAGATTAAATTTAAATAAATTAATTGATTTAGTTTGAATTAAGTTTTATTATAACTTTGACAAATAATAAAAAGTAAAAATAAATAATATTTTAAAAATAAATATTATAGTTTGTATACTTTAAATTAAAGTTAATTTTTATATAAATGAAAAAAAGTGATTTTATCATATTTAGACAAATTTAAACATGATATGATAATATGACACTATATCAACATAAGAAAAATCGTATAAGTTTTAGAAAAAAGTTGATAACACTAAAATATGTAAAGATTTACAATTTTTTATGCAAAAAATTTAAAATTTGTTTGAATTTGGTACCTTTAATGTTTGTTTTCCTAATCTTTAGGCATATATGCTTGGGACTTGAATTTCATGTAAAAGTTCATACAAGATTACGACAAGCTTAATCTTTGTAATATTCGACTATGCAAGAATCATTTTTAGCCGAATCCAACTTGAACTAGGTTTTTTAAATTCACTTGATGTAAGGAATCTTAGTGGTAATCAAACTCCTACAAGTATTTGATATTTGAAGACTTATATTTAAGAAAGGATTCTTTAATGCATTCGGCCCAAAAGAGTTTTAATTGCATAATGACTCTTTGATCACCATTGAAAGACTTATATTTGAAAAAGACTTTTGCAAGATTTATACTTAAAAGTTTGGATGAAAAGTAACTTTATAGCTTTGAACATCTAAGATTAGCTGAACCTATTAATATAAATAAAGAGGTTCATTTTTGTATTTGACACATCTCTCATTACATCTCATATCCCATTCTACACATATTTTCTTTTTTTTTTCTTTAGTATTTTAGGTTTATTTTAAGGTTTTTTTGTATTAGGCTAAGGTGACAAATTTTGGCCATTACAAAACTCTTGTTTTCTTAAATTTTTTTTCTTTAATACAAGCATTCTTTTGGTTTCAAGATCTATTTCTTTTTAAAACTCTTTTACATTCTTTCAGTTTTTCAAGTTCTTTTATACTTTATAAGTTTTGGTCAAAATCTTTCTTTCATATAAGCTTTTGATTTAATGGAATCTTGTTTCAAATCTTTATTTTATGCAATACTTATTTTTGGCCAAACTTTCAATTTTCTCAAAGCATTTTTTTATTTCAAATTCTTGTTATATTCAACCTTAATCTAAGATTACTAGTGACAGTTGGATATTGAGATCTTGGCATATATTATTCTTTTTCTTTTTTTTCAATTACAATAAGATCAAATCTTTCATTAGTTTAGATATAAGCTTGTGGTAATTGTCAATCTTGGTACTTGAATCCACCTAACAATTAAATTCAACAATCTTTATGAGAACGATACTCTACTCACTCACTCAATTACTTGATTATGATATATGCACTTACAGGCATTATAAAAAATAACAATAAAGTTTTTAGCAATGTTGCCAAATATTATAGCGGTATTCAATTCAATATCAATAGGGATTTTTTACTTTCTTGTAATCTAAACATTTAATTTTATTTTTTTAAACTGTTTTGATATTTTCTTTGTTTATATTCTCGATCTAAAAGTGTTGATCTAACTCCATTTGACGTTTGAAAAGAGATTGATATTGGCATTTGAGAATAGATCAAACAACACCAGCTACACCAATTCAAATGGTAATGCAAACAACGAAGGTTATTGAACATTGAGGGACTATGTTGTCCCTAATGCTGATGGATTTCAACCATCCATAAAAAGGCCAACCATACAAGCAAACAACTTTAAAATAAAGCCTTTTATTATCTAATTGGTCTAAACTTCTGTACAGTCTGGAGGGTTATTAAGCAATGATCTAAATCTCTACTTATCTAATTTTCTTGAATTATGTGATACTTTTTAAATACAATAGTGTTTCAAATGATGCTATTAGACAAAAACTTTTTCTTTTTTCTCTCAAGGACAAGGTAAATAGTTGGTTGTCTTTTTTACCATCTAGATTGATCACAACTTGGAATGATTTGGTGCAAAAGTTCCTTACTAAGTTCTTTCCACCTGCCAAGATAATCAAGTTAAGGAACAAAATAACTACTTTTATGCAATTTAGTGGTGAGAATCTTTATGATGCATGGAAGAGATTCAAAGAGCTATTACGCAAGTGTTAACATTATTGTCTCTCTCAATGGTTACAAATTCATATCTTTTACAATGACCTCACCATCTATGAGAGTTACTCTTGGTTCAGCTATTGAAGGAACAATTATGAGTAAGACTGTTGAGGAAACACATGAGTTAATCGAAGAGATAATGACCAACAACTATTAATGAGGCATGGAACGTAAGGTACATGAGAAAACTGTTGGTATGTATGAACTTGATGCTTTTACTTTCATTAATTCAAAACTAGCCAATTTAACCAAAAACATTAAAGCCTTAGAAACCATCCCAAACCACTCTTGTTCATGTTATACATAACCCTTTTGTCTCTTATGAAAATTGTGATAAATCTTATACTATTGAAAAATGTCAATTTATGAAAAAAATAGTCCAATATGCCCAATAGTCCAAGCCTGCTTACAACCCAAATAGCAATACTTATAACCCAGGTTGGAGAAACCACTCTAAATTTTCTTGGAACCAACCCAACCACCAAGCCACTAACCAAAACACCAATTTCCATCCAAACCTGCCCCAAGAAAAAAAAAAACAAGTTTTAAAGATATTTTGACCTAATTGATGCAAGCCAATAATGTAACCATTCAAAGCTAAGCTGATGCTTTATAAAATATATTTATTTACAGTGTTTAAATGATTAATTTTTTTCTTGGCCTCTTAGCTAAAAACTAATAATTTTATTTCTAATGAGGCTAATTTTATTTTTGTAGGAAATTGAATGAAAGAGTGAATCTTGTCAAAAATTTGATAATTTTTATCAATCGTTGATGAATTCTTTAATAGCATTTAGAATGAATTCTTGCAACGTTCTTGATATAGTTCTGGATTTATTCTTGAATTGCTTGAAAATCTTGAAGTGAAAAGTGTCAAGATTAATTTTGTCGATTTAAGAAGTTAATCTCGATGAAAAATAGAGAAAATTTATGGCAAGAATCACAGCTAGGCATGGTTTGGTCATAAAGAATAGTTAGAATTTGTAATTTTAGTGAATGCATTGTGTAGGACACATGGCAACAGGATTACTAATGGATGACATTGGGTAACAAGTTTTCTTATTGGTTAAGAAAAATGATTTGGATGTTATGTGGCATGATGAGGTGGCAATTATGTTTATATGGGAATAGACTAAGTAACCCTTGATTTTTCCTATTTGGATTTGGATTTCCTATTCTTAGTAAGATTGTATTCCTATTTCTATTTAGAGTAGAATTTGAATGAGTTATAAAATGAGTATTCATAGTGAGGCAAAGCAAGAATTCTTATTGAAGGAAAACTTTAAATTTTCTTCAAGAATGAAGGGCATGTCGTGGGAATCAAAAGAAGTTTAAGATTATGCAAAGTTGAAGTCTTTCTTGAAGGTTAATACACTTTAAGCCGAACCTACACTCTGGTTTTGCAACATTTAGTTTTTGCTTTCTTTTATCCATTCTAGAAGTCGATACATGTTAAGAAAGGAAGATTTTTATGATCTAGAAAACAATAATTGATATAGAATAGCTTTTTTTGAAGAGTTTTACTTTCATTAAACTTCAAGAAGCATTCTTTGATTGAAGAAGTTTATTTGAATCGAAACAAATGAGTTGCTAATTGGAGTCCAAGTTGGTCGAACACTTCTTAGATTTTCTTTGTCTATAAATACTTTATTTAAGTCTTAGAAAATGGTGTAAGTGGTTGTTGCGTGACAGACTAACCTTAGCAACTTTAGCATTATTTAAATTTCTCGTTCTTGATTTCTTTAAAAGCTTTCTTGTTCTTTAATTTCTACTCTTTTAAATTTCAGTTTATTCAACTTTGTTTTCATAGTTTTTATTCAATAAAGTTTTTATTTAAGCATCTTTATAATCGGGTTTCTAGTGAATTCAATTTCTGGTTTGCGTATCTTTGCTAAAACAATTTCGATTTCATGTTCTTGGCATATATTGACTATTTGGAAAAGCTAGTCAACCCAATTAACAGGCCCTATCACGCGATTCTCTTTATAAGGTAGGTTCTCCTCTCTGGAAAGATTCCTATGGTAGTCTAGCTTTCGGCAAAGCTTTTAACCAAATAAAGAAAAAAGATAGTTGTAGTGCCTTCCGTTTCAAGGCAAGGTTGAAGAAAGACAAAAAACTTAACCAGTAAAACCAAAGCTGAAGCTTGCTCTTAGAAGAGGTTTTTTGGCCACTAAACTAAGCGCTTACTGGAGACTTGATCTTGACGTCCCTATAGATCCAGGATGCCCGACTTTCTGGCAAAGACCTAAGATACCATTCTTGGCCTATAACTAGCCAATTAAATATGCTACTTCTATAAGTACTTATAAATCCCCTAACACTAAACCGAAACCCAACACAACCAAAACCAATAAGCTGCCTACAAAAAGGGAAAGGGATGACAGGAGAAACAAGGGGTTGTGTATG
Source organism: Durio zibethinus (assembly GCF_002303985.1). Next base: position 11,025,679 of record NW_019167849.1, on the reverse strand, counting down.
TGGTGTGGAGCTAAATTTGTAACTAGTCATAGGTGCATGAGATCGCAACTATACCAGTTATTAGTGGATAAAGGTATGGAGCAGACTAATGAGTAAGAGGAGTTCTCTGACTGTCTAAAAGCTCTAGAGAAAGCGAATACTGAAATGGCTGAAATGGTAAATCGACCATTATCTCTTTGCATGCCTTGATCGGTACAACTAGTCCTCAAACTATAAGGATTCAAGGGAAGATAAAAAATCAATCAGTGGAGATATTGGTAGACTCGGGCAGTACTTACAACTTCTTGGATTTAACTGTTGTTAAGAGGTTGGGTTGCAAAGCTGCTGCAGTGGAAGGAATCAATGTCACTGTAGCTAATGGCAATCAACTATTGATTAGACAATTGTGTAAAGTGGTTTGGTGGCAAGCTCAGGGCTATTACAATGCACTGACTTCTTAGTATTACCTCTAATGGGCTATGATATGGTGTTAGGCGTACAGTGGCTGCAAACACTAGGACTTATTATATAGGATTTTACAAACTTAACCATGAAGTTTGAAGTGGAGACTAGTTGGTATACATTGCAGGGTTTGATGGTAGGTAAACTTCAGGTGGCTTCAAAAAAGCAAGTTGCGAAAATGAATTTAGCTAGCAGCAACACTTGTTTGCTTATGTTAACAAGAGTTCAATCACCATAGACCACCCTTCCCACGAGTACGAACAATGCTAGTTTCCTAATTGAATTGTAAGAACTCTTATCCAAATATGCTAAGATTTTTGAGTTGCCTAAGAGTTGCCACCAAAGAAGAGCCATGATCACAAGATTCCATTGAAGGATGAATCCAAGCTATTATAATACAACCCTAAAAATATCCTACAATTCAAAAAACTGAGATTGAAAAAATGGTGGCTGAAATGAACGCTCCAGGTATAATTCGAGACAGTAATAGTTCCTTTGCATCCCTTGTGGTCTTAGCAAATAAGAAAGATGGGTCTTAGCGATTGTGTATAGATTACAGACAGCTCAATAAATATACAATTAAAGACAAATTTCCTATTCCCCTTGTGAAGGAGCTGCTGGATGAGTTGACAGGGGCCTGTTGGTTCTCCAAGCTGGACCTTAGGTTAGGGTACCACCAGATGAGGATGGAGGAGAAGGACATTTATAAGACTGCCTTCAAGACTCACCAGGGACACTATGAATTCCTGGTTATGCCATTAGGATTGACCAACGCTTAATCAACTTTTCAGAGCCTCATGAATGTTTCCAGCCAAATCTCAGAAAGTTTGTCTTAGTGTTCTTTGATGACATCCTGGTATATTCAACAAGTTGGAAAAGCATCTATTTCATTTGCAGCAGGTGTTCGAAATCCTAAAAGAACACCAGCTCTATGTTAAGTTGTCCAAATGTGAATTTGGCGCTTCAGAGATTGAGTACCTGAGCCATGTAATTAGCAGGCAAGGGGTGGATATGGATGGTAGAAAGATTGCTTGCATACAAACTTAGCTAATTCCGAGCAATATCAAGGAGTTAAGAGCCTTTTTAGGATTAATGGGCTACTACAAGTGATTTATTAAGGACTATGGATCAATTGCTAAGCCTTTGACAATTTTATTAAAGAAGAACAATTTTTGTTTGGTGTAAAGTTACTACTAGAGCTTTTGAACAACTTAAGCAGGCCACGGTTTCTGCTCTTGTTCTAGTTCTGCCAAATTTTATTTAAACCTTTGTTGTAGAATCTGATGCTTCAAGATTGGGAATAAGGGCTGTGCTGAGTCAGAATGGTAGACCCGTGGCTTACTTTAGTAAAACCTTGTCACCCAGACATAAGTTGCTTTCTGTCTATCAAAAGGAAATGCTCACTATATTGAAGGCAGTGAAGAAATGGAATTCTTACATCATGGGTAAACATTTCCAAATCAAGACTGACCATCACATTCTCAAATTTCTACTTGATCAAGAAATTAATACTCCTACTCAACAACTTTGGCTGACCAAAATGATGGGGTATGATTTTGAGGTTACTTTTAGGAAGGGAGCCACTAATAGTGTAGCTGATGCTTTGTCAAGGAAACCAGCTTCTATATTGTGTGCAATCACGGTGATTGATACTGACTTGTTCGCTTGAATTAAGCGTTGATGGGTGGAAGATTCTTTTATGGTTAAAAAGATTCATAAGACATAGTCTGATCTGGCATAGCGTTCAAAACATACAAGGTAGAATTGTCAGCCCAGGAGGGATAAATTGGTAGTTGAGGCCAACAAAGAACTCCGAGAGGACTTGTTAAAATCTTTCATAATTCTACATCAGGTGTCATTCTGGTATGGATGATACTATGAAGAGGATGGCTAATGTTGTTTATTGGAAAGGCAATAAGAAGGCTATTAGACAATGTGCGAGAGAATGTACAATCTGTCAACAATATAAACCTGACAATGTTGCCAGTCCTGAGTTATTACAACTATTAACCATACCAGAAAAGATTTGGATAGATATATCAATGGATTTCATTGACGGTCTATTAAATCTTTTAGTAAAGAAGTTATCATGGTAGTGGTTGATCGCTTGATCAAGTATGCTCATTTTATTACTTTAACTGGCCCTTACATAATTGCTAGTGTTGCTCAAGCTTTCCTTGACAATGTTTATAATTTGCATGGAGTCCCAAATAGTATTGTGTCATATCGAGACAAAATTTTTACAAGTTTATTCTAGCAGGAACTCTTCAAGTTACTTGGGACTGAGCTGAGAATGTCTACCTCTTATCATTCCCAGACAAATTGCCAATCTAAGGTTGGTAACAAATGCCTAGAGTCTTATCTCAGGTGTATGACAGGTGAGAGATTAAAGATTGGTCATGGTGGCTTTTATTGGCTGAATGATCGTTTAACACCAGCCATCATCCTTCAATCTAGACAACTCCATATGAGGTAGTTTACGACCAACCAGCTACCACTTATATGCCATACTTGCCTGGGGATTCCAAAGTTGGGGAGGTGAATAGAAGTTTGAAGATCAGAGAAGCAACCATTCAGCTCTTGAAGTTTCACCTTAATAGAGCTCGTAACAGAATGAAGCAACAAGCTGATAAACAGAAAACAGATAGGCAGTATGAGGAGGGAGACTATGTTTATGTCATGCTTCAACCTTATAGACAGATTTCGGTCGTTAATAGATCTTGTCTTAAATTAGCAGCTAAGCTCTTTGGACCCTATAAGGTGTTAGCAAGAGTTGGCCCTGTGGCTTTTAAGCTGGACTTGCCATCTACAGCACGCATTCACCATGTCTTAGCTAAAAAAGCATGTTGGTAAGGAGCCTAGTCAATTTTCTCTTCCCTTACTTGATAGTGATGAAGTCCTGGCCAAAGAACCTATAGCAATTTTAGATAAGCATATAAACAAAAAAAAAAGGGGGGGGGGGGGGGGAGACTAGTGACTGAATTATTGGTGCCGTGGAGTAATTGTTTTCTAGAGTATGTTACTTGGGAAGTTTTGTTCGATCTGCAAAAGAGGTTTCCTTCTTTTAAACCTTTTGAGGACAAGGATTGTTTTCCAAAGAGGTGCACTTCCACAAACCAATGAGGCATTGGGTTCAATAACAGATCCAGCCCAATAGCATACTGTTAGTTTCAAATGTTACTTAATTTTGTAATAATTAGGATTTACTATAATGGGAGAATTAATTACAAAGAGTTAGTTATGCTACAAGTTATCGTGTTTTTAAGGAACAGACGTTCACTGTAGTAGGGAACATGATCAATTGAATATCACAATTTCTCTTTCTTACTTCCCTATCATTCTTTGTTCTTCTATTCTTTTCTCAACTCTTTTATTTTCTCCCTTATTATTTCCTCCACGTATCAACCTTTCCTAAAACCCTTTTAATCTCCCCTCAATTCTTCTTAAAGCCAATAATGACTTCTCTCACCACCCTATCAAACCCCAATTCTTTTCTACCCCAAAATCCAAACTCCAACATACAAATTTCCCTCCAAAGTCTCCAAGAATAAGGCCCGTTCATCGTCATTGAAGGCGCCACTGGCGTCGTAAGCCAAGGGTGGAACTTTAAATTTTTTTTAGGTATTTTTTTTTTGTTTTAAATTTTGTTTAGTTTCATATTTTCTTTCGGAATTATTTTAGCGTAAGTTTTTATATGAATTAATTTTTAGATTCAACTGCAACAACATGTGAAGAAGTGAAACCAAACTAAAACCCTTATTATTGTTCATTGATATAGGAAGTGATGACAGATTATTGTAGTTGATTGTTTCTTAATTTATTATCTATTTCTTTTTCATTTTTTAAAAAATATTGGGATATAGTTTTTGCTTTTATTGGCTAATTATATTGATGAAAAATTAGATTATGTACTATTATTATAGATGGGTTTTTCAAATCAAGTTTCCTTACCGGCCAATTGTCTTTCTTACAAACGTTTTATATGCATTTAATTTTGAAATATTTTATGCTTGATTTCATTTTATTTAATTAATCATTTATTTAGAATGCATGTTGTGTGAAAGTAACGATATTAAATTTCATGAGTGAAAAATGTTAGAATTGGTAAGTCCTTTCTATTGTCTAACTAATTACTTGCCCTACCTGGTCCTGTTATTGTTTGTAGTTTGGTTAGAGAATTTGATAGGCTTAGCATTTTATGTTCTGACACTAGATTGTAGACGGAACCAGTGGTTTATGATGACAAATGTTTTATGAGAAGTTACAGTGCACTTTGAAGTTGTGCTTTTATATTGTTTCTCTCCATATCTTTTTATTTTTTTTGTTTTATTTGACTGATGCAAAGAGGATTAGTGTCCTTGCAAGAAAGAAAGGAGGGGAGATTACAGAATCGAATTCACGTCAACCTATGGCTAAGAAGGAAAAATCACTGTTTGGCTTGCTTTACTCATATCTTTTCTTCCTCCTTGATATGTTACTGTGTTTTGCTTATCATTGGTTTTGAACGGTTATACGGATTTAACCTTCTATTATTTGGTCATTTACATTGTGTTTTTTTTTTTTTTAACTAGAGGTAGAGAAGTTATATCCTTTTTCTTTTACATATACTCAACTGCTACTTATGGTTTTTCTTTTTTACCGTTTGTCGGTAGAATAGCATTTTGTGTTGTCGAATGGCTATATCTGCTCAGGTGTTTCAGGGTCATCTTTTACATTTTTTGATGTCTATAAGTTTCCTGTTCTGTCTTTACCCTTTTATTCTTTTATTTTATGGAAAGTGTTTGCTATTTTAAAATTAACCTTAAATGCTAGCAGAATTAATTGATTAGCCAATACTTTTTTTGTTCACTTCATGAATTATAAGGTCTGTTTTACTCTATATTCTAATGGTTCATTATTTTTCAAGTAAAATTTCTTACTATCTTCTACGGGTGTTTGTTTGTGATTTAGTAATTAAATCTTTTATTATTTAAATACATGGCCTACCAATGTCATTGTATGTGATTTATGTTTGGGTTTGTTTTTGTAAGTGTATGGCAAGATTTTAATTCTCTTCGGCGCTTTTCAAAATAGGCATCATTTTGTTCATACTTATATTTAATTTATCATTCTTTTTAATGTTTTTCTGTCGAAGGTATGCCCATATTTAGATTTTAATTACTATGTCAACTATCCTTTACTTTTGTTGTGTTTTTGTGTGCAACAACATTGATATGCTCCTCTTTTGACTCTTGATGATGGAATATGCACTCCAACAGACAATGTTCTTAATTTTATGAATAAAGCTAATTTAATTATTTCTATATTTTTAAAATTGATTTATTGTTTTGGATGTACTGTTTATATTTAATTTTTTTAGTATCACTTTTTAACATATGCTTTCTTCATATTAATTATCAAAAAAGTTGTTCAATCTTTTTTAATATTATTGTTATAGTCATCATAGTAAATGCACTATAGCCAAAGAATGCAATTAAGTTTTCTTTAATATTTGTTTTATGCTAAAATTTTAAGTTTATTTTGTACAGTTAAGTATTAATTTTTTTAGTATCACTTTTTAACATATGCTTTCTTCATATTAATTATCAAAAAAGTTGTTCAATCTTTTTTAATATTATTGTTATAGTCATCATAGTAAATGCACTATAGCCAAAGAATGCAATTAAGTTTTCTTTAATATTTGTTTTATGCTAAAATTTTAAGTTTATTTTGTACAGTTAAGTATCTATGGTAGCTTTCAAGTTATGTATTGTTTTTTTACTTATTCATATTATCTTTTTTTATGTTCGGTTAATGGATGGTATTGACATGGATTAAACTAGAGAAAATAGAGTTTGGGGAGTTGAGAGATTAAGATAAAATAGAAACAGGGTAGGGATGGGATGATTTTCTAACTGGCTTAAAAAAAAGGGGGGAAAGTCCACCATATTTGAGTTGTGAGTATTGGGATTAGATTGTTGAAAAATGGAATGTTAATTTTTTAACTTTAATGTTTAAAATTGAGAGTTGACTATTTTGATTTTGCATGTAACTCTTTTCTATATGAATATACTAATTTGATCTTTTACATGTAAACTTTTTGTGTATATTTACATATATATATATGGCAGTCTCTTTCTGCTTACATGTTTATGTAAGGATAGAGGAATGTAAGGAGTGTGGCTAAGCTCATGTTTGTACATATTGTACATTTATAAATTCTCATATGCTATTTTTTTAGACTACTACATTTATTGTTAATTTGCTCTCTTATTTTTATGATTATCTCAAGATAATTTTTCATATTAATCTTGATATTATTATACGTCTATTAAATCAAAGGCTTGGAGGTCGATTGTTATCACTGTCGTAACATATAAGTTTGTAAACTTATCAATAGACACAATAAAAGGAGTTGCTATCAATCTTTTCTTGTTCGAGTGTGATTGACCATCTAATATTTGGATTAATCTATCTCTTTGAGAAAGTCCTATGCTTGGTTAAGGATCTTTAAAAAAAATAGGTTATGATTTTAGAATCAAGTTTAGAAGTTTGATTATGTATAAGGAAAGTTATAGCATTTCCACACACTCATCTAAAAAAACGATACCAATTTATCTTAAATTGTCCTAAAAATCTTAGTTTAAAAAGTCTTTTGTTAAATTTTGGTATTAAAATATTGGAAATAACTTTTATGTTCTTTTTATTAATCTGGTAGAATTCTTATAAATATTTTCTCACGTCAAAAGTATTTAAATATCTCATTTATTTTCTTGAAAAAGGTTTTACCGTTAGAAAATTGGTTAAATTAGTTGTTTTATTAAGTCTTATCTTATAAAAATATATATAAAATTTTCATTATCTAGGGCAAATTTAAAAATATTTTATCACATAAATTTATTAGAAAATCGTTCATTTGCGATTATTAAGAATTTTATCTACGCATTTATTTTTAATTTACATTTTTAATTTTTAAATTGAAATAAATATCGATTATCCTTACTGAAATCCCATATAAACTCTTCCATTATTTAAGTTGATTTTAGAAAATTCTTCACATAGAAAACTCCTAGAAAATCAACCATTGCGATTTTTTTTTATGATTTTTTTAGGATTTCATCTTTTTAAATAATTGCCTTATATATTCTTTGATTTGATTTGCAAATGAATGCAAATACTTTTATTAAAATTTCACTTAAATTTTTTCATAATTTGGGTTAAATTTAGAGAAAATTTTCACTTAAGAATTTCTTAGAGAATTGATTATTTGTAATATCTAATAATCTTATAATTGCATAATTATTATTTATTCTCAAAAATTTATAAAGTTTATTATATCTTTACTTTGAAAATAAATAACAATTATTGTTGAAATTTTTATTTAAATTTTTCTTCAATTTGAGTCAAATTTAGAAAAAAAATTCTCACCTAGAAATTTTTTAAAATATTATCTATTTGTAAATTTTAAAATTTTTATTTCTGGATAATTACCATTTATTTTTCAAGATTTTGTTAAAGTTTTGTTTTTTTCTAATTTTATTTCTATTTATTTTTATTAATCAAATTAATAATTTTACCTAATCCTAAAACTTCCTACTATAAGTAAAATATGATAAAATCACATAAAATAAATCAATTAAAACACAATAAATAAAAATAAATAAAAAAGGTATAACTTACGATATAGGTTGAATTGGGTAGATACTTGGGAATCTGAGAATCTTCATCAAAATTTAGAGGAATCATCGAAATCTCCGTTGAAAACTTTAATGATCATTGAAAAATATCACTTCAATTTGAAAATCTTGTTTAAGCTTGGGAATCTTGTCAGAAAATCATTAGGATTTGAAAAAAATCAAAAATTTGAACTTGAACTACATAAAATTGTTTTTGCTTTTTAATTCCCCTTTTTGATTGTCATGTGTTCTGTTGTATTGCTTGTAATATTATTTATAGAAAAAATTAAAAGAGTTTCTGTTCACTCTAGACTCAAATTTAAAACTCTAAATTAGCCAAAAAAAATTACTGCAAATTTATTCGTAAGAGTTTATAACCCAATTTCAATTCTAATATAGCCTGAATTATCATTCAAATTCTTTCTATTTATCTTAGCTTTATCACCAAACTTTTTTTAATTTCAAAATTTCCTTTTTTTTAGATAATTAAAAGTAAAAATAAGTTTTAAAAAACAGTAAATAAATAAATAAACAAATAAAGATAAAAAGGAGATAAATAATAAATATATACAACAAGAAAATGAGGGATAAATACAAAAGATAGAATAGAAAAATAAAAATAATAAAAAAATTCCAAATTTCCTTTTTTTAGATAATTAAAAGTAAAAATAAGTTTAAAAAAAACAATAAATAAATAAATAAACAAATAAAGATAAAAAGGAGATAAATAATAAATATATACAACAAGAAAATGAAGGATAAATACAAAAGATAGAATAGAAAAATAAAAATAATAATAAAATTCCAAATTTAACAATCGGGCTTGAAGCGACTCTAAGCCTAATCGGTTTGGGTCTTGATCTAAATAGGATGTCTACATTTATTCTTTTTTGCCCATTTATTATGAAACAAAAATTATGCAAGGACATAGATACTCATTGCATTTGGCTTTGACTTAAAATAAAAATTCAAAGATTTTCATATGAAATATAGATTCACAATTTGGCTATGTATAAAAATTTTAAAGATTTGAAATTCAAAGGTTCTCAACTTAAAACTCATGGATTCAGAATTAAATTCAAATGTTCATAAGGTTTCAAAGGTTTGCAAGATTTCAAAATTTTGCAAGAAATTAAAATTTCACAAGATTTCAAAGATTCTTAAGAATTCGAAAGTTTGCAAGGACTTAAAGGTTTGCAAGACTTTTAGATATATAAGAATTAAAGATTTGCAATTTAAATTTGTAATATTTTTATATTCGCAAGAATTAGAGCTTCATAAGATTTTGAGATTCACAAGAATTTTAGATTCGTAAGAATTGAAATTTCGTAAGAATTAAAAATTCGTAAGATTTTAGATTCGCAAAAATTAAAGATTTACAATATTTTCATATTCGTAAGAATTGAAGATTCACAAGATTTTTACATTTACATGAAGATTTGCAAGAATTTAGATTCACAAGAATTGAAGATTTGTAAGAATTAAAAAATGATAAGATTTTCAAATACGCAAGAATTGAAGATTCTCAACATTTTAAAATTCGTAAGATTTCAAAACTTCATAATTGTAAAGATTCACAATTGTAATTTAAGAAATCCACATCAAAATTTTCTAAATTCACATCCAAAATTAAAAAATTTTTGTTAGTAATTTACATCCAAAATTTCAAAATTCTCATTTCAAAAATTCAGGGATTCACATAAAAAGTTTCAAGACTCACATTCAGAATTCAAAGGTTCACATTCAAAAATTTTAGATATTCACACACAAAATTTAAATATTTTCATTCAAAAAATTTTAAGAATTCACATCCAAGATTTCAAAAATTCTCACTTGAAAAGCTTTAGATATTCACGACCAAAATTCTCATTTAAATTTCCAAAAAACAACTTTTAAAATTTTAGAGATTCACACCCAAAATTCATAGATTTGTAATTGAAACTCTTAGAGATTCACATCCAAGATTCAAAAATTCTTTTTCAAAAAAACTTTAGAGATTCATATCTAAAATTTCAAAAATTCGCATTCTAAAAATTTTAAAGGCACAAGATTCTCATTCAAAAAAATTTTAGAGATTCACATATAAAATTTCAAAGATTCGCATTCAAAAGTCTTAGAGATTCAGATTCATGATTCGCAGATTCACTTTCGAAAATTTTTTGAGATTCACATAAAATAATTCAAATTTTCTCATTTGAAAATTCTTAGAGATTATGCCTGAAGGTTTTACAAATTATTGTAAATATTGAAAATACTCCTTTAAAAGGAAGGCTTCACAACTTTAAATTCCTGAAAAGAGATTTAGAGTATTTGAAGATCATGCTTGGAGGTCTTATAGTTTGTGCCTAAAAGTCTTATAATTTTTATCATAGAGAAAGCTTTTTTAAACAAATGCTCAACAATTTTAGAATTTAAGAAAATTCTCTTTATCCAAGAAGAAAAAAAATCATTTTAAAAGTTTTTCTCATTCAAGGGTTTACAAGTTCAAAATTTTTTCCCACCAAAGTCAAAATTTTGTATGTCATGATATTGATGCAAATGCAATAATCACATCTAAAATTTATGTGCTCATGCAGGATGTAGATGTATGGTCCAAGAAATAATACAAGCCCAATATTCAAAACAATGATTCAAATGTTTGCTAAATGATGCGGATGCAGGTCCAAATCATGATGGAAATACAATTATCAAAACAATAATTCAAATGTTCACTAAGTACTGCAAATGCATGTTCAAAACATGATGCAAATGCAATTATCAAACCAAAGCATTTTTTTTTGGCCCAAAAAATCACTCGTCTTATTGGTCTTGAAATTACCTTTCATTTATCACAATGTAACAATTCAAATTTGAGTTTTTTTTCTTTAAACTTACAAAAGAATACAACAACAATTACCCCCCAAAAAGGTCATTAGAACTTCATTTCTACAAAATGTTCATATTATCATCTTAAACTTATCGAATGACAATAGAAAATTACTCCACATAACTTATTTTTCATGATCAAGATGAAAATGAATCAATTCTTCATTTTTGTTTTAAAACTTGTGATCAAATCTCTTGGGACCCAATGATTACTACCAAGATAAAAGAAAGTGAATCACAATTGGGTTTTTGCAAAAGGTTGAAATAATATATCAAGATCTTGGCTATCAAAGTTGACAATAAGAAAGGGAAATTAATGCTTCCTCATTGATAGCTCAAAGACTTAAATAAACTAATAGGGGTTTAATTAATTAAATATAAATTTGTTAGCCTTGAATTGATGAATATTGTGAAATGACAAAACATTATTGCTAAAAATGGAATAAATTGCTTTGAACTCAAAAAGAAAATGTTTTTAAGAGATTTATCAAGTGAAAAATATTTTGAGATAAAAACCAACTTATTTCCAAACTTGAAAATTATTTTATGCAAAATTGGGAAAAAATGATTGATCTTATAAAGGACAAGATCGATCACTTTAAAAGAATGGATCAATTTTCTCTTAAATAGGATCGATAAGTTTTTTACCCATAATGCTTTTAAGTTTCAAAAATGTAAAAATGGATCGATCCCTTTTGTGTACGGATCGACTGATTTTTTATCTAGATTAAAACTAGTTCAAAATGAGCAAAATGGATCAACCTTTCGTAAGAAGGGATCGATTGGGTACCATAATGGATCGATTGGTTTTGGAAATGATTAAAACATTTTGGCTTGAAAGGCCAAAAACCAATCAATCCCTTCGAAAAAGGGATCAATCAGTTCGACCTTGACAATTTCAAATGGTCACATTTTCTTGTTCTCTACAGAGCACTCCAAGCATTTAATGAAGCCAATGGCTCTTTTCTCATTTCTACATATAAAAATAGGTTTCCCACTAGATTAAAAGCTTAGAAAAATTTATTGCTATCCATCTTCATCTATTTCAAGCATTAAAGAGTATATTGTTGTGTGAAAGAGCAAAAATTCAATCTTGTATCCATTTTCTTTTGATATCTTTCATAACATTCATTTGTACTTCAAATTAACAAACACCTAACATTAGAGAGGTCTGTGAGTTTGTAAAAATACTTTAGATTTGTATTGTGAGATTGTGAGCTTAAAAGGGATGATAACTCTTAAGAGGTTCGGTTGTTGTTTTTATCAAGCTTTCAAAGAGTTTGGTTGTAATATTCAACATTTTGATAGTGGATTGAACTCCTTAACAAGTGAAGTTAAGGGAGAGAACATAGGTGCATTAAGGAAAGACCGAATTGCTATAAATTTTAGTGTTTGATTCTTCAATTATACCTCTTTCTTTATTAAGTTATGGCTGATATGCTTATATATTATGTTTATTTTATTAGAAATATATATATATATATTTATGATTTTAGTTTTAATTGGTAATTAAATTGGAAAAATTCATAATTAACTAATTCACCCCTACTTGGTTTATTTAAATCTTTGAGTAACAATTGGTTTAGAGTTAATACTGAGTAACAATTGGTATTAGAGTTAATACTCTTTTTTGATAGGTCTAATAACCTAAAAGTGACCTATAATGGTTCAAAGTGATGTTATGATGAATAGAGGAAAATCATCAACAAGCTACAATCAAAATAAAGTGCAACAAGAAGTTTGTCTCATTGTAATTGAAATGGTCGCCATATCTTTTAAAAGTAAAAGTTACTCTATTATGAGACCTCATCTTTTTGTTAGTGACAATTACTCATATTGAAAGACAAGGATGAGAATCTTTATTCAAGCAAATGATTATGAAGTGTTGAAGGTGATCGTAAATAGTCTTCTTGTTCCAAAAGAAGGTAAAGAAATCATCAAAGAAGAACATGAGTGAGATGCTAATGATATCAAGATGGCTCAACTCAATGCAAAAACTATGTACATTCTTTTTGTGCATTAGGTCCAAATGAATACAATAAAGTCTTTTTTTGTGATAATGCTAAGTAAATATGGGATAAATTAGCAATCACACATAAAGACACAAATCAAGTAAAGAAACCAAAACTGTCATGGTTACTTATGAGTATGAACCCTTTAAGATGAAATCGAAAGAGACCATTAGTGATATGTCAAATCACTTCACTAATATCATCAATGGATTGAAGGCTTGTAAGAAGACATATTCCAATGTGAGGATGGTGAAAAAATGTTGAATAATCTACCAAAAAGTTAAAAGGCAAAGGTGACGATCATTGAAGAGTCAAAAGATTCTCATACACTCTCATTGGATACGCTTATTAATTCTCTTCAAACCTATGAGATGAGATCAAATGTGGACAAGAATCAATCAAGAAAGTTGTAATACTGCTTAAATTAATCATTCAAAAAGAAGAAGAAAAGATTAAATAAGATGAGGTTGAAGAAATGGCATTTTTGCTAAAAGGTTCAAGAAATTTATTAAGATGAACAAGTTTTCAAATAAAAGAAGACCTTAAAAGGAAATGATTAAAGGATAATCTAGTAAAGAGAAAAAAAATCAAATTATTTGCTATAAGTCCAAGAAACAGGGTCATATCAAGTTTGATTGCGCTTGTGGAAGAGGTAAAATACAATGAAGTCAAGAAAAAAAACAATGGTTGCAACATGAGTGATAGTGACTTCTCTGATGATAATCAAATGAAGAGAATGTGGCCAACCTATATGTCATAGCTCTTGATGAGCACAAGGTAACTTCAAACTTAAATGATTTAAATTCATGCTCATTTGATGAGTTATAAGATGCTTTTGATGAATTAGCCATAAAATTTGAAAGCATGAACATGAAGTATAGGAAAATGATTTCTAAGTTGAAAGTAAAAATGAATTCTTGACTAAGGCTAAAAGTGATTTAAAACAAGAAATTGAGGTTTTGAAATTAAATGTTAATTGATTTGACTTAAGAAAAATATCAAATTACAAAACTGCATTTCTAAATTCTATATAGGACATTAAAAACTAAATGACATACTTGAAACTCAAAAAGCATCTTTTGACAAAGATGGATTAGGTTATAGTAGTTGTAACAAAAAAACTCATTTGAAAAATTTTCTTGTCAAACCAAATAATTCATCAAGTATTTGTGCATATTGTCATAAATTAGGTCATTCTATGCAATATTTTGAAAATCACTCATAGAGGTAAACTCATTAAAAGTGTGTGAATTTCAAAAGTTAGCACATCTCAAGATAAAATTACTAAGATGAAGTGGATTCCAAAAGATAAAAGAATTGAGTACTAACATTTAAGGACCTAAGAAATTTGGGTACCCAAAACATAAGTTTGATTGTGTATTTATAGGTGGATGAGTATTGCTACAATACAAATTCAAGCAAGAACAACCCATGGTACCTTGATAGTGGATAATGAAATCACATTACCAAGGATAAGAGTCAATTTATGAATTTAAACCCTAAAGGTGAAGGAGATGTTACATTCAAGGATAACTCTAAAGGTCAAATTGAAGGAATTGGTTCCATTACTAACAATTATTCCACTAATATTGATAATGTTTTACTTGTTAAATGATTTAAACATAACTTGTTTATTATTAGTCAACTATGTGATAAAGGTCTTTAAGGTTGTTGTTGAATGTCGGTATTATCAGTATTGATATCAAAACTAACAAACTTATTTTTATGGGAAATCGTTAAGGGAAAATGTTTATGTGGTTCACTTGGATGACTTATCCTCTAGAATATTTGTGTTATGCTTAAAAAGAAAATGAAAGTTGGATATGGCATAGAAAACTAAACTTGCAAGCATGCATGTGATTTCAAAACTTTCTCAAAATGATTTAATAGTTGGCTTACCAAAATTAAAGTTTGAAATGATAAGATTGTGATGCATATGCTTAAGGAAACATAGAAAAGTTTCTTTTTATCCTAAAAATTATTTTTCAACCACTAGACCACTTCAATTACTTCATATTGATCTTTTTAGTCCTACTAGGACAATAAGCCTTGATGGTAAACCAATGGATTTGTTATTGTTGATGATTTTACTAGATATAAGTGGTTTCTTTTCCTGCATGTCTAAGAATGAAGCTTCAGTAAAATTCATCACTTTTAGTAAACAAATACAAAATGAAAAGATATTCAATTTTTAGTATTGAAAGTGATCATGGAAAAGAATTTAAAAATTTTGTTTTAATAAGTTTTGTAGTGAAAATGGTATTAGTCATAATTTTTTTGCTCTTAGAACTCTTTAACAAAATTGGGTCATAGAAATGAGAATAGAATTTTAGAAGAAATGACTAGAACTATGCTTTATGAAAATAATTTACCTAGATATTTTTGGGTAAAAGCTATAAATACCTCTTTTTATATCATAAATTAAGCTATGATTATGCCAATTTTGAAGAAAACATCAAATGAACTTTTTAAAGGTAAAAGGCCTAACATAAGTTATTTTCATCTTTTTGGTTGTAAATGTTTTACTTTGAATAACGGAAAAGATAATCTTGAAAATTTTGATGAAAAAAGTGATGAAGGTATTTTCTTAGGGTATTCTTTGAATTCAAAAGCTTTTAGTATTTTTAATAAAAAAACTTTGGTTGTTAAAGAGTCTATAAATGTTATATTTGATGAATTTAATCCTCCTTCGAGAAAGGTATCTTTTGATGATGATACATCTCATGACATTAAGGACAACAATCAAAAAGAAAATGATGAGTTATTAGAACAACAACAACAAATTTAACTAGAATCTAATCTCTATAAGGGAAGAATATATGTCAAAGATAGTGAGATTATTGGTGACCCATCTCAAGGGGTAAAAATTAGATCTTCTTATAATGTATGTAATTATCTAGCTTTTTTTTCACAAATTGAATCTAAGAACATAGATGAAGCTTTAAGAGATGTTCATTAGATATTGACTATGCAAGAGGAATTGAACCGATTTGAAAGAAGCTAAGTATGAAACGTAATACCTAGATCTAGTGATCATCCTGCTATAGCACCAAATGGATTTTTAGAAACAAAATGGACGAGAATGATAATATAGTTAGAAAAAAAGCTAGATTGGTTAGCTCAAGAATATGATAAGGAAATAGGAATATGTAGAACAACCAATGCCTATGTTGCAAGATTAGAAGCTATGAGATGTTCACTAGCATTGCATGTTAAAAATTTCAAACTTTTTCAAATGGATGTCAAAGAATGCCTTTTTAAATTGTTTCAGAAATGAAAAAGGTATATATTAGAGAACAACCTCTTGATTTTGAAAACCCACACTTTCCAAATCATGTTTTAAATTTGACAAAAATTTTATATGTTTGAAACAACTCTAAGAACTTTGGTATGAAATAGTGTTCAAAGTTTTGATGAAAATGTTCAATAGGGAAAAGGTTGATATACTATTTTTATTAAAATGAAAGGTAAATATTATCATATTAAAGTATATTTGATGATATTATTTTTTCACTTACTAATAAACTTCTTCGTCAAGAATTGCTAAGTCCATGCAGTGAATTCAAATTGAAGCTGAGGAGAACGTCACATTTTTCTTGGGCTACAAGTGAAGCAAAACAAAAGATGACACCTTCATCAATCAAGCCAAATAGTGTCAAAGACTCGCCTCAAAAGTTTTGGAATGAAAAACTCAAAGCCATACTCAACTTCTATGAGCATTTTGATAAGGCTTGACAAGAATAAGTGAGGTAAATGTGTTAATTCTAAATTATATAAGTCTATGATAGGGTCATTGCTCTATCTTACTACAAGTAGAGTTAATATAATGTTTAGTGTGTGCTGTGAGCTAGATTTCAATAATCACTTAGAGAATCATATTTACTTACTGTTAAATGCATTTTTAGATACCTAAAAGACATTTTTAATCTAGGATAATGGTATCAAAATGATCACCTTTTGGTTTGCATGCTTATTCCGATGTAGATTTTGGTTATTGCTAAGTAGATAGAAAAAGCACTTCCAGTACTTGTTAATTTTTTAGGAATATATTCATATCATGTTTTTCAAGAAACAAATAATGTTGCTCAATTTACAACCAAAGTCAAATATGTAGTTGTGATAGTGTTGCTGCTTAAGTATTATGGATTAAACAATTGAAGGATTCGAAATTACCATGGATCACATTCATATTAAATGTGATAATACTAGTGCTATAAATCTTACTAAAAATCCAATTTAACACTCAAGAGCCAAGCATATTGAGATAATATATCATTTTATTAGAGATCATTTTCAAAAAGGTGAAATTGTGCTGAATAAATTGATACTTTTCATTAATCAACTTATATTTTTGCAAAACCTCTCAATAAAGATAGATTTTACACAATTAAAGGTGAATTAGGCTTAATGGATGCTCATTGAAATGCATATGTGATAATTTCTTGGTTGTTGTTGACATATTTGTTTTGAACAAGTTTGTGCTTATTTCTATATACTTGTTAACTTGTTATTTTTTGTGTGATCATGATTGTCTACTTATTTGATTTTTATTTATAATAATCATATTGCATACATATGTTTTTAAATTAAAAAAATTGTTTTAAAAAATGCTAAATTGAAGAATCGATTGATCCATAATTGGACCTGATCGATCAGTTTATCAACCAGTAATGTGAATTGGTTTTTGGAAACCTAAAATCGATCAATCCCCTATGGGAACTGATTGATCAATTTTGGCTAGCAGCATATCTTGAGCTCTTTTAAAACCTTAAAATATTTTATTTCCTTACTTTGACCTTAGCTGACCCTATCCCCATTCTTCTTCCTTATATTTTCCTTTCAAACCTTAAGTTTTCCATTCACAAACTCATCCAAATATCATCACTTTCAATTCAAATTTCTTGCAAAATCTACACATTCACTTGGTTTCTTGTAAATTCTTCCTTAAAATCTTTCAAAACACCACAAAATCACCTTCTCTCACTTCTCTCTCTAAAAAAATTGATCCTTTTTTGTGCCATTGCCAAGAACTATCTTTCACTCATTATTTTTGGCTATCTCAAACATATAATCTCTTTTATCACCCATATTGATCAATGATTCCATCAATTTTACAAAATCCCATCTATATTCTCTCATTTAATTTTTTCAAGTTCCTTTAATGGCTCCCAAGACTAGATCACCTCTCATGGCTCCTAAGAGTAGACCACTTTTTACTTTAAGAAGAAATCCTTTTAGGGAAGCCTCTAGTTCATCTAAAGATCTTCTTTCAATCAAAATTTTGAAAACCTTGTAGTAAAAGATTGGTATGAGATGAATTTTGCATACTAGGATGTTAAGCAAGAAAGGGTACTTAATTTTAAAATCCTTCAATCAGTTGAATTTTCTTATTTAAATGCTTTTGAGGAATTTGGTTAGATGAATTATTTTAGTATGGAAGGAATTGTGTTTGAGAATTTAGTTAAGGTATTTTATAGCAATGCAAATTGTGTTGAGATTAATGAACAAAGAAATAGATATTATGCAGATAGGTTTAGAACTTATGTGATGGAAAGGGAAATGATAACGAATAAGCAATTGTAAGTTGAAACTTTTATGTTAGAAGATCAAGGGGACACAAATACTAGGTGTAATATGGTTGGTGTGGCACAAGACATATTTGAAGATTCCATGATGATTGCTCATACTCAAGCTTTTAGGCTATTCTTGTATGATAGATTGGTACATCTCATTGTTACCCATGTATTAGCACTTTTTGGGACTCAATACTCTACTATTAGGAAATAAGATTATTGGTGGAAGTATAAGATCAAACATAAAGAAAATCCAACCTTGTACATTTTATTTTTAATGATATAATAAAGGTTGTCCAAAATAAAGAATACATTTTGGTCTACCAAATATTTGTTAACATTATTTTAAAAAATTGTGTATCAACACTAAAAGTGATAAAGAGATTGTATCTAATGATTCTAGTATTCTTGGGATGCACACACTTTATAGTATGAGATACACTCAAAATGCTAATGGTGTATAGATTAAGAAGAGTGAGATTAGAATTGAGCAAAAAAAAAAAGCATGAGATTCATGATGTTCCTTAAAAAGGCCCTTCTAGGCCATTATATGATGCATAAAGAGCTTTGAAAGTACATATGACTCAAATGAATAGCCTACACTCTTGATATGAATTATAAGCTCGAAAACATGGAACTCACTCAAAATGACTTGGTTGAACAAATTTGACAATGAGATTTACACAAAGAGAGAATGGAGCTGCATTTTCATAACTTTCCACTTTATCCTCCTCTATCGTGACCAACCAATGCTGCCAAGCTTATTTGTTTTCCTATACTTTATTCTTTTAAGTTTTTAATTTTTTTTGAACAAATTTTCTTGTAGTATTAAGAATTGCACCTTGCATATTTTCATCAATGGGAAACCTTTTATATGTAAACATGAGAAAAGAGCTGTTGGTCTCATTAAATGCTTGGAGTGCTCTACAGAGAACAAGAAAATGTGATCATTTAAAGCTATCAATGTCAAACTGATTGATCTTTTTGAAAGGGATTGATTGGTTTTTAGACTTTCAAGCCAAAAAGTTCCAAGCATTTCCAAAACTGATTGATCCTTTAATGGAATCGATCGATCCCTTCTGTAGGGATCTATCTATCCGTTTTATTCATTTTAAACTTAGTTTTGATTTTGATAAAAAAATCGATCAATTTGTACACAAAAAGGATCGATCAATTTTTTAAAATCCTTGAACCAATTGATTTTATATGAAAGGGCATCGATCCATTTTTACAATTCTGAAACTTGAAAGCATTTTGGTTAAAAAACTGATTGACCCTATTTAAAGAGGGATCAATCCATTCTTTTAGGGGATTATCCTGTTCTTTAAGGGATCGATCCCTTCATCCCAATTTTGCATAAAACATTTTTCAAGTTTGGAAAGAAGTTGGTTTTTATCTCCAAAACATTTTTCACTTGATAAATCTCTTAAGAACATTTCTTTTTAAGTTCAAAGCAATTTATTCCAATTTTAGTCATATGTTTTATCATTTCAAAATAGTCATCAATTCCGAAAACAATCTCCCTCTTTCTAACACGAAAAACCAGTAGATAAATTTGCTTCTATGAACATCTTTTGAAAACATTTTTCACTTTGAAAAATAAGCTCCCCCTTAATATAAGCACAATTAACACAAACAAGTCATTTTTTATTAATTTTTAATAATTATAATTAGCAAAAAATCCATCTATCACATTGTTAGATAATATCTATATCATTATCAAACCCATATCAAAGTATCAAGGGCATTCATGCAATCCCATTTTCAATAGTATTCATACAAGCACATTGAATCCCATAAATCCATTCATATTTCAATAATATTCCCCTTTTTGTCTTTAACAAATATTCACATATTCATTAAAGCTATCTCCATTTTTGTTAATAGTATTCATATAACCAAATATCCATAAATTCTCCCCATTTTTTCATAGTTAAAAGAACACAAAATCCCCATAAAATCAATTCCATAATTAATTCAAGGTAACAATAGCAACCTAATAGGAATCATCAATACAAAAGCAATATATCACAATACCACATAATAAAGCATAAAAGACAAGTATAAATTTGAACTTAGATAGTAAGGTGCCATTGATGAAACTATACAAAGTGCAATTGTTAAGCCTACAAAAAAGCTTTGTTCAAAAGAAAATTAAAATTTTAAAAAGGTTAAAATATAGGAAAACAATAAGCTTGGAAGTAAATGTTGGTCACATTGGAGGAGGATAGGATGGAAAGTTATGAAATGTTGCCATTATCTCTTGTACAATCTTTATTTGGCAAATTTGTTCAACCAAGTTATATTGAGTGAGTTTCAATGTTTTCAAGCCTAGAATTCATATCTCTAACCAAAGAGTGTAGGCTATTCATTTGAGTCATGAGTACATGTAAAGCTCTTTATATGTATTAAATGGTAGAATAAAAGACCTTCTTAAAGAACAACATAAATCTCATGTTCTTTTTATTTCTCAATTTAATCTCACTCTTCGTAATCCACACGCCATTAGCATTTTGAGTGTATGCATCCCAACAATACTATAAGGATCATTGGATACAATCTCTTATTGCTCGTAATGTTGATACCAAACTTCTTTAGAAGATTGCTAATAGCTATCCCACAGACCAATGTGTATTCTTTATTTTGGACAACCCTAATCATATTATTGAAAATAAAATGCACAAAGTTGGGTTTTTCTCAGTGTTTATTTTATACTTCCACCAATAATCTTGTTTCCTAATGGTGAAGTATTGATTCCAAAAGTATTAATACAAGGTTAATAATGATGTAACAATATTATCATGCATGGATAGCTTAGAAGCTTGAGTAGGAGCAATCATCATGGAATCATTATCAAATATGTCTTGTGTCAAACAAACCATATTACACCTAGTATTTGTGTCTATTTGATCTTCTAACACAAAAGCTTTAGCCAACAATTGCTTATTCACTATTATTTCCCTTCGCATCACATAAGTTCTAAACCTATCTGTAAAATATTTATTTCTTTGTTCATCAAATCTCAAAACAATTTGCATTGTTATAAAACACCTTAACTAAATTCTTAAACATAATTCCTTTCATACTAAAATAATT
>NW_019167849.1:10621251-11003037 GCF_002303985.1 Durio zibethinus | reverse complement strand
TGGCGTCGTAAGCCAAGGGTGGAACTTTAAATTTTTTTTAGGTATTTTTTTTTTGTTTTAAATTTTGTTTAGTTTCATATTTTCTTTCAGAATTATTTTAGCGTAAGTTTTTATATGAATTAATTTTTAGATTCAACTGCAACAACATGTGAAGAAGTGAAACCAAACTAAAACCCTTATTATTGTTCATTGATATAGGAAGTGATGACAGATTATTGTAGTTGATTGTTTCTTAATTTATTATCTATTTCTTTTTCATTTTTTAAAAAATATTGGGATATAGTTTTTGCTTTTATTGGCTAATATATTGATGAAAAATTAGATTATGTACTATTATTATAGATGGGTTTTTCAAATCAAGTTTCCTTACCGGCCAATTGTCTTTCTTACAAACGTTTTATATGCATTTAATTTTGAAATATTTTATGCTTGATTTCATTTTATTTAATTAATCATTTATTTAGAATGCATGTTGTGTGAAAGTAACGATATTAAATTTCATGAGTGAAAAATGTTAGAATTGGTAAGTCCTTTCTATTGTCTAACTAATTACTTGCCCTACCAGGTCTTGTTATTGTTTATAGTTTGGTTAGAGAATTTGATAGGCTTAGCATTTTATGTTCTGACACTAGATTGTAGACGGAACCAGTGGTTTATGATGACATGTTTTATGAGAAGTTACAGTGCACTTTGAAAGTTGTGCTTTTATATTGTTTCTCTCCATATCTTTTTATTTTTTTTGTTTTATTTGACTGTTGCAAAGAGGATTAGTGTCCTTGCAAGAAAGAAAGGAGGGGAGATTACAGAATCGAATTCACGTCAACCTATGGCTAAGAAGGAAAAATCACTGTTTGGCTTGCTTTACTCATATCTTTTCTTCCTCCTTGATATGTTACTGTGTTTTGCTTATCATTGGTTTTGAACGGTTATACGGATTTAACCTTCTATTATTTGGTCATTTACATTGTTTTTTTTTTTTTAATGACTAGAGGTAGAGAAGTTATATCCTTTTTCTTTTGCATATACTTAACTGCTACTTATGGTTTTTCTTTTTTACCGTTTGTCGGTAGAATATCATTTTGTGTTGTCGAAAGGCTATATTTGCTAAGGTGTTTCAGGGTCATTTTTTACATTTTTTGATGTCTATAAGTTTCCTGTTCTGTCTTTACCCTTTTATTCTTTTATTTTGTGGAAAGTGTTTGCTATTTTAAAATTAACCTTAAATGCTAGCAGAATTAATTGATAAGCCAATACTTTTTTTGTTCACTTCATGAATTATAAGGTCTGTTTATTTCTATATTCTAATGGTTTATTATTTTTCAAGTAAAATTTCTTACTATCTTCTACGGGCGTTTGTTTGTGATTTAGTAATTAAATCTTTTATTATTTACATACATGGCCTACCAATGTCATTGTACGTGATTTAATGTTTGGGTTTGTTTTTGTAAGTGTATGGCAAGATTTTAATTCTCTTCGGCGCTTTTCAAAATAGGCATCATTTTGTTCATACTTATATTTAATTTATCATTCTTTTTAATGTTTTTCTGTCGAAGGTATGCCCATATTTAGATTTTAATTACTATGTCAACTATCCTTTACTTTTGTTGTGTTTTTGTGTGCAACAACATTGATATGCTCCTCTTTTGACTCTTGATGATGGAATATGCACTCCAACAGACAATGTTCTTAATTTTATGAACAAAGCTAATTTAATTATTTCTATATTTTTAAAATTGATTTATTGTTTTGGATGTACTGTTTATATTTAATTTTTTTAGTATCACTTTTTAACATATGCTTTCTTCATATTAATTATCAAAAAAGTTGTTCAATCTTTTTTAATATTATTGTTATAGTCATCATAGTAAATGCACTATAGCCAAAGAATGCAATTAAGTTTTCTTTAATATTTGTTTTATGCTAAAATTTTAAGTTTATTTTGTACAGTTAAGTATCTATGGTAGCTTTCAAGTTATGTATTGTTTTTTTACTTATTCATATTATCTTTTTTATGTTGGGTTATAATGGATGGTATTGACATGGATTAAACTGGAGAAAATAGAGTTTGGGGAGTTGAGAGATTGAGATAAAATAGAAATAGGGTAGGGATAGGATGATTTTCTAATTGGCTTAAAAAAAAGGGGGAAAGTCCACCATATTTGAGTTGTGATTATTGGGATTTGATTGTTGAAAAATGGAATGTTAATTTTTTAACTTTAATGCTTAAAATTGAGAGTTGATTATTTTGATTTTGCATGTCACTCTTTTCTATATGAATATACTAATTTGATCTTTTTCATGTCAACTTTTTGTGTATATTTACATATATATATTATTGGTACATACATGCCCATATATATACATATATATATATGGCAGTCTCTTTCTGCTTACATGCTTATGTAAGGATAGAGGAATGTAAGGAGTGTGGCTAAGCTCATGTTTGTACATATTGTACATTTATAAATTCTCATATGCTATTTTTTTAGACTACTACATTTATTGTTAATTTGCTCTCTTATTTTTATGATTATCTCAAGATAATTTTTCATATTAATCTTGATATTATTATACGTCTATTAAATCAAAGGCTTGGAGGTCGATTGTTATCACTGTCATAACATATAAGTTTGTAAACTTATCAATAGACACAATAAGAGGAGTTGCTATCAATCTTTTCTTGTTCGAGTGTGATTGACCATCTAATATTTGGGTTAATTTATCTCTTTGAGAAAGTCCTATGCTTGGTTAAGGATCTTTAAAAAAATAGGTTATGATTTTAGAATTAAGTTTAGAAGTTTGATTATGTATAAGGAAAGTTATAGCATTTCCACACACTCATCTAAAAAACGATACCAATTTATCTTAAATTGTCCTAAAAATCTTAGTTTAAAAAGTCTTTTGTTAAATTTTGGTATTAAAATATTGGAAATAACTTTTATGTTCTTTTTATTAATCTGGTAGAATTCTTATAAATATTTTCTCACGTCAAAAGTATTTAAATATCTCATTTATTTTCTTGAAAAAGGTTTTATCGTTAGAAAATTAGTTAAATTAGTTGTTTTATTAAGTCTTATCTTATAAAAATATATAAATTTTTTTCATTATCTAAGCCAAATTTAAAAATATTTTATCACATATAAATTTCTTAGAAAATTGCTCATTTGCGATTATTAAGAATTTTATCTACGCACTTATTTTTAATTTACATTTTTAATTTTTAAATTGAAATAAATGTCGATTATCCTTACTGAAATCCCATATAAACTCTTCCATTATTTAAGTTGATTTTAGAAAATTCTTCACATAGAAAACTCCTAGAAAATCAACTATTGCAATTTTTCTTTATGATTTTTTTAGGATTTCATCCTTAAATAATTGCCTTATATATTCTTTGATTTGATTTGCAAATGAATGCAAATAGTTTTATTAAAATTTCACTTAAAGTATTCCATAATTTTGGCTAAATTTAGAGAAAATTTTCACTTAAGGATTTCTTAGAGAATTGATTATTTGTAATATCTAATAATCTCATCATTGCATAATTATTATTTATTCTCAAAATTTTATAAAGTTTATTATATCTTTACTTTGAAAAAAAAATAACAATTATTGTTGAAATTTTTATCTAAATTTTTTTTTCAATTTGAGTCAAATTTAGAAAAAAAATTCTCTTACCTAAAAATTTTTTAAAAAATTATCTATTTGTAAATTTTAAAAATTTTATTTCTGGATAATTACCATTTATTTTTCAAGATTTTGTTAAAGTTTTGTTTTTTTCTAATTTTATTTCTATTTATTTTTATTAATCAAATTAATAATTTTACCTAATCCTAAAACTTCCTACTCTAAGTAAAATATGATAAAATAACATAAAATAAATCAATTAAAACACAATAAATAAAAATAAATAAAAAAGGGTAGAACCTACGATACAGGTTGAATTGGGTAGATACTTAGGAATCTAAGAATCTTCGTCAAAATTTAGAGGAATCATCAAAATCTCCGTCGAAAACTTTAATGATCATTGAAAAATATCACTTCAATTTGAAAATCTTGTTTAAGCTTGGGAATCTTGTTAGAAAATCATTAGGATTTGGAAAAAATCTAAAATTTGAACTTGAACTACCTAAAATTGTTTTTGCTTTTTAATTCTCCTTTTTGATTGTCATGTGTTTTGTTGTATTACTTGTAACATTATTTATAGAAAAAATTAAAAGAGTTTCTGATCACTCTAGACTCAAATTTGAAACTCTAAATTATCCAGAAAAATTACTGCAATTTATTCTTAAGAGTTCTAACCCAATTCCAATTCTAATATAGCCTGAATTATCATTCAAATTCTTTCTATTCATCTTAGCTTTATCACCAAACTTTTTTTAATTTCAAAATTTCCTTTTTTTAGATAATTAAAAGTAAAAATAAGTTTAAAAAAACAATAAATAAATAAATAAACAAATAAAGATAAAAAAGGAGATAAATAATAAATATATACAACAAGAAAATGAAGGATAAATACAAAAGATAGAATAGTAAAATAAAAATAATAAAAAAATTCCAAATTTAACAATCGGGCTTAAAGCGACTCTAAGCCTAATCGGTTTGGGTCTTGATCTAAATAGGAAGTCTACATTTATTCTTTTTTGCCCATTTACTATGAAACAAAAATTATGCAAGGACATAGATACTCATTGCATTTGGCTTTGACTTAAAATAAAAATTCAAAGATTTTCATATAAAATATAGATTCACAATTTGGCTATGTATAAAAATTTTAAAGATTTGAAATTCAAAGGTTCTCAACTTAAAACTCATGGATTCGAAATTAAATTCAAATGTTCATAAGGTTTCAAAGGTTTGCAAGATTTCAAAATTTTGCAAGAATTTAAAATTTCACAAGATTTCAAAGATTCTCAAGAATTCAAAAGTTTGCAAGGACTTAAAAGGTTTGCAAGACTTTTAGATATATAAGAATTAAAGATTCGCAAGATTTTTAAATTTGTAATATTTTTATATTCGCAAGAATTAGAGCTTCATAAGATTTTAAGATTCACAAGAATTTTAGATTCGCAAGAATTGAAATTTCGTAAGAATTAAAGATTCGCAAAAATTAAAGATTTACAATATTTTCATATTCGCAAGAATTAAAGATTCACAAAATTTTTACATTTACATGAAGATTTACAAGAATTTAGATTCACAAGAATTGAAGATTTGTAAGAATTAAAAAATGATAAGATTTTCAAATATGCAAGAATTGAAGATTCTCAACATTTTAAAATTCGTAAGATTTCAAAACTTCATAATTGTAAAGATTCACAATTGTAATTTAAGAAATCCACATCAAAATTTTCTAAATTCACATCCAAAATTAAAAAATTTTTGTTAGTAATTTACATCCAAAATTTCAAAATTCTCATTTCAAAAGTTCAGGGATTCACATAAAAAATTTCAAGACTCACATCTAGAATTCAAAGGTTCACATTCGAAAATTTTAGATATTCACGCACAAAATTTAAATATTTTCATTCAAAAAATTTTAAGAATTCACATCCAAGATTTAAAAAATTCTCATTTGAAAAACTTTAGATATTCACGACCAAAATTCTCATTTAAATTTCCAAAAAACAACTTTTAAAATTTTAGAGATTCACACCAAAAATTCATAGATTTGTAATTGAAACTCTTAGAGATTTACATCCAAGATTCAAAAATTCTCTTTCAAAAAAACTTTAGAGATTCATATCTAAAATTTCAAAGATTCGCATTCTAAAAATCTTAAAGTGATAAGATTCTTATTCGAAAAAATTTTAGAGATTCACATATAAAATTTCAAAGATTCGCATTCTAAAAATCTTAAAGGGATAAGATTCTCATTCGAAAAAATTTTAGAGATTCACATATAAAATTTCAAAGATTCGCATTCAAAAGTCTTAGAGATTCAGATTCATGATTCAAAGATTCAATTTCGAAAAATTTTTTGAGACTCATATAAAATAATTCAAATTTTCTCATTTGAAGATTCTTAGAGATTATTCCTGAAGGTTTTACAAATTATTGTAAATATAGAAAATACTCATTTAAAAAGAAGGCTTCACAACTTTAAATTTTTGAAAAGAGATTTAGAGTGTTTGAAGATCATACTTGGAGGTCTTATAGTTTGTGCCTAAAAGTCTTATCATTTTTATCATAGAGAAAGCTTTTTTAAACAAATGCTCAACAATTTTAGACTTTAAGAAAATTCTCCTTATCCAAGAAGGAAAAAAATCATTTTAAAAGTTTTTTTCATTCAAGGGTTTACAAGTTTAAAATTTCTTCCCACCAAAGTCAAAATTTTGTAAGTCATGATAATGATGCAAATGTAATAATCACATCTAAAATTTATGTGCTCATGCATGATGTAGATGTATGGTCCAAGCAATAATACAAGCCCAATATTCAAAACAATGATTCAAATGTTTGCTAAATGATGCGGATGTAGGTCCAAATCATGATGGAAATACAATTATCAAAACAATAATTCAAATGTTCACTAAGTACTGCAAATGCATGTTCAAATCATGATGCAAATGCAATTATCAAACCAAAGCATTTTTTTTTGCCAAAAAAATCACTCTTGTTTTATTTTTCTTGAAATTACCTTTCATTTATCACAATGTAACAATTCAAATTTGAGTTTTTTTCTTTAAACTTACAAAAGAATACAACAACAATTGCCCTCCAAAAAGGTCATTAGAACTTCATTTCTACAAAATGTTCATATTATCATCTTAAACTTATCGAATCACAATAGAAAATTACTCCACATAACTTATTTTTCATGATCAAGATGAAAATGAATCAATTCTTCATTTTTGATTTAAAACTTGTGATCAAATCTCTTGGGACCTAATGATTACTACCAAGATAAAATAAAGTGAATCACAGTTGGGTTTTTGCAAAAGGCTGAAATAATATATCAAGATCTTGGCTATCAAAGTTGACAATAAAAAAGGGAAATTAATACTTCCTCATTGATAGCTCAAAGACTTAAATAAACTAAGAGGGGGTTAATTAATTAAATATAAATTTGTTAGCCTTGAATTGATGAATATTGTGAAATGACAAAACATTATTGCTAAAAATGGAATAAATTGCTTTGAACTCAAAAAGAAAATGTTTTTAAGAGATTTATCAAGTGAAAAATATTTTGAGATAAAAACCAACTTCTTTCCAAACTTGAAAATTATTTTATGCAAAATTGAGAAGAAATGATTGACCTTATAAAGGACAAGATTGATCCCTTTGAAAAAATGGATCAATTTTCTCTTAAATAGGATCGATAAGTTTTTTACCCATAATGCTTTTAAGTTTCAAAAATGTAAAAATGGATCAATCCCTTTTGTGTACGGATCGATTGATTTTTTATCTAGATTAAAACTAGTTCAAAATGAGCAAAATGGATCAACTTTTTGCAAGAAGGGATCGATTGGGTACCATAATGGATCGATTGGTTTTGGAAATGATTAAAACATTTTGGCTTGAAAGGCCAAAAATCAATCAATCCCCTTGAAAAAGGGATCAATCAGTTTGACCTTGACAATTTCAAATGGTCACATTTTCTTGTTCTCTACAGAGCACTCCAAGCATTTAATAAAGCCAACGGCTCTTTTCTCATTTCTACATGTAAAAATAGGTTTCCCACTTGATTAAAAGCTTAGAAAAATTTATTGCTATCCATCTTCCATCTATTTCAAGCATTAAAGAGTATATTGTTGTGTGAAAGAGAAAAAATTCAATCTTGTATTCATTTTCTTTTGATATCTTTCATACCATTCATTTGTACTTCAAATTAGCAAACACCTAACATTAGAGAGGTCTATGAGTTTGTAAAAATACTTTAGATTTGTATTGTGAGATTGTGAGCTTAAAAGGGAGGATAACTCTTAAGAGGTTTAGTTGTTGCTTCTCCTTGGCAAGTGAGGTTAAGGGAGAGAACATAGGTGCATTAAGGAAAGACCGAATTGCTATAAATTTTAGTGTTTGATTCTTCAATTGTACCTCTTTCTTTATTAAGTTATGGCTGATATGCTTATATATATATTATGTTTATTTTATTAGAAATATATATATATATATTTGTGATTTTAGTTTTAATTGATAATTAAATTGCAAAAATTTATAATTAACTAATTCACCCCTACTTGGTTTATTTAAATCTTTGAGTTAACAATTGGTATTAGAGTTAATACTCTTTTTTTATAGGTTTAATAACCTAAAAGTGACCTATAATAGTTCAAAGTGATGTTGTGATGAATGGAGTGAAATCATCAACAAGCTACAATCAAAATGAAATGCAACAAGAAGTTTCTCTCATTGTAATTGAAATGGTTGCCATATTTTTTAAAAGTAAAAGTTACGTTATTATGAGACCTCATCTTTTTTTTAGTGACAATTACTCATATTGAAAGATAAGGATGAGAATCTTATTCAAGCAAATGATTATGAAGTGTTGAAAATGATCGTAAATGGTCCTCTTATTCCAAAAAAGGTAAAGAAATCATCAAAGAAGAACATGAGTGGGATGCCAATGATATTAAGAGGGCTCAACTCAATGCAAAAATTATGTACACTATTTTTGTGCATTAGGTCTAAGTGAATACAATAGAGTCTCTTTTTACGAAATGCCTAGCAAATATGGGATAAATCAGCAATCACACATAAATACACAAATCAAGTAAAAGAAACCAAAATTGTCTTGGTTAGTTATGATTATGAACTCGTTAAGATGAAATCCAAAGAGACCATTAGTAATATGTCAAATCACTTCACTAATATCATCAATGGATTGAAGGCTTTTAAGAAGACATATTTCAATGTGAGGATGGTGAAAAAATGTTGAATAATCTACCAAAAAGTTAAAAGGCAAAGGTGACGATCATTGAAGAGTCAAAAGATTCTCATACACTCTCATTGGATACGTTCATTAGTTCTCTTCTAACCTATGAGATGAAGATCAAATGTGGACAAGAATCAATCAAGAAAGTTGCAATACTGCTTAAATTAATCATTCAAAAAGAAGAAGAAAAGATTAAATAAGATGAAGAAATGGCATTTTTACTATTTAAAAGATTTAAATAAGAATAAATAAGATGAAATAAAAAGATTTAAAAGTTAGCACATCTCAAGATGAAATTACTAAGATGAAGTGGATTCTAAAAGGCAAAAGAATTGAGTACTAACACTTAAGGACCCAAGAAAATTTGGGTATCCAAAACATAAGTTTGATTATGTATTTATAGGTGGATGAGTATTACTACAATACAAATTCAAGTAAGAACAATCCATGGTACCTTGATAGTGGATAATGAAATCACATTACCAAGGATAAGAGTCAGTTTATGAATTTAAACCCTAAAAGTGAAGGAGATGTTACATTCAAGGACAACTCCAAAGGTCAAATTGAAGGAATTGGTTCCATTGCTAACAATTATTCCACTAATATTGATAATGCTTTACTTGTTAAATGATTTAAACATAACTTGCTTATTATTAGTCAACTATGTGATAAAGGTCTTAAGGTTGTTTTTGAATGTCAGTATTGTCAGGTATTGATATCAAAACTAACAAACTTATTTTTATGGGAAATTGCTAAGGAAATGTTTATGTGGTTCACTTGGATGACTTATCCTCTAGGAATATTTGTGTTATAGCTTAAAAGGAAAATGAAAGTTGGATATGGCACAGAAAACTTGAACTTGCAAGCATGCATGTGATTTCAAAACTTTCTCAAAATGATTTAATAGTTGGCTTACCAAAATTAAAGTTTGGAAATGATAAGATTTGTGATGCATATGCTTAAGGAAAACATAGAAAAGTTTCTTTTTAACCTAAAAATTATTTTTCAACCACTAGATCACTTCAATTACTTCATATTGATCTTTTTAGTCCTACAAGGACAATAAGCCTTGATGGTAAACCAATGGATTTGTTATTGTTGATGATTTTGATAGATATAAATGGTTTCTTTTCTTGCATTCTAAGAATGAAGCTTTAGTAAAATTCATCACTTTTAGTAAACAAATACAAAATGAAAAAAGATATTCAATTTTTAGTATTAAAAGTGATCATGGAAAAGAATTTAAAAATTTTGTTTTAATAAGTTTTGTAGTGAAAATGGTATTAGCCATAATTTTTTTGCTTTTAGAACTCTTTAACAAAATTGGGTCATAGAAAAAAGAATAGAGTTTTAGAAGAAATGACTAGAACTATGCTTTATAAAAATAATTTACCTAGATATTTTTGGGCAAAAGCCATAAATACCTTTTTTTATATCATAAATTAAGCTATGATTAAGCCAATTTTGAAGAAAACACCAAACGAACTTTTCAAAGGTAAAAGGCCTAACATAAGCTATTTTCATCTTTTTGGTTGTAAATTTTTTGCTTTGACTAATAAAAAAGATAATCTTGAAAACTTTGATGCAAAAACTGATTAAAACATTTTCCTAGGGTATTCTTTGAATTCAAAAGCTTTTAAAGTCTTTAATAAAAGGACTTTGGTTGTTAAAGAGTCTATACATGTCATATTTGATGGATTTAATCCTTCTACGAGAAAGGTTTCTCTTGATGATGATACATCTCATGACATTAAGAACAACAATCAAAAAGAAAATGATGAGTTATTAGAACAACAACAACAAATTTAACTAGAATCTAATCTCTATAGAGGAAGAATATATGTCAAAGATAGTGAGATTATTGGTGAGCCATCTTAAGGGATAAAAACTAGATCTTCTTATAATGTATGTAATTATCTAGGTTTTTTTTTCACAAATTGAATCTAAGAACATAGATGAAGCCTTAAGAGATGTTCATTAGATATTGACTATGCAAGAGGAATTGAACCGATTTGAAAGAAGCTAAGTATGAAACTTAATACCTAGATCTAGTGATCATCCTGCTATAGACACCAAATGGATTTTTAGAAACAAAATGGACGAGAATGATAATATAGTTAGAAAAAAAGCTAGATTGGTAGCTCAAGAATATGATAAGGAAATAGGAATATGTAGAACAACCAATGCCTATGTTGCAAGATTAGAAGCTATTAGGATGCCACTAGCATTTGCATGTTTAAAAAATTTCAAACTTTTTCAAATGGATGTTAAGAATACCTTTTTAAATGGTTTCATAAATGAAAAGGTATATATAGAACAACCTTTTGATTTTGAAAACCCACACTTTCCAAATCATGTGTTTAAATTGACAAAAATTTTATATGGTTTGAAACAAGCTCCAAGAACTTGGTATGAAATATTGTCAAAGTTTTTGATTGAAAATGGTTTCAATAGGGAAAAGGTTGATATTACTATTTTTATTAAAATGAAAGGTAAAGATATTATCATATTACAAGAATATGTTGATGATATTATTTTTTCTACTACTAATGAACTTTTTCGTCAAGAATTTACTAAGTCCATGCAGGGTGAATTCAAATTAAGCATGATGGGAGAACTCACATTTTTCTTAGGGCTACAAGTGAAGCAAACAAAAGATGGCACCTTCATCAATCAAGCCAAATATGTCAAAGAATCACTCAAAAGTTTTGGAATGAAAAACTTAAAGCCATACTCAACTTCTATGAGCATTTTGATAAGGCTTGACAAGAATGAGTGAGGTAAATGTGTTAATTCTAAATTATATAAGTCTATGATAGGTTCATTGCTCTATCTTACTACAAGTAGATTCAATATAATGTTTAGTGTGTGCTTGTGAGCTACATTTCAATAATCACTTAGAGAATCATATTTACTTCCTGTTAAACACATTTTTAGATACCTAAAAGACACTTTTAATCTAGGATAATAGTATCCAAAATGATCACCTAGTGGTTTGCATGCTTATTCTGATGTAAATTTTGGTTATTGTAAAGTAGATAGAAAAAGCACTTCCAGTACTTGTTAATTTTTTAGGAATATATTCATATTATGTTTTTCAAGAAACAAAATAATGTTGCTCAATTTACAACCAAAGTCAAATATGTAGTTGCCGATAGTTATTGTGCTTAAGTATTATGGATTAAACAATTGAAGGATTCGAAATTATCATGGATCACATTCATATTAAATGTGATAATACTAGTGCTATAAATCTTACTAAAAGTTTAATTCAACACTCAAGAGCCAAGCACATTGAGATAATATATTATTTTATTAGAGATCATTTTCAAAAAGGTGAAATTGTGCTTGAATAAATTGATACTTTTCATTAATCAATTTATATTTTTGCAAAACCTCTCAATAAAGATAGATTTTACACAATTAAAGAGGGGATCAATCCATTTTTTTAGGGGATTATCCTGTTCTTTAAGGGATCGATCCCTTCATCCCAATTTTGCATAAAACATTTTTCAAGTTTGGAAAGAAGTTGGTTTTTATCTCAAAACATTTTTCACTTGATAAATCTCTTAAGAACATTTCTTTTTAAGTTCAAAGCAATTTATTCCAATTTTAGTCATATTGTTTTATCATTTCAAAATAGTCATCAATTCCGGGAAACAATCTCCCTCTTTCTAACACGAAAAAACCAATAGATAAATTTGCTTCTATGAACTTCTTTCGAAAACATTTTTCACTTTGAAAAAATAAGCTCCCCATTAATATAAGCACAATTAACACAAACAAAGTCATTTTTCATTAAGTTTTTAATAAGTATAATTAGCAAAAATCCATCTATCACATTGTTAGAATAATATCCATATCATCATCAAACCCATATCAAAGTATCAAGGGCATTCATGCAATCCCATTTTCAATAGTATTCATACAAGCACATTGAATCCCATAAATCCATTCATATTTCAATAATATTCCCCTTTTTTGTCTTTAACAAATATTCACATATTCATTAAAGCTATCTCT
Source organism: Durio zibethinus (assembly GCF_002303985.1). Next base: position 10,990,136 of record NW_019167849.1, on the reverse strand, counting down.
ATTTTTGTTAATAGTATTCATATAACCAAATATCCATAAATTCTCCCCATTTTTTCATAGTTAAAAGAACACAAAATCCCCATAAAATCAATTCCATAATTAATTCAAGGTAACAATAGCAACCTAATAGGAATCATCAATACAAAAGCAATATATCACAATACCACATAATAAAGCACAAAAGACAAGTATAAATTTGAACTTAGATAGTAAGGTGCCATTGATGAAACTATACAAATTGCAATTGTTAAGCCTACAAAAAAACTTTGTTCAAAAGAAAATTAAAATTTTAAAAAGGTTAAAATATAGGAAAACAATAAGCTTGGAAGTAAATGTTGGTCACATTGGAGGAGGATAGGATGGAAAGTTATGAAAATGTTGCTCCATTATCTCTTGTACAATCTTTATTTGGCAAATTTGTTCAACCAAGTTATATTGAGTGAGTTCAATGTTTTCAAACCTAGAATTCATATCTCTAACCAAAGAGTGTAGGCTATTCATTTGAGTCATGAGTACATGTAAAGCTCTTTATATATTTAATGGTAGAATAAAAAGACCTTCTTAAAGAACATCATAAATCTTATGTTCTTTTTATTTCTCAATTTTAATCTCACTCTTTGTAATCCACACACCATTAGCATTTTGAGTGTATCCCATACTATGAAGTGTATGCATCCCAACAATACTATAAGGATCATTGGATACAATCTCTCTATTGCTCGTAATGTTGATACCAAACTTCTTTAGAAGATTGCTAATAGCTATCCCACAGACTAATGTGTATTCTTTATTTTGGACAACCCTAATCATATTATTGAAAATAAAATGCACAAAGTTGGGTTTTTCTCAGTGTTTATTTTATACTTCCACCAATAATCTTGTTTCCTAATGGTGAAGTATTGATTCTCAAAAGGTATTAATACATGGGTAATAATGATGTAACAATTTATCATGCATGGATAGCTTAGAAGCTTGAGTAGGAGCAATCATCATGGAATCATTATCAAATATGTCTTGTGTCAAAAAAACCATATTACACCTAGTATTTGTGTCTATTTGATCTTCTAACACAAAAGCTTTAGCCAATAATTGCTTATTCACTATTATTTCCCTTCGCATCACATAAGTTCTAAACCTATCTGTAAAATATTTATTTCTTTGTTCATCAAATCTCAAAACAATTTGCATTGTTATAAAACACCTTAACTAAATTCTCAAACTTAATTCCTTTCATACTAAAATAATTCATCTAATCAAATTTCTCAAAAGCATTTAAATATGGAAATTCAATTGATTGGAAGAAATCAAGATTAATTACCTTTCCTTACTTAACATTCTTATGTGTAAAATTCATCTCATACTGATCCTTTGCTATAGGTTTTGAAATTTTGATTGAAAGAAGGTCCTATAGATGAACTAGAGGCATCCCTAGAAGGATTTCTTCTTAAAGCAAGAAGTGGCCTAGTCTTGGTAGCCATGTAGATGATGTAGTCTTAAAAGCCAAATGAGGAACTTGAAAAAGTAGAATGAGAGAATATAAATGGGATTTTGTTGAATTGATGGAATAATTAATGAATATGGATGATAAAAGAGACTATATGTTTGAGATGGCCAAAAACAATGAGTGAAAGATGGTTCTTGGACAATGACACAAAAAGAGATCAATTTTTAGAAAGAAAGAAGTGAAAGAAAATGATTTTATGGTGTTTTGCAAGATTTTGAGGAAGAATGTATAAGAAACCAAGTGAATGTGATGGATTTTACAACACTACTTTGTTTCTTGAAAACCCATGATATAAGCATACTCCCAAATAATTGACAAGTACCAAAAATGTTTTTTCTATCTATTTTTCAACCATGAAAATTCGCATTAGAATAAGCATACAAAGCGAAAGATGATCATTTTAGATACTATAAGCCTATTTTAGGAATGTCTTTTAGGGTTCTAAAAATGCATTTAATAATAAGTAAATGTGATTCTTTAAATAATGATTGAAATCTAGTACACAAGCTCACGTTAAACATTATATTGAGTCCACTTGTAGTAAGGTAGAGTAATGAACCTATCATATACTTAAATAAATTAGAATCAACACATTTACCTCTCTCATCCTTGTCAAGTTTTGTTGAAATACTTGTAGAAGTTGAGTAAGGCTTCGAGTTCTCCATTCGAAACTTTTTGAGCAAGTTTTTGATATATTTGGTTTGATTGATGAAGGTTTTATCTTTTGTTTACTTTATTTTTAGCCCCAAGAAAAATGTGAGTTCTCCCATCATACTCATTTTGAATTCATCTTGCAGGGTCTTAGCAAATTTTTAACAAAGAAGTTCATTAGTAGCACCAAAAATAATATCATTTACATCTACTTATACTATAAGAATATATTTACCTTTTATTTTAATAAAAAGTGTAGTATCAACCTTCCTCTATCAAAACCATTTTCAATAAAAAACTTTGATAATCTTTCATACAAAGCTCTAAGAGCTTGTTTCAAACCATATAAAGCTTTTGTCAATTTAAACACATGATCTGAAAAGTATGGTTTTTCTAAATCGAGAGGTTGTTCTACATATACATCTTCATTTATGAAATCATTTAGAAAGGTATTCTTGACATTTGTCTAAAAAAGTTTAAAATTTTTGAAACATGCAAATGCTAGTAGCATTCTAATAGCTTTTAATCTTGCAATCGGGACATCAGTCTCATTATAATCTATTCTTTTTTCTTGGCTATAATCTTCAGCTACTAATCCAGTTTTATTTCTAACAACATTGTCATTCTCATCCACTTTGTTTCTAAAAACTCATTTGGTGCCTATAGTAGGATGATCACTAGGTCTAGGCGCTAAGTTCCATTATTGGCTTATTTCAAATTGGTTCAATTCCTCTTGCATAGCCAATATCAAATGATTATCTCTTAAGGCTTCATCTATGTTATTAGGTTCAATTTATGAAAGAAAAATTACACAATTACATACATTATAAAAAGATTTAGTTTTAGCCCTTGATCAATAATCTCACTACCTTTGATATACCTTCTTTCTCTATGGAGATTAGGTTCTTGTTAAATTTATTGTTGTTGCTATAAAAGCTTATCATCTTTTTTCTTATTGTTCTTCTTAATGTCATGAGATATATCATCAATATTTTGTTGAAGTATATCATCATCATAAAGAGAAACTCATTAAAACCAAGGTTTTCAAATTCTTTTCCATAATCACTTCTAATACTATAAATTGAATATCCTTTTTCATTTTGTATTTATTTGCTAAAAGTGATGGATTTTTTCAAAGCTTCATTCTTAGAATGCAAGAAGAGAACCCATGTATATCTAGTAAAATCATCAACAATAACAAACCCATATTGTTTAGCACTAAGGCTTATTATTTGAATAAGACCAAAAAGATAAATATGAAGTAATTGAAGTGGTCTAGTGGTTGAAATGCAATTGAAACACAGTTGAAATGCAATTTTTAGGTTTAAAAGAAACTTTTCTATGTTTTCCTTGAGCATATGCATCACAAATCTTATCAATTTCATACTTTAATTTTAGTAAGCCAACTACTAAATTATTTTGAAAAAGTTTTGAAATCATGTGCATGCTTGCATGCTCAAGTCTTGTATGGCATATCCAACTTTAATTTTTTTTTTAGTCATAAAACAAACATTCCTAATGGATAAGTCATCCAAGCAAACCACATAAACATTTTTTTGGCGAAATCCAATAAACATAAGTTTGTTAGTTTTGACATCAATCACTAACAACTTATGGATTAAAAAAAAAAAAAAACCTTAAGACCTTTATCACACAATTGACTAATACTAAGCAAGTTATGTCTAAGTCCTTTAACAAGTAAAACATTCTCAATATTAGTGAGAGAATTGTTACCAATGGAATCAATTCTTTCAATTTGACCTTTAAAGTTTTCTCTAAAAGTAATATCTCTTCAACATTTAGGCTTTAAGTTCTTGAATTGACTCATGTCCCTAGTCATGTGTTTTGAGCATCCACTATTAAGGTATCATGGATTGTTCTTGCTTGAATTTGTCCTATAGCAATGCTCATCCACCTACAAGTACATTGATTACACTAAAATTTTACCTTTTTTATACTCATTTTTAGTACAAATTAATTCATATTTTGGCTTGTTCCTTAGGATTTTTGGTAAAATTGCTCCTAAATACAGATTTATCTCATGCGTAAGTACAAATTATGAAAATGAGGAATTTTGATCAATTTTGATACAAATTTCGAGGATTTTGGTGCAAGTTATGCAAATGGCCTAAACTAGTGTCAATATGTCACATTAGCATTAAAAGAGTTTTCTTGACCTTTCTTAAATAATTTTTTAGTATTATTTTCATAATTATTTTTTAGTAAATTGTAGGGTAAAATTATTCATAAAATGTTTGAAATATTTTGCAGAAAGAAACAAGAAGAAAAAGATGCAAGGACATTGGTGCATGGAAGTGCATGGCTAAAGTACCAAAACTTCAAGGCATTACAACTTGGGTTCAAATGCATCAAAGAGAAGAAATGATGTGGCAATTTCAAGAGCTATGATTGGTCTTTATTTTGACTCATTAGACCAGCCATTCAACGTGAAATCAAATTGTAAAATTATGAAGGAGCCAAACAATAAATAACTAGCGCACCAATTGAGCACTGGAAGAAAAAAAGGCTCAGCAAGCCCAGCCATTTAAAGATTCTTCTGAAATTTCTTTTTGGACTTAAGCTCCTCCTTTTTGCCTATAAATTGGAGAAGAGGCTAGCAATTAGAGGAGACTTAGATTAGGATTTAAAATTTTTCTTTATTACATTTCTTGCACTTTCCTTTTTGTATTTTCATTTTCTTAATAGCCAAACATTATTTTCCAACATTTGTCCTTTGAATTTCTTTGCATCTTACTATTTATTAAGTTTTTTTAAATGTTCTTTTAGAATCTTTCAATAAATTTTGCATTTGAGTTCATTTTCTTGCCCAAATCTATTGATTTCTTATTGATTCTCAAATCTATTTTTTAATCTACCAATACTGACCTACCTGTAATTTTTTTATGATATCTCTTTCAAATCTTGCTTGTTTTTATTCAATTTTTTTCATAATTTTCTAATTCAACTAACTACAATATATTAAAAATTCAGCCTCAAATGTGTACCACAGCATTCCAAATCAAACTTGGAAATTTGTCTGGATGCAAGTGATAGGTGTGGGTTAGATGTGATCAATCAACTTTGGCATGGAATTGCTATCTCTTTGATGAGTTCTTTGCCTTTTTTTTCACTCTAAATCCTTAGTTTAACTTGTTTACTTGTTGAATCTTGCTTGATCTAGTTCATTTCTTCATATTTTATTAGCTGTTTGGATCAAAGTTGTTGAATATATTTTATTTGTGCTTAATGTACTGTTTGGTTTCCTAACTAAGTGAGATAATTTCTTACTTAATTTTTGCATTTTTTAGGTTGACTCTTACAGAATGCTTGTTGATAAATATGTTCTTACTCAACTAAAGTTCATTTTTAGTATACAGGAGTAGAGTGCACCGCCAAGTTTTGTTTTATTATCTTTTCACTGTTTACTATTTTTTCCTTCAATTATCCTGCTACAATTTTTTTTTCCATTTAGTCCTTTAATCTTTCATTCAAATTCTAGATTAGGTGTAATTTTAGTTGAGCCATTAGAAGTCCAAAGCGTGACATAAAAATTTCTTTTACAGCTTACATTTGCCTTGTAGTTTCTAGTTTTCTAACTTTCTGTTTGGATGACTTCTCTTTTACATTCTATCCATTGCTTATTGTTTAAATCATGTTTGCATTCAAGCTATTTAGTCTTTGGTTAAAATATAGTTCATGTTCAAGAATCTTTTCATGCTTAACTTTAGTAACAAGTACAACCTTTAACTTTCATTTCTTAATCATACTATGCATAAATTTTAATCTCCATATGGCGTCAATTTAAGCTTCATGTATTGTTTTTGGCTTCTTCATTTCTACATCACTTTTATCCATGTATTCCATGTTTGACTTTCAAACATGCATTTTCTTTGAGTTACCATTTGGTTTTACATTTTAGGATTAGTTGTACTTTTTCTTTAGCATTTTGTTCTTTTTTTTTTCATGCCATTATTTCTTAGTTACTTTGAGTCGATTACTTGAAATATTTTTTGGTAGAATTTTAAATTTTTCATGGATATTTTTTATTGAACCAATTTTAAAAGGGTATGGGGATAATAGGTACTTAGCTTAGGAATGTCTTTAACAAATCCTCGTGGGATTGATATCTAGGCTTTTAGTCTCTATTATTACTTGAACGGCCTGTGTGCTTGTAAAATTATCCAATCATACATAGTCAAACATTTTTTTAGGTACCTAAACTTTATTGGGTCCTTTAGTGTTAGTAGTTACAATTTTTATGCCTTTTGGAATCTTCTTCATCTTAGTAATCTCATCTTAAGATTTGCTAACTCTTTTTGGAATCCATACACTCCTAATGAGTTTACCTCTATAAGTAACTTTCTACAAGAAACAATATTGCATAGAATGACCCAATTTACGACAATATGTACAAGTACTTGATGAATTATTTGTTTTAACAAGAAAAATTCTTAAATGAGTTTCTTGGTTATCACCGTTATAACCTAATCCATCTTTATCAAAGAATGCTATTTGAGTTTCTAGCATGTTATGTAGCTTTTGATGTACCATAAAGAATCTAGAAGAGAAGTTTTGTAAATTGACGTTTTTCATAGTCAAATCATCAACATTCAATTTTAAAAGCTCAATTTCCTTTTCTAAGTCTTTTTTAGCCTTAGTCAATAATTCATTCTTTACTTTTAACTTAGAAATCATTTTTTTGTACTTCATGTTCATGCTTTCAAATTATATGGCTAATTCATCAAAAACATCTTTACTCATCATATGTGTATGAATTTAAATCATTGGAGTTTGAAGTTATCTTGGGCTCATCAAGGGCCATGAGACATAGGTTGGCCACTTTCTGCTCATTTAGTTCATCATCGGAGAAGTTACTATCACACCATGTTACAAACGTTGCTTTTTTCTTTGGCTTCATTGTATTTTGCCTTTTCCATAAAGGACAATCAAACTTGATATGACTTGGTTTCTTACACTTATAGCAAACAATTTGATCTTTTTCCCTTTTACTAGATTATCCCTTTATCATTTTCCCTTTGAGGTATTCTTTTATTTGTCAACTTGTTCAATTTCATAAATTTCTTGAACGTTTTGCAAATACGGCCTTTTTTTCATCATTATCAACCTTATTTTGTTCAATCGTTTCTTTTTCTTCTTGAATAATCGATTTGAGCACTAATCCAACTTTTTTAGTTGATTTTTGTCCGTGTTTGATATTCATCTCGTAGGTTAGAAGAGAACCAATGAGTTCATCTAATGAAAATGTATAAAGATCTTTTGACTCTTCAATGACTGTCACCTTTGCCTCCCAATTCTTTGGTAGACTAATCATGATTTTCTTCATCATCCTCACATTGGAATATGTCTTCCCAAGACCCTTCAATCCATCGATGATGTCATTGAAGTGATTTGACATCTCACCAATGCTCTATTCCAGTTTCATCTTAAAGAGTTGATAGTTATGAGTAAGCATGCCAAACTTAGTTTCTTTCACTTGATTTGTGCCTTCATGTGTGATTATTAATTTTTTTTTATATTTGCTTGGCAATATCACAAGAAAGACTCTATTGTATTCACTTGGATCCAATGCACAAAAGAGAATATGTATAATCTTTATATTGAGTTGAGCCATCTTGATACTATTGGCATCCCACTCATGTTCTTCTTTGATGATTTATTTACCTTCTGCCTTATTCTTTAGAATAAGAGGACCATTTACAATCACCCTCCATACTTCATAATCATTTGCTTGAATAAAGAGCCTCATCCTTGTCTTCCAATATAAGTAATTGTCATCAACAAAAATAAGAGGTTTCAAATATAATGACCTTCTCTTTTAAGAGATATGGTAGCTGTTTCAATTACAATGAGACAAACTTCTTATTGCTTTTCATCTTAATTGTACCTTACTGATGATTTCTCTCCATTCATCACAACATCACTTTGAGCTATTATGGATCACTCTTAGGTTATTAAACCTATAAAAAAAGTACTAGCTTCGATACCAATTGTTAGCTCAAAGACTTGAATAAACCAAGTGGGGGTGAATTGGTTAATTATAAATTTTTGTAATCTAACTACCAATTAAAACAAAAATCATGAACATATATATTTCTAAGCAAATATACATAATATATATAAGTATAACAACAATAACTTGAAAAATAAATAGGTAGAGTTGGAGAATCAAATATCAAAATTTATAGAGGTTCAATCCTTCCTCAAGAGACCTACATTCTTTCCCTTAACCTCACTTGACAAGGAGTTCAATCTACTATCAAAGTGTTGAACGTTACAACCTAGCTCTTTCAAAACTTGATACAATCAACAATGAAATCTCTTAAGTGTTATCCTTCCTCTTAAGCTCATAATCTCATAGTACAAATCTAAAATGTTTTTTCAAACTCAGAGACTTCTCTAAGGTTGAGTGTTTACTAATTTAAGTATAAATGAGTACTATAAAAGATATCAAGAGAAAATGAATACAAGATTGAATTTCTGCTCATTCACACAACAATATGGTCTTTAATGCTTGAAAAGGATGAATGATGGATAGCAATTAATTTTCTTGGCTTTTGATAGCTTGCAATCTAGTGGAAAACCATTTTTTATATGTAGAAACGAGAAGAGAGATGTTGGTTTCATTAAATGCTTGAACTGCTCTGCAAAGAACAAGAAAATGTGACAATTTGAAACTGTAAGGGTCGAACCAAGCGATCCCTTTTTAGAGGCGATCGATTGGTTTTTAGCCTTTAAAGCCAAAACATTTCAAACATTTCTAGAACTGATTAATCCTATAATGGAATTGGTCGATCTAGTATAGTACCCGATTGATCCCTTTCTATAGAGGATTGATCCATTTTGCTCATTTTGAACTTATTTTTTATTCTGGACAAAAAATTGATCAATTTGTACATAAAGGGGAACAATCCATTTTTGAAGCCCTTGAACCAATCGATCTTATATGAAAGGGGATCGATCCATTTTTTTCATTTTTAAACTTGAAAGCATTCTAGGTAAAAAATTGATCAATCTTATTTAATGGGGGATTGATCCTATCTTTTAAAGGATTGATCCCTTTTTCCAAAATTTACATAAAATGTTTTTCAAGTTTGGAAAGAAGTTGGTTTTTATCTCAAAACTTTTTTCACTTGATAAATCTTTTAAAAACATTTTCTTTTTGAGTTCAAAGTAATTTATTCCAATTTTAGAAATATTGTTTTATCATTTCAAAATAGTCATCAATTCGAGGGTAACACTCATCAAGGCTCACAAATGATAGTTTTCTTTAAAAGCACAATTCATTTTGGTTCATTTTGGCACTCTTTAAGGTTCTTAATATGTGGCATTTTAGCAAATGTCAAGATTAGCTATGATATGCTTAAAATTTAGTAAAGAAATAAAAGGTTCAAATTCATAACAATTCTTCAAAGTGTGTTGATTCTAGGTTCCTAAAAAATCTTTAATGCTAATTTATTCATTCAAGCTCTTCTCATTCTAAGGCTTCTTGCTTCACTTTAGTATTTTGCATGATTGCTCTTAATCTTGCTCTAGGCTGCCCATTTTAGGTTTCCACCCTAAAGCTTTATTCTTTTTTTTATTATTATTATTTTGGATTGTTTCATTATACATTTAAAAATTCAAAATTTATCCAAAATTGAATAGTAATGATTTCCTAAGGAGCAAACTCTCCAACTTAGATATCCATACATCATCAAAATGAACTTTTCAAATGACGTAATATAGATAAGGGTTTAGGGTTATGAAAAAAAGGATAAAAGGCCTAAAAATGTGCTTAAAAGTGATTAAACCAAGGATTATTTTCTTTTCACAAGGATATTTGTCCTTTCCCCCAAGCATGTTTTTCAACTTTTCATTTTTTTTGTTTGATTCTTATTTCTTTTTTTTTTTTTCATTGCATGCTTCTATTTTTTATAAGAAGAGTTCAAAATTTTTAGAACTCAAGTTACTTCAAACTTGTCCCTTAACATAAAGCATCTTTCATAGCACTTAACATAGGATCCAATGCCAACTTAATGAGATTCTTTTTTGAACTTACCCCCAATATGAAGAAAAAAATAACAAGCTCAAAAAGGGTAAACAAATTGTTGATTTCTTATTTTGTGACACGAATAATAAAATATGGTCATTTATCATTTCCGACATGGCTACTTTCATTGAAAAATAATTCTCAAGGGATGACTTTCTTTTCTCTTTGATTTTGGATTCATTTGAATGTGTCACATGCAAGATATTACAACTCTTTTCTTTTCATCTTTTCTTTTCTCTTTTTTTTTTCTTTTTGTTTGCAATTCATGTTCAGAATACACCATTTTAACTTTCTAATCAAGTGAAGGCCCACTATAACAATCTTCATTTTCAAGTCCACTCAGGTTGTTCATGTAATCTTCATTAAATGAAAATGAATGTCACATGAATCAAAACAAAAGATATTATGGACATCAAATAGTTAGGCTCTTTTGATAAATTTGTCCAAGATGGGTAAAGGAAAAGTTTGGAAAAAGCATAAAAAGGAAGTCGATGTTGTACAAGCGAAAATGTTTATAAAAGATATCAAGAAAATATGGCTTTTCAGTAAGTGTGCCCCCAACAAAGGAATTAAAGTATTTGGATTTTGTATTGATGTGTTTGAAATAGACTCAACACTTATTAAACTATCACAATTTAGAATCTTTTAGAAAGTGCCTTATGTACTTGCTTACAAAGAATTTTCAAAATGATTTAATCACTTTTTTCATTGCTCATAGCCTTAACAAAGATCATGGTCTTGGTCAAGTGAAAATAACATTTATGAAAATTAGGAAATCAAGCTTTCTATGTGGTGTGGTTCTTAATATGAGATGGTTGGTGAAATGACTGGGTATATTCATTCTTAACACCAATCACTGATTCCCTCAAGATCGCTATCATAAGAATTTTCTTTTAAAAAAAAATCATTTTCTTTAATCAAGGAAAAAGCTCATGTGGATCTCCATTATCAAACATGCCTAAACTCAAAAGATGAAGAAAACAACTTTCAATATGTACAAATCCATTTTAATTCAAGGCAACATGTTGCAATGCTCAAAAAGCTTTTTCAAATAAAAAAGACGACTTTATTTTCAATTAAACTATGTACAACGCTAAAGACAACAAGATTGTTCCAAACAAATGAAAATAATGTATATACAAAAATGAATACATAGATGAAAAAAATGTATATACAAATATATGCATAGAATATATAATGAAAGAACAAGAATTGATTTTCAATTGAACAATGTGCAAAACTAAAAAGAGCAAAGATTACTCTAAACAAATGAAATAATGTACGTACAAAAACATTTGCATGGATGAAAAGATGTATGTATAGTTACATGTATGTGAAACAATAATTCAATTTCAATTATGTACAAAAGTAAAAAGAGCAAAGATGGCCTCAAACAAATGAAATAGTATACACAAAAAGATATTTTCCTAAATGAAAAATATATACATATGCAAACACATGCATGTATATAATGAAAATTAAAAAAAAATTATATTAAGAATTATATATAAAACCGAAGAGAGCAAATGAAAAAATGTATATAAAAAGATATTCACATTGAAAATGTATGTGGAAATACAAGCATGTTGACGAAGTATATATTAAAAAACAAGATTCATTTTCAATTAAATTAAAAACTAAGAAAAGATAGAGTTGCCCCTTATTGACAATCCACATCCTTCTTTTATATACATGGACAAGTAGATGATGTATGTATAAATGCATGTGTGTAATGAAACAAGAACTTGGGATGCAAATACAAATAAAAAATTTTAACTCAAAATCTCACATATTCCCTTTTTAAAGTAAAAATATTTTTGAAAAACTTTTTCATAAATTTAAATTACAAAAATTATCTCAACAAAAAACAAAAATATCAACAAAGACAAGATCAACATGAAAACATGTTCTACCCAAGGGATTGACATGGCTTAAGCCTAAGTTCTCTAAGTTTACAATATGCTTGGTTACGAGGTTAGGCCAAACTAAAGGTTCCCAAATTGTTCCCTATTATTGTTCATGATGGACTAGTAAGACATTCCAATCCTCACCTATTACAAGCTACCAATGAAAATGATTTAATTTAAGTAGGAGTATTTCGTTAGCCATTGCTAATATTATCATCTCACAAGAGTGTAGCTACTTTACTCTCTCTTAAAATGGATGGAGCCCAAGTATGGAGCTCATATGATTCAAATAAATGTGATATAATGTATGAAGGAACATATACAATTTTTAACTCTAGTTTTCACTAAATCAATTAAAAATGAAAAACAAAGGAAAAAAAAGTTAGTAAAGAGATAAAATGTTCATTACAATTTAAAGACCATTAAAACAAATATTAGGATAAATTTAAAATTTTATGGCTTAACTCTCTATTGATATTCTCCAACAAGTCGTTAACTTTCTATTGATATTCTCCAACAAGTCATTAAACTGTCATAACATGGAAGTCTGTAAATCTATCACTAAATGCAACAAAAGAAGTCACCACCAATCTTTTCTTATTCAGGTGTGATTGCCCACCTAGGTGAATCTATCCCTTTAAAGAAGTTCTAAGCTTGATTAAGGGTCCCTAAAAGAATAGATTTTGATTTGTAGTTTAGAACTACGTTTTGGAGCTCGGTTATGTATAGGAAATATTATAGCATCCACGCACGCCCATACAAAAGATTGTACCAATTTATCTTAAATTATCCTAAAAATTTTAGTTTAAATGTTCTTTTGTTAAATTTTGGTATTTAAATATTGGAAATAACTTTTAAGTTTTTTCCATCAATTTGGTAAAATTCTTAAAATATTTTTTTACCTCAAGAGTATTAAAAAATCCCAATTATTTCTTGAAAAGGCTCCATCATCAGAAAAATGATTAAATCAATTATTTATTAAGTCTTATTTTATTAAAAATATATCTAAAATTTTCACAATTTTTTCTAAATTTGAAAATACTTTCTTACTTAAAAATTTCTTAGAAAATTGCTCATTTGTGATTACTAAGAATTTCATCATTAAACTTATTTTTTATTTACATTTTTAATTTTTAGATTGAAATAAAATGCCAATTGTCCTTATTGAAATCTTATCTAAACTCTTTCACCATTTGAGTTGAATTTAAAAAATTATTCACCGAGAAAACTCCTAGAAAATCAACCATTTGTGATTTTCCTATGATTTCATCCTTAAATAATTGCCATTTATATTCTTTAATTTGATTTGGAAATGAATGCAATTATTTTTATTGAAATTTCACTAAACATTTTTCACCATTTTGTCTAAATTTAGAGAAATTCTTTACTTAGAGATTTCTTAGATAATTGACTATTTGTAATTTTTAAGAAACTCATCATTGGATATTTACTATTATTCCTAAAATTTTATAGAGTTCATTATATTTTTACTTTGAAAATAAATACCAATTATTATTGTTGAAATTTTATCTAAATTTTTCTTCTATTTTGGTCAAATTTAAAAAAGAATCTCACTTAGAAATTTCTTAGAAAATTATCCATTTATAATTTTTAATAATTTCATCTTTGGATAATTAGCATTTATTTTTCAAGATTTTGTTAAAGTTTAATTTTACTGTAATTTATTTCTATTTATTTTTCTTAATCAAATTAATAATTTTACCTAATCCTAAAAATTTATATTCTAAGTAAAATATGATAATAATAAAAAAAATAAACCAATTAAAACACAAAAAATAAATAACAACAAAAGGGCAGAACTTGCAATATAGGTCAAATTGAGTTGATTTTTGGGAAACTGGGAATTATCATCAAAATTGGAGGTATCATTAGAATTCCTATTAGGAACTTCAATGCTCATAGAAAAATGTTATCACAATATGAAAATCTTGTCCAAGCCTAGGAATCTCGTTGACAGAAATCGTTAAGAACTAAAAAAGCCTAAAATTTGAATTTCAACTACCTAAAATTTTTTTTGCTATCTAATTCTCCTATATAATTATTGTGTGTTCTATTCTGTTGCTTGTAGCATTATTTATAGGATAAATTATTATAGTTTTTGATCATTCCAAATTCAAAATTTGAAATTCTAAATTAAAAAAAAAAACATGAATTTACCCTTAAAAGTCCTAATTCAATTTCAACTCTGATACAACCTAATTTATCACCTAGATTCTTTCTATTCCCCTTAGTCTAATGACCAAACTTCTTCTTTTAATTTCAATTTTTCCTTTTTTTAAAGTAATTACATAATTAGAAGTAAGAATAAGATAAGAAAATAATAAATAAATAAAAAGAGATAAATATTAAAGACATATAACAAGAAAAATGAAGAATAAATACAAAAGATAGAATAAAAAATAAAAATAATAAAAAGATTAAAAAAATACAAATAAAAATCTCAAATTTAACAATCGAGCTTGAAGCGGTTCCAAACCCAACTGGTTTAGGCCCTGGACTAATAGGGCTTCTATAATCATTTTTCCATATTACACTATTCTATTCATATGATTTTATATTTGAATATAAATTGTTTTTATGTCATTCTCTATGTGTATGTGTGTTGCTTACTCACTTTTATACATGTAATTAACCGATTAGAATCATTTTCAATTTTTACTTATATCCCTTTATGTCATGTTATTTGATCATTTAAACTTTTGCCAAATAAAACTGCATCATTCTTTTGTTAAAGATTTTACAAAATGTGCCCACCACATATAACATGTGACCAAATTCGTTAAAAATAAATTTTTAGTTTTATGAAAGCTCATGCTAAAGCAAAATGATTATGTCATCTTGGTAGTGTTGTATAGTAAAGAAGAAGTGCTAAAGCACAGGTTGACTTTGAGAGGCTTTTAGTTAGGTAGATCATGTATCAAATATGCCATGGTAGAATTATCTAAACTAGACAAGAAAGATGAAGCATACACTATGAAACTCTCAAAACTACTCTATAGATGCCATTTTAGAGGTAGATATTATAATCTTTTTTTTTGGCAAATTGATTTGCCCTGCTCTATCAAGGAAATGCATAGTATAATATGTCAAATTTAACAATTAGCCTTGAAACAGTTCCAAACCCAACCGACTTAGGCCTTGGATTAAATAGGGTATCTACAATCACTTTTCCCCTTTTACATTACTCTATTTATTTGATTTTATATCTAAATATAAATTGTTTCTATGTCATTCTCTATGTGTATGTGTGTTGCTTACTCACTTTTATACATGTAATTAACTGGTTAGAATCATTATCAATTTTTACTTATATCTTTTTATGTCATATTATTTTATTGTTTAAACTTTTGCCAAATAAAATTGCATCATTTTTTTGTTAAAGACTTTATGAAATGTGCTCACCACCTGTAACATGCGACTAATTTCATTAAAAATAAATTTTCAATTTTATGAAAGCTTATTCTAAAGCAAAATGATTACATCATCTTAGTAGTGTCGTGTAGTAAGGAAGAAATGCTAAAGCATAGGTTGAGTTTGAGAGGCTTTTAGTTAGGTAGATCATTTCAAATATCCCATGGTTGAATTATCTAAATTGGACAAAAAGAGTGAAGCATACACTATGAAACTCTCAAAACTGCCCCATAGATGTCATTTTAGAGGTAGATATTATAATCTTTTTTTTGGCAAATTAATTTTCCCTGCTTTATCATGGAAATGCACAGTCTAGTACATCAAATTTAACAATTGGACTTGAAATGGTTCCAAACCCAAAAAGTTTAGGCCCTAGACTAAATAAGGTGTCTATAATTATTTTTCTCCTTTTACATTACTTTATTTATCTGATTTTATATCTGAATATAAATTGTTTCCATGTTGTTCTCTATGTGCATGTGTGTTGCTTACTCACTTTTATACATGTAATTAACTTATTAGAATCATTATCAATTTTTACTTATATCCCTTTATGTCATGTTATTTTATTGTTTAAACCTTTGCCAAATAAAACTACATCATTCTTTTGTTAAAGATTTTATGAAATGTGACCACCACCTGTAACATGCGACTAAATTCATTAAAAATAAATTTTCAATTTTATGAAAGCTTATGCTAAAGCAAAATGATTACTTCATCTTGGTAGTGTTGTGTAGCAAAGAAGAAGTGCTAAAGCATAGGTTGAGTTTGAGAGGCTTTTAGTTACGTAGATCACGTATCAAATATCCCATGGTTGAATTATCTAAATTGGACAAGAATGGTGAAGCATACACTATGAAACTCTCAAAACTGCCCCATAGATGCCATTTTAGAGGTAGATATTATAATCTTTTTTTTGGCAAATTAATTTTCCCTGCTTTATCATGGAAATGCATAATACAGTACATCAAATTTAACAATTGGGCTTGAAACGATTCCAAAACCCAATCCGTTTAGGCCTTGGACTAAATAGAGTGTCTACAATCACTTTTCCCTTTTACATTATTCTATTCATCTAATTTTATATTTGAATATAAATTGTTTCCATGTTGTTCTCTATGTACATGTGTGTTGCTTACTCACTTTTATACATGTAATTAACTTATTAGAATCATTATCAATTTTTACTTGTATCCCTTTATGTCATGTTATTTTATTGTTTAAACTTTTGCCAAATAAAACTACATCATTCTTTTATTAAAGATCTTACAAAATGTGCCCACCACCTGTAACATGTGACCAAATTCATTAAAAATAAATTTTTAGTTTTATGAAAGCTCATGCTAAAGGAAAATGATTATGTTGTCTTGGTAGTGTCGTGTAGTAAGAAAGAAGTGCTAAAGCATAAGTTGAGTTTAAAAGGCTTTTAGTTTGGTAAATCACGTATCAAATATGCCATGGTAGAATTATCTAAATTGGACAAAAAGGATGAAGCATACACTATGAAATTCTCAAAACTACTCTATGGATGCCATTTTAGAGGTAGATATTATAATATTTTTTCTTGGGTAAATTGATTTGGCCTGCTCCATCATGGAAATGCACAATACGTCAATATTCTTAATTGTCTTTTAATCTCTTATACATTTCTTTTCATCTCACCATGTAACATAGCAATTTCTTTCCCTAAACTGGCAGTTCATGTGTTCAAAAAAAAAAAAAAAGTAAAGGCTTTAAAACTTGAACTCACTTATAATAATTTATGACACATATTGGTAGAACAACATTGTTTAGTTTGTCTTTATAGAACATTTGCCAACAAAATGCAAAAGTTATGATTTTTTAATATTGGTTTGTAAATTAGCATTTTCTTGGTATGCTTTTGATACATCATCATTTAAATGTTTCATGGCTCCTATCTCTTCATTATTTTTTTTATTGTATAATGCTTCTATCATTTCTTTTGATGCATTATAGTTGTTATGTTTGTTATTGTTGTTGTATTTTTTTTTAATATTTGTATTCTTACTTATGTATTGGATTGTGTTGTGTTTATCTTAGTCTTATATTTGTGTTTAGCTAACTTAGGCTACAAGATAATCTACCTTTTTCAATCCCCTCAGTTCTTAAATGAATAGACAAAAATAAAATATGTTATATATACCATGCTAATTAGTAATTTCTTATTGTTATATTTGACCCAAATGCTAATGATATTAAAAACTACTATGTTCTTAAATGAATAGATAAAAATAAAATATGTTATATATACTATGCTAATTAGTAATTTCTTATTGTTATATTTGACCCAAATGCTAATGATATTAAAAACTACTATGCTTACATATAAACAAATGCATATTTTGTTTTGTAATTTACTTTGATTACAAAATCTATGTACTAACTCATTCATGACAAATAAAAAAGCAGTATTCCATATTGTAAGATTCATTTCTTGTATAAATGATTGCCATAATTGTTTAATATGGCAATTATATCTTTATGTGTATGCATGTTTTCTATGTTATGAAAGAATTGAGTTTATTTTTTTATTGTAATTTGCAACTTTTGTTCAAAAAAAAAAATTATGTTTACCTTCTCTATCTATGTTGTGAAAGAATTGAGTTTATTGTTTTTGTATTGTAATTTACAACTTTTAAAAAGTGTTTTCACCTTCACTATCATGAAAGTGCTTAATATGCTTATGTCATTACTTAGCTTTTAATACCTAATATATTTCTATTTATTTAATGTTTTAACAGATATCAAATCTTTTTCACATACTTATGGTTTACGTGTGAAACAAAAAGTGGAGTTTTCCAAAACTTCGACTGATTGTTTAGTTAACTTTTACAGCTTATTAGGATAGATATTAAAGTTTTCTTAGCTACCATTGATATGTCAAATACAATTACTATTACCAATACAAGTCCTTAGAATCTTACTTTTTTTTTTTTTTTGTATTAGATTGTGATATCATTTATGTTAAAAAAATATTTAGATCAATATTATTTTTTTATTGAAAAAAATCGACCTATACAAAGCCTGATTTTTAATTTTCGTACAATTGCACCTCATTATAATTTTTATTCTAAATTTAATGATTAAAAATTAATAATTTAATTATAACATAAATATAAAGTATATACATATGTCAATAACTTGTTTTATATACTTTATTCTAAATCGTATGATAATTGATACTTATGTATAATTGTAAAAGATTATATAATTCATTCTAAATGATACAGTGATAATTAAAAATATATAATTTATTTTAAATTATATTATAATTTTAAGAAATTTTATAAGTAAATAGCATATATAATTTATATTAATTTGATATTAAATATATATATTAATTTAAGATATTCAATAATTTTAATAATTTTTTATGTGTTATATTTATTATTTTTGTCTTATTTTTATTATTTTATTAAATTAATATTTTTAAATAAAGTTATACTTAATTTAATCTTGCATTATTTTCGATTAATTTTTTTAGGCCATTTCGATTTCAAATCAATTTGGGTTCTGATAATTTAGGTTTTAGGTTATTTTTGTTTTAGGTTATTTTGAGTTTGGGTTAATTCAAATTAGGGTTGATTTGTGTTTAGGTTGTTAACTTTTTATCATTAAATCGAGTTAAATTAGGTTTTGATTCGGATTAATTGGATGAATTTTTCAGTTTAAGCTAGAATTGATAGATTTAATTTTTTATATGATTAAAAAGATATAAATGAAAATTCATCCAATACATTTTCACAAACAATTGGCGTGCCTACAAGTTACAATGACGGCGTCATTTTCTTCTAGAAACATTTCAGCTAAATGATGGGTTAACCAAGATCAAGCAAGACTGCCTTTGAGTTTCTAGGGGAAGAGATAGTTGCTTGCGCTGCCATGTCTCTATGATTTCATCTCAATGGAAAATGCCCGTTTGCTTTTAAATTGGGCATTATGATTATTTTTTATTCAATCTAAGCATTTTTATTCAATCTGTTGCTTAGTTTGCTCTAATTTGAGAGAGATATGGAGAATTCCTGAATAACAATCATATTGGTTTTAGGTTAGTAACGCCGTCGAAAGCCCCCAATGTTTATGAAATGAAACCTGAGAATGGTTGGTGTCCTTTTAATTGAGGTGAAGGTCCATGCTACTACTAACAGTGTCCCCAGTTGCAAAAAGTTAAAAGGAGAGCCAGCCGTTCCCATTAAAGTGAGTTTGGCTTGGTTCTAGGGGTGTTTTTTTTTTTTTAATTTTTTAGAAATTAAAAAAAAAAAGACATATTTGGCAACAAGTTCTTATTTCCCTTTTTTAAAATCGAATTCAATATTCAAAATCGTAGACACAATTTTTTACTTTCATTGTTTTCGGAAACAATGATTTCATTTCTAACACCATTCATATGTAGATAAATGTTGTTAACATATAAAAATAATATTCATGTATATTTTTTATAAAAAAAGTTATAAATAAAAAAAAAAATGATATTACCAACAGAGGAGGCTACTATCAAAAGCAGAAGCATTTACAGATTAAAGACGGCAGAGACATGATCACCTATTACCTATCTGTGGAACAAGTTTCCCATATGATTAACCAAGAGGAGAAAGGCATTTCATCAGAGCATACTTTTAACGTTCCACATGACATTGCTGGGCATCGGGGCATGATAATCCAACAATCAGAGGATAGTCATTCTGCTTGGTATTTCGATGCCTGCTCTTCTCAAAAGTTTGCTTGAAGCTCGTTTTGCTAATGATATAACTTCCTCCTGAACAGTTACCATTTGTATTTACATTAGGAAGATGAAGGTGATACATTTCATTCACGTGATAATTTCAGGCAAGAAGATTTATCTGCAACTTGGTGTAAAATTTGATTCTTTACCCTACTTCAGTTGGATTTGAATACCAAGCATGAGAAATTTAATTGAAGCCAGACAGCATGAAAGCCATTATCATCCGCTTCCTAGCATATGCATTAGGTGTTGAAAAAGGATGTGCCAGAAAACTCGCATACAAGAGCACCATATATATATATATATATATATATATAATATACACTGACAAACAACAAGAAGTACAAATTAGAGGATAAAAGTAGAAGATATAATACCTCATCCACATTTAAAATCTTCTTATCTCTCATAATCCACTGACCATTGCACATTACAGAGACAATATTCTCAGTTCGCA
Source organism: Durio zibethinus (assembly GCF_002303985.1). The sequence continues at coordinate 10,969,391 of NW_019167849.1, read as the reverse complement.
TGCAATATACAAGGTTGGAAATACTGCAAATATTCAAGACAAAATAATTCATCATCAACAAAAATCAGTTCAGATGTTAGAATGTGCATAACTGGAAAAGGAAAAACCAAAAATCTGATAAAACAAATAACTGAGCACAAGTAATTTTTCATCTTATAGCAATGTGAAAGCTAAAATAGATATTTTTTCCATTGTAATTGAGTACAATCAGAAATCAACAAATAATAAAATTCTTTTATCAAGAATGGTTTCTTACTCACCAGTCGTGAACAGGAACCATAGACCATGAGAAAGGATTGATAACAACCATGTCAGCCTGCCAAACAAACAACACAAAGAGCAGTCATCCTGAATATTCTGATGCATTGTGAAGAAAATGGAGACTTATGATTCTAAATATAGAAGATAGAAACGTAATACAACCTAATGGTAAAAAAGGTTTCAAATAGTAGGCATTAATTCGATGCCATTAGTCGGTCACTAAAAAGATACATGGAAGGATTGTATCTTCAAGAAATTTAGTTTATGTATTTAGGTAATATTTCACTGAGGAATTTATATGAGATGATCTAGTAAGAATATTTTGTAATATTCCTTCTACAGTCTTTATATTGCATTCCATGAGTGCAGACCAGTGCAACTTGTTTCATTTTATTTATGAATTACCATACGAGAAAGTCATGGAGAGAAATGACGCATAAAATTAGGAATAAGAGAATTATTTTTTGGTTCAGCAGTTAGAGCTTCCTAAACTTTGTCCAATACATCCCCTCCCCAAACCAGTCCAAGCAGGTTTATCTATATCGGACCAAGCGAATTTGCAAGAAATTACATTCCAGAGCCTCCTAACAGATTCAAACCCAGGGAACAGAGAGCAAATTTACCACTTGAACCAACATCCGTTGGCAGGAACAGGAGAATTGACAGGTGAGAATTTCTTGAATTTCAACAAAGTTTACCGTATGAATTATGAAGAGACAAGCAAAAAAAACTATGGCTTTATTTGTTTGACGATTTTACTATTTGCTTCCAAAAGCAAAAAAAATATAAAGCATGTTTGGATACAAGAGGGAATAAAATAATTTGAAGGGGCAGTCGGTTCAGGAGAAATCTTGCTAGTGGAAATGTGATTCTTATGTTTGGTTCACGTGTATCTAATTCTTGGGATAATCTTAGACTCTTAACAGTACCCAAATATCCCATTATCAGAAACCCACCTTTCCTTGTGGTTTTTAAGATTCTGGGAGGAAAGTTAATTTTGTCTCACATTTGACCTCAATTATAAATTTTTTCAATCTATTTAACCCTTGAAAATCAATGTATTTTAGAAACTTTTAACTATGTTTTTTTATTTAGAAACGTAGTCTTTAAAACAAAGATCACGTTTTATATGTCAAAAACGTAATTTTTAAAGAAAACAAAGACCACGTTTTAAAATAAGAAACATAGTCTTTGTTAAATAACAGAACACCTTTTTAAAAGACAAAGACCACGTTTCTTATCTCAGAAATGTAATCTTTAAGAATACAAAGACCACATTTCTAACATAAGAAACGTAGCCTTTGATAAATAAACAAAAACATTTTTTTAAATAACAAAGACCACATTTCTTACGCAAGAAACGTAGCCTTTAAGAATACAAAGACTGCATGTCTGACATAAGAAACATCATTTTTTGTTAAATAACAAAAGCACGATTTTAGATAACTACGACCACATTTTTTTTGTCGGAAACACAGTCTTAAGAATACAAAGACTGCATTTCTTACATAAGAAACGTCGTCTTTGTTAAAAGGCACTTTTTTAAATAACTAAGACCACGTTTATGATTTTTTTTATGTCAAAAATGTAGTCTTTGATATAAACATTGTGTTTAGGCTCATACAAAACGTAATGATTGATATAAACATTGCGTTTTATATAAGAATAACGTAGTCTTTGATATATTTTACTTTTTATTTGTTTTAATAACAAAAACATAGTCTTTGACTATATTTGACTTCATATTATTTTGGTCAAAGACTACGTTTATATTTAACAAAAACATTATCTTTGTTATATAATAAAGGACATTATAATAAAAAGACTTTATCAAGTATTCTAAGTTTCCTCCAAACCAAATACTGGAATCTAACATTCGTATGTTAGGAAGAATCACGCCTTGCCAAGAATCCAAACTTTCCCGAGAATCACTTTCCCTCTCAAAATCTAAGATTTTGTAAACCAAACACTCCCTAAAAGATTACACACAAAATATATAATTTTTTTATTTGACAAAATGCATGATTCTACTTTTACATGGACTAATTACGTTATTTTGGTATTATATTTTAATTATTTGTCCATTTTAAGTCAATTATGATACTGGTTTTTACCATTTACTTTTGCTTTATAGCAATTATTCAAAAAGCAAAAGCAAATAACAAAAAGCACTAACCAAAAGGAACCAAAATAGTCTGACCTTTTTCCCAATCTCAAGCGACCCTATTTCATTGTCCCAGAGTACAGATTTTGCACCATTAACTGTCACCATTTTCAGAACTGTTTCAGCAGGGAGGGCTGTGCGATCAGTTGTTCCCCTTTTATACACTTCCCGTCCTTTGTTAATCAAAGAAGCTAGATACATCTCATCAACTACAAGGAGGAAAGATCAGACTATTAAGAGAAGCTGTAATCAACAAACTTGCACATGACTTGACTGACATGGCAGTACAATCATTTAGGTTATAGTACAAGAAGGCTCTGAGAAGCAGAAAATAAAAGCTAACACTTGGTCTCCTTATGCTTATGGTTTTGCAAAATTTTGCAAGCAAATAATGTCTACCAAACACATTTTGGCATATGAAATGCATGCATCTAAGTGAAGTTCTAGGATTCTAGAAAGGGGAATCCTTGTTCCAGAATTGCAAAAGCACACAAACCTACTCGGCACAATGGTATTTTTCAAACATGCAGAAAATGCAGGAATGAGAATCCAGGTTTCAGAAGTCCAACCAACCAATGCTCATTCTATTATTAGATGGAGCCCCATCTGTGCCCAAGGAGACAGAGATGCCAGCATTGAGCATCTCCCTTATACGTGCAAATCCAAGCATTCGCATAGCAGAAGCAGGACAGTGAGACACTTTGACCCCAGCTCTTGAAAGAAAACCAATCTGAAGAAAAACATGATTAATACAAGAAAACTACAAACAAGAATGAGACAGATGTATTTCAATTCTGCACATAAGGTGGTAAAATGATAAGAAATCATGCAATGCAATTGAATTGTATTTCAATAAAGTGTAACACAGAAGTATGGCGGCAGCTCACCTCAGTATCATTTACCCAAACTGTATGAGCTGCCAATAAGTTGTTTTGCAAGAAGTCTATCTTGTCCAAAAATGTAACAGTCCCATGATCAACTTTCCGAGTATCCATCACAACTTGATTCTCATAGGGTATCTCTGCAACATGCTAAACAGTGGAAGATCAGCCGAATCACCCTTCAACATCCTGATGTTTGGACAACAGAGAGTGAGGTAGAGGTTAAGTACCATATGGATGCCGGTTTTTAATTCTCTAGCGGTGTCTCTGGTTTCAAGCAGTAAACGATCAGTGGAGTTCATAACTTGCCTAATTCCAAGCCATATCCTTATTCGGCCATCTGCTGTATTATGGTGCTTCTCATAAAGTTTCTTTTGAGACTGCCAAATTAAGAGCTTTGGTCATCCGACAGGAATGTTTGAACTTTAGGAACAATAAATTTTCTTTTTTGAATGGTTGCAAATGAAACAGTAATCAGAATAGGCCCAACCTGAATACATTCATCCGTGGTTCGAACCCCCCAAGACACCGGTAAACCCTCACCAGAGTCCATGATTGATTCCGTTAAACAGGCTCGCAATCCCAGCAACTCAACGGCTCTCGCCATTCCTGACACGTGCTGCCCTCCCGCTTCAGCAAAGCACGTGACCTGTTTCAAAATTATAGCCAAAATTGAAAAAAAAAAAAAAAAAAAGGAAAAATATAAGAACGTGAAATGGTGTAAAAGTCAAATAAGAAAACTTAAAAAAAAAAAAAATTGCGTACACCAGAGTGAATAAGTTCGATTCCGCAAAGTAAAGTGGAGATGTAAGAATCTTCGTCGGTCATGTTGGATTCATACGGCCAAATCCGATGGTGTAACCACGTCATTAGATCCACGTCGTCCGCTATTCCTCTACCCAGCTGTTGCGAGGTGTGCACGTGTGTGTTGACGAATCCTACATCAGCAACCCAAAAAAAAAAAATCAAGTTCTTGATTTCTCATAAATGAAACATAAATGATAAGGGAGGAAGGCACTACCAGGAAGCACGATTTGGCCGTGGAGGTCGAGAATCTGATCAGCCAGAGGAGAGAATTGTTGAAGAATATCGGGAGATTGACCGATGGCTTTGATTTTGTCTTTGTCTATGACCACGGCTCCGTTTTGAAAGACACGGCTCTCGGAATCCATGGTGACGATCACTGCATTGTGGATTACCATGGTCACCGATTCTGAGGTTGAGCCACTGCTGCTTCTAGTTTCCATCGATCTTCTTCCCTCGCTCGTTCTGGCCTCTGCTAAATTGCTAATGCTAAATCTTAGTGTTTTTTTTTTTTTTTTAATAGTAGTTTAGTTCTGTTTTTTTTTTTTTTTTCCCCAATTAGTAGCATCGTCGAGGACAACGAATAAAGGCATCCGTTTATTTATCCCCAATATAAAAACAAAACGCACCGCTTATTTCGTGGGCCGTGAGTAGAGGTAGTAAATGGCAAGTTGGATCAGATTCAAAATTAATCATATCGAACCGAATTTTTTTGGGTAAAAAAATAAGTAAGCTGTTTTGAGTTTGAATCAAATTGAAATTGAATTAAAAAATAATTAAATTATTTTGAATTAAGATAAGAAAAAATTAAATTATTTTAAGTTAAAATTATTTTGGATGAGATTAATTCGAGATTGATTATTTTAATTTTGGGGAAATTTAAATTTAAATAATTTTGAATTATTTTAATTTTGACCTTTGAATCGTTTAGATTTAATATTTAGATTTAATTTTTAAAATTAAATAAATATAATTAAATTATACAAAAATTAAAATATCAAAACTAAATAATTTAAAAATCTTTTGTAATATTATAAAATTAATTTATTCATGATAAAAAGTTATTAATAATTCATGCTTTGAATCTTTTCATTATTACTAAAGGAAAAATCATCTACTCATTAAATGAAAAAAACAATTTTCTTCATCTTCCTTAGTCTTAATTCTCTAGTCTCTTTTCATGTTTTTGGAAATTCATCAGCCATACCTTGAATCTAATATTATTTCAATAAATCTACAAATTTTTTCTCTCCAAAATTAATTTGCAAAAAAAAAAAATGAAAGGGTTTTCGATTGGTGCTTTTTTTTTTTTGTAAATCCAACAAATCTTTTCATCTCATTGATCTCACCCAATTTCCTGTAATTTCTCATAATTATTGAAAACCTTTGATTTTTGAAAGCCATTGAACACTTTTACAAGAATTCTAAATGATAAAACTGTGATTTGCCAAAAAAAAATTCAAAAAAATTTTTGCTTTCCTCTCATTTATTCATCTAACCTATTTGTCTAAAATCCCTAATAATTATTCACGTTTTTTGTTTATTGAAATTCATTGAATCTACAATAAATGTTTGTTAATATTCTCTTTAATTTTCTCAAAACCCTAAATGGTCGAAACAATTCATATCAATCCATTCTTATTGAAATCCTTTCCTTTAATTGTTTTGAAACTATTTATAACCTCAAATAAATGGTTGCTCATTTTTTTACCAATTTCATAAGAAAATCAAGCTACTGGTGGCTTATTGTTATCCATGCCATTCGAATCCTCTCTTTTTCAAACCCAGGTAACTAAATTCATGTTTTCAAAATTTATCTTTTGTTACAAAATACACATATCATGATTGTTGTGTTAGAGAAAAAATTCCATAAATTTGCTGTTGAAATTACCATTTTTTGCTTGTGAAGTTTTTTTCTTGTAAAGAAAATCAAGTACATCAATCTAAAATTGTTATTGTTTCATTAGGATATCTTTAATCACTTGTCTCTTTAGTTTTTTTATCAAAAATTATAATAAAATTATTTAAGTAGTTTGATTCTTTGTATAATGTTTACAGTTAAGTTAATGAGCTTATGAGATTTATAAAATAGACTTACAAACTTTTACATTGAATTTTGTGCAGCTCCCTTTCAAATACTTCAAACCAAGGCTTCTATTTGCTTCTATAAGTTAATAAAATCATATATTAACTGTTGTTACAAATTATGATAAAGGCCTATGATAATAGATTTTAAGCTTTTATCTTGATATTATGTGAATTGATGTTAATTCTTTATTACATTTTCTATGTACAGTTGAAATGAATTTTGATAAAGTAGTTTTAAATAGAAATAACAAAGCTATTAGATATGAAATTTTAAAAGAAAGGAAGAAAAGGAAACACACCTCTTTATCATCTAACAACTTGCAAAATAAAAAATTATACATTAGAGATTCTTCAATTGAGTCTGAATCAAATGTACGTAAATCTCAATTTTCAAATGGTGAAAGAAACTCTGTTGTTTTAAGTAACACTAATTCAAATAAACATACAATAGTTATTAGTAGAACATGTAGCAATAGCGTAAGCAATACCTTTTTATCAATCAAGTACATAATTAAGATACCAAAAGACATTTAGGTGAGAGATTATTGAAAAAACTTACCTTTTTTTTTAAATAGAATCTTGATTTGCTTGATGAAAATTTTTTAAAAATCATTTGTAGGCAACCAACCTATTAGACATCTTTCACCTATTCAACCAACTACTCAAGAAAATTAACATTCTTATCCAAGTAAGTAGATTTTATTTCAAAAACATATTAAATTATTAGATTAGTAATTAAAATATATGTTTTTAACGAAACAATTATCTTATTGTTGTTTGTAAAAAAATTTAGGAATATATACAACACCTGTTAACTTTGGAGGCCTAACATGTGTATGTCCATTTTGTAGAGTTTTGATGTGGTATAATGAGAGGTTCAACATTTTTAGGAGGAGTCAAAATCCAATATTTTCTTTGTGTTGTAGGAAGGATCAAGTTTACCTCCTCACTCCAAAGCCTATACCAAAATTCTTAGATAAAGTGCTAGATTATGAAATACGTGGTAAAACTACTACTTTTAGAAAAAACATTAAAATTTATAATGCAATGTTCCAGTTTACTTCACTAGGTGCAAAGTTGATCATTTAATAAATATGAAACTAGAGCCATATGTTTTCAAAAATAGTGGCCAAAAGTATTATAGGTTAGGATCTTTGATTCCACAACCATGTCAAAGGCTCTAGTTTGCACAACTGTACATTTATGACATAGAGAATGAATTCAAAACAAGAAAAATACTTTAAATTGTGATCAAAATGTTAGAGTGTTGATGACAGCTTGATTCAAGGTTTGTTAGATATGCTTGATCAACATAATGAAGTTGTTAAAGTTTTCATAATGGTTAGAGATAGATCTATTAATTTAGAAGTATCTAACATTAAATTGAGGCTGTTAGGATACAAAGTTGATCAAGATAGAATTGATATAGCACCAATAGCTCTTGAGATTGCTAGATTAATTGCTGGAGACTTAGAATAATTGATTAATGAATGTGATATAATTATTGAACGTAGATCTAAAGGTTTCCAATGAATAAATAGTTTACATCCATTATATATGACGATGCAATACCTTTTGGTGTTTCTATATAGTGAAAATGGTTATAGAATTGGAATTAAGTATAGGTCATATAGTGGTAAGAGACAAGTTAAAAGAAAATGCAATATGATGAGAAAACACTTTGCCTATATGATTCAACAATGTCTCTCACACTAAAGTACATTATTAAAAGGTGAGAAAATGTTTCACTAATATTTGGTTAATGCCTTTGCAAGTTTTGAAGGTGATAGATTAGATTATATCAAATTGAATAAAAAATAAATGCGATATAAGGTTTATGAAGAAATTAGAGATGCAGTTTGTAAGGGTGACAATAATGCAAACAATATTAGCAAACGTATCATACTTCCCGCACATTTACAGTTGGCTTTTGTATATGTTTCAGAATTACCAAAATGCTCTAGCCACTTGTCGTTTTCTATGGATTTCCAAATCTGTTCATCATATTTACATACAATTCTAAATGACAAGAAATGTAAGAAGCTTTGAAGTTCATTCTTAGTCAAAGACCTGAAAACTAACTAAATTTTGTTTGTAGAGTATTTATGTTAAAAGTTTGCCGTCTTATGAAAAACCTAACAGAAAAACAACATTTTGAAAGAACTATTGTAGGTTTGTTTCTAACAAATAAAAAAATATTAATTGAATAGTTTTTTTTTTTTTTCTATCCATGCTAACTTACAACATTTAAAGTTTAAAATTATTTTTTTAAAAAAAACATAAATTGATTTAATGTTTTTTTTCTCAACCATTTGTACTATGAAATTTTAAAAAAGAATATTATCTCATGTTCACATTTTGTTATGGCTACACAAGGATGATAAAGCTACTAAAATATTTTGTTATGGTTGCACAAGAATGATAAGCTACTAACATATTTTAATGTAGATAAGTTTATTTTGGCTAAGATTTCAAACAAAATGAAATATCCGATAGGGCATCTTATTGTAACACAATACATAATTCATGGATCATGTAATACAATTTGTTCTAATGCTCCACGCATGCATAACATTATCTGTAAAAAGAATTATCCTAAACAATTCCAACAAGAAACTGTTATTAATAATGATAAGTTCCTTTTATACAGAAAAAAAGAATATTCATTTAAGAATCATGTTGTTGTGAAAAATGAAATTGAACTTAATAATAGATGGGTTGTTCCTTATAATCTAGACTTGATAGTTAAATATCAACCACATGTAAATGTTGAAGGTTGTAATAAGTTAAGGGCTATTAAATATTTATTTAAGTATTTAAAAAAAGGCTCGATAGAGTACAAGTTACTATGCAACAACAAGTACAAATTCCAAGGAAAAAAACCTTTTATGATGAGAAAATTGATAAAATTAAAAAAAATATCTTGATTGTAGATATTTGTTAGCTCATGAAACCTATTGGAGATTATTTGACTTTCTAATCCATTTTCGTGAATCATCTATCCAAATACTAATTATCCACTTGCCAAAACAATAGAATGTTACATTTAATGATACTAATAATCTAACTATTGTTACTCAAAGGCCTAGGATACAGAGAACAATGTTTACAAAGTGGGTGGAAACTAATAAAAAATACACACAAGCAAGGTCTTTTACTTATACAGAATTGCCCACTAATTATGTATGGCATGCAAACACACAAGTGTGGATAGAAAGGAAGAATGGTCGATTCATTGAGAGAATCACATTTATTCACCTAGTAATTGGTGAATTATATTACCTCTGACTATTGGTAAATGTCACACTTTTGACTATTGGAAAATGTCATAAAGGGTATGAAAAGCTACGAAGAATTTAGAATAATTATTGGTGTCACATATGAAACTTTCTAATTAGCATGCAATGCTCTTGGATTGTTAAGGAATGATACAGAATGGGATGATGCATTAAGGTAAGCTTTTGAATGGGCATCTAGTTTAGAAATGAGGCAGTTATTCTTTACCATGATAATGTTTTTTATGGTAAGCAACCACTTATAGCTGTTTGAGAACAATTATAGACTAATGTTTGAAGACATAAAATACTAACTTAAACAAGCTTTTAGAATATTTGATTATAAAATTTCTAAAGCATACTTTAAAAACCAAGTTCCCATTGCTTTAGAAAGCCTCTTTAACAAAAATTCCTACTCTTTGATAGAGTACAATATGCTAATCCTTCAGATTCTTCAAACCAAAAGTTTTATGACAGATTGTTCCAAAAAGAGCTTGACCATTGTATGCCTGAATTACATACAGAATATGAATTGCTTATTTCTAACTTAAACAAGGAATAAGTGTAAGTTTACCAAGCTATTATGCAATTAGTATACAAAAATTAGGGCCATATGTTTTTTGTATATGACCATGAAAGGACAGGAAACCATACCTTTGACAAATACTAATATCAAATATTTGATCAAAAGGTGATAATGTATTATTTGTAACTTTTTCAGGAATAGCTTCGTTGCTATTACCTGGAGGTAAAATAACACACTTAAGGTTCAAGATCCTTTTGACAGTCAATGCTTCTTTTACATGTGTTATAAGCAAGAGAACGCAACTAGCATAATTAGTCCAAGCTAGTAAACTAATCAATTGGGATGAAGCACCAATGGTTCATAAACATTGCCTTTAAGCATTAGATAAGTCTCAAAGGGATATAAATTCAAACATAAACCCTAAAGCTTCAACTAAATCTTTTAGAGGTAAAATAATTATCCTTGGTGGTGATTTTAGACAAGTTTTACTTGATATTAAAAGTAGGACAAGACATGAAAATATAGAGCTAGCATTAGCAAATCAAATTTGTGGCATAATTGCAAAGTTTTCAAATTAAGAGTGAACATATGGCTAATAAAAGAGACTATGATAAACACTGAAAAAAGTAGCATAAAAATTTTTACTCAATGGCTTCTTAATATAGAAAATAGTGAAATAAAACCTTCAAACCAAACCTAATTATGAAGCAGATGAAATAGAAATTCCATAAGATCTATTGGTCTCTTATTCAAGTGATGTAATAGTTGTTATATCAGTTGCCATTTATGAAAACTTTTTAGGTTGCTATTATAATGATGTATACTTGAAGTAAAGAGTATTAATTACACCATACAATGAAATTATAAATGTTATAAATTGGCATGTTCTATCTTTGATCCCTAAAGAATTAATAAATTATTTAAGTTATGATTCAATATGTCTTAAAACGAGCAACACACTAGACAAAGATGTACTATACCCTTTGAAATTTCTTAATTCACTCACTTTTTCAAGCATTCCCAACCATGAACTTACTTTGAAAATTGGAGCTATCATCATGCTATTATGGAATATAAATTAGACACTTGGCTTGTGCAATGGAACTAGGCTTATAATTACATAGCTTGCTAGAAATGTCATTGAAGGTAAGATCATAAGTGGCAACAATATAGGTGAAAAAGTATACATTCTCATTATTGTTATGATAATAAAATATCAGAAGTGGCCATTTATTCTTAAGAAGAAACATTTTTCCATTAGGCTATTATATACAATGATGAGTAACAAAAGCCAAGGACAAACTTTAGACTTTATTAGCTTATACTTACCAAAACCAGTATTCAACCATGGCCAACTTTATGTTGTGTTATCAAAAGTAACTTCTTTCAAAGGTTTGAAAATTTTAATAATTCATGAAAATGTTTGTAAAAGAAACAATACAAAAAATGTTGTTTACCATGAAATATTTAAAGATTTGGTTGTAGGTATGATGTATACTTTTCCTTTCTAGATAATTATTTACTATTTTGTTATATTCCCATTATTTTACATTAATTCCTTATGACTATACATGAATTTTATGAATTTAGTTTGAAAAATCGTATTATTAAATTATTATTTAAACTTCATAATAGCATTTTTTCTTTTGTTTTATAGCAAACTAACTTTATATTCAATCTAAGTTTGATCACAATTCTCGACCATTGAAGAAAATGTATGATAACTTTTTAATGAATTTTAAAAATATTTTATGAATAATACTAAAACGTATAAGAAACCATTTCAGATTCAACAACAATGGCTACTTTAATGTTATCTAAGTTTGACACATAAAGTCACAAAAGCATAGTTAAAGTCAAGATCTTAAAGATATGAAAATCCATCAACCCTTAAGCAAACAATCAACTCATCAGTCATGATTTCCTAACCAATGATCAATAAGTAAATTATACACAACCTACTTGCCTTTTAATTATTGAAAACTTAAATTAGCATATATGTTTATCGTACAAAATCACTTGATAAAGCTTAACATCTTCTGTTACTGATAATATGATATCCATTTAAAAATACATTTTGACATCTTTTTGAAGCATATAAACCTTAGGAAACATTAGAATAATAGTTAGATTATTTACAAACACTTAGTTTTGCTTTTCTTATTATTATTTTCAACAGTTTGAATTCTTTTACTCATATAAAGTAGATGACATTCATAAAGCATTTAAGTTTTACCCTTATTGTCATCTTTGATTGTTTTGTTTCAATAAACAAATACATAAGATACATTAGGAAACTAATTGAGAATTATTATGCTTTCATCTTGCAAACAATTTGACAAGTAGAATTATGCCTTTTGAATGATTAGACTAATGTTGGTACATTTTAAAATGTTGCATCTTGGTTTTAAAACATTAAGAAAATCTTATAAGACATTATTAGAAAGTTAATATACATATTGATTGTTTGAAAAATGAGTTCATTACTAACATCAATTGTAATTTAGATAATTCAATAACTACATATTTATTGTTAGAAAAATGAGTTCATTACTAATGTCATCAACATTTCGTTACACATTGTCAATACAAAAAAAAAAAAAAGAATAATACAATTCAAGAAATTATCAAGCCAACAAAGATGGCAACATATGATATACTTTATGAAAATAAGATTTATCGGATTTCAAACCTCTTTGTGAGTGAAAGGAAGAAATTCTGCAATGTTGTTCCAAATCTTTTTACAATCAACTTTTTGATGACAATTAAAGTTATTAAATCAATAAAGGTTCCTGATTTCTTCCCTTTTTACCATTACAACTTTTTGAACTTTCAACACCATAAAAACAAAATCAAGAAGAATGAGATTTTATTAGGTAATTCTATAGAACCTTTGCAAATCAAACTATCATTTCATATAACACACCCAATATACCGTTAATAAACAAGCAAAATCTTTCATTCACAAATGTCATTGAAATCTTGGTCAACATTGGTAAAGTTACATCTTTTTGGGGGAGAGTTAAAAAAAAGTAACCAAAAAAATTCTACAAATACAAATATCTGAGTATGTATACTTTATGGAATAAAAAATTTTAAAATAATTGGAGTTCAAAGCATAATTGTAGGAATAATACGATTAGATTAACACTCTGGGGATATTTGACACAATAAATAGATAAGAATCGACTGATTGAAAGTGAGAAAAACTCTATGATTATCTTTACATCAATGACTATAATAAAATTTTTAGGTAAAAAACACATGCCTACCTTTAACTTACAAAAATAAAGAATGCTAACTATTAATGTGATTAAATTGATCAAAAACATGACTGTTATTTCAATCAAATAGGCCAACTCTCAATATCTACATGCTTTACTTTATGAATCATTGTGAATCCAAATGTTCTAGCAACAGAAAATCTAGAAAACAAGACTTTTCTTTAAAAAATAATTTGACAATACATTGACAAACTGACTTATATGATTGCATATATATATGTTTCAAGCATAATAAAAATGTTAAAATCTTTTAACTTAATGTTACAAGAAAACATCTAGTAGAAGAGGAAAAAAAGATGAACAAAGTGACTATTAAGGAACTACTAAAACAAAATCCAAATAAAGCAAAGGTATATTAATGATTTTAATACATTGTAAAAAACAACCATAAATGTAGGTTGCGAGTAACATATATAACATTCATAATTGCATAACACTAAATTCACATTAGAAGCAAGAATTTTGAAACTCAATGCATCCTAGGACTGGTTTTACAATAGTTACAGTGAATGCATTCGAGCACTAATTCTCATTGATAAAAAATTCTAGTGTACTAAGCACCATGAAAGAGTCCCTATTCCTAGGTATTGTTTTTAAACACAAAAACTAGAAAAGCAAAGAATAAAATGTTCTCATATACTAAAATTTACAAAATATGTGAATGCAAATTGCCAATCATAGTTGAAGATCACATCGATATTGTATAATTCATGTTTTTTAGCAATCTTGACAAATGACTGGTTTAAGGATCTATCATGATCCTCATTGCTATGACAAATGAAAACCCTTTTATCCTTCCAAAACAATTGAAAGACCTAGAGAATGAGAAAAGGAATTTTCAAGTTTCTATTATCAAATAGTTAATTGAAAAACAAGGCCTTCAATACTCCATCAACATTATTTTCTTTTCATATGGTATTGAAAACCAAACAAAGCCTACTAATGTCCCTTTCAACAAATTCATGCATATATAAATAAGAATAAGAGCTTCATGAGAAATTATCTTAGTCACCAACACAAAGTAGCATCTTTAAAGATTTGTTTGATGAAAAATCACCAAGAAAGAAACAAAAAAACAAAGTAAAATCCACTTAGTTTCATATATATTTATATATATACATATATTCAATTAACAACTCAAACTCTCATGAAATTTTTATTTACTATTCATAAACATCAACAAGAAAGGAAAGGAAAAAGCCAAAGTATGAAGGTGCTATAACAGGTAAAAAAAAGCATTACTTACAAACAAAACACACAAGACACATTAATTCCAATTCAAAACCCTTGCATATGACTCAATACCTTTGTTATTTAATTTTAGAACCTTGCATGATACCATACTAAAAAAAAAAAGTAGCTTGATTGAGTATTTAAGCAAAAAAACATACATTATTGTGTTTAATTTACATTCTAGATTTTATATATGAACAACATATATGGCTTGTCATATTACTAATAGGTCATAAACTTCTACCGTATTATTATCTATCAATTTAGTTAATGTATGATTTCATTCTAAACCGCTGCAACATGTGAGAAACTACCTAGTTATCAATTATTTATATTAATTTTTTATACAATTGTATTCATCCATATTAATTATTAATTTTTTCATTTTAATTGGATGGTTTTGTGTGTTATAATTAACTTTACTAACTTATTATAAATTTTTAATGTTTATGATTTTTTTTTGTTTTTAAAGTTTTATTTATATATTCAATTATTTTTATTATATTAGAAAAGAAAGATTGAAAAGAAAATTTAAAGTAATTAAATTTTAATAAATTAATAATTTATATTTATTATTTTTAATAACATTAAATTTTTTAAAATTAAAACTATACTCATTTTAATTTTGGATCATTTTAGGCAAACGTTTCACGTCAGTTAGGGTTGGTCATTTTGGGTTTGGATTAATTTGAGTTTAGATTAATTCAAGTACATATCAATTTAAATTTTGATCAATTCAGGTTTGGGATAATTCATGTTCGGATAAATTTGAGTTTAGATTAATTCAAGTTCGGATCAAGTTAGTTTCACATTAATTTGAATTTAGGTCAAATTGATTCAATTTAAGTTGTTGACTTTTTTAATCAAATTGAGTTGGTCGATTAAGCTTTTAGATTGGACCAGCTTTTGCTGTAACTAATTTCAGATTAATCAATGGCAAAGATAGTCTCATTGTCTCATGTTTAAATTATTGGTCGTAGTTAACTGATAATTGTTATTTGTGCATCTTAGTCATATTGTGTTTAGATATGATATTAATTAAAAATTATTTCAATAAACGATAACATAATATTATGTTAAAATCTTAAACATGAATATGAATATGTCTATTATACAATTTCATAGCACTACACGACTAATACATTTCTTAGTTTATTAAACATGTATGATTTCATTTATAAGGCATGATTTAAAATTATTAAATTACTAAAATTTTGTCCAACATAAAATAGATGACACATTTTAAAACACGATTAAATTTTTTAATTTGTTATAAAATAATCTATTTAAATTAAAAAATTTTTGTTAAAACTTTAATTTTAACATACCCAAAAATGAAAGTATACCTCTATATAATAGCTTGCCCAACAAGTTTTTCATTTTAATTTATTTTATTTTCTTAAGTTGTTAATTTCCCAACAATTAAGTAAATTTTTTCTAGACTATATATGTTTGATTCAAAGAAAATTTAAAAAGAAAAAGAAAAGGAATTCATGAATTTTTTTTAGTGTTTAGTGAAGATGGAAAAAATAAAAAAAAATTTATTTAGTTAAAATATGGTGAAATTTTATAATAAACATTTTTTCTCTCATTTTATTAAAAAAAATGAAGAAAGCAAGATAAAAAATTGGAAAGTGTCATCATTGTTTATTTTGCATACAGCTCAAATAGTCATTGAAAGAGTTGTTACTGTAAGCCATTGAAAAACACTTGATTTGTCTCTAATATCATGTATCATACATTATTAGACTATTTAATGTATGAGGTATTTTTTTATCCATAAATTTCAATTGAATAAAGTTGTTGTTAATGATTTATGTAGATAAAGACTTTGGAATTAAATAGGCCTTGCAAAGGAGTTATATGGTAATACAATTATAAGATCATTATATATTTAAGCTTTGTTCCTAAAGATATTTGTAGTCATTGTATTGTTGAGAACGAGGGCATTAATAATATCAAGTATGATAATTCCATATTTTTATAAAATTATCATAACTTTCCATGGTCTTTTATGATGAAATTTTGCTTATTTCTTAAGAAATTATGGAAAAATTACTCCTAATTAGTAAAATGTCTCTTGTGTAGGTAGTTTGATGATTTTTGAGGACAAATGATGAATTAAAGATGAATCATAGGCGATTTGGTACATATTAGGGAATGTTCATATCAAAAGCCAATTATAGTTTTCAAAGGATGTTAATGTCTATTTGAAGGATTTTTCTAGCTTATACTTAGCTATTTTTATATGCATTTGAACTTAATAAGAAATCCTTTAAGTCATGATTTAAGTATTAATTGGGTTTATTTTATTCCTTAAGCTAATTAAAATTTGTTTGAATTTTTTAGGAAAAATGCATGAAAGCTTAAGAAATGGACTAGCATAAGGTAGTGGGTTCAAGGCTTCAAAGGAGCAAATTAGAGTTTAATTTTGAAGGCTTCTTCATTTACTTAGTTGGCACTTTCAAGGCTTTTTATTTGTTGCAAATGACTTCACTTGGATCACTAAATCAAAGCATGGAGACGTAGCAAATTAGAAGTGTAACAAAAGTTATTTGGTCAAACCTAGCATAAGAAAGTGGAGATTTAAGATTCAATGTGAGCAGAAGGAGGAAGCTCAAGAGTCATACTTACTTGGAACAAGTAAGGAATTCTAAATGGCTATTTAGAAGATGACTTAGAGCTTAAAGTCACACTTTCCATATTAACTTCGAAGAAAGATGAATAAAAGGGTGTAACTAGAGAGATTCTAGAATAATTTTAATGCACTAGAAATATCTTCTCCAAATATCATTTTAGGTGCCATTTTAGAGGAAGATTGTTAGCTATTCTAGATCTAGGATTAGTCTATAAATAGGGAAAGAGTGAACAGTAATTGAAATGTTCATTTTTTTATACTTTTTAGATTTTTTTTCCTTTGCATTTTAATTTCTTTTCTTGGCAGCTTTCTCCACTTTCTCTTTCTAAAAGCTGTTTGAGAGAATTTTCATTATATTTCTTGCACAATAGTTTTCTTTCAAGAATTTTAAATTACTAGCAAGTTATAATTTTGTTAATGCAATTTACAATTTATTTGCATTTCTATTCAATTTTTTGCAATTTCAATTGGATTTACAATCTTGTTTGGCAGTTTCCTTTCTCTACACAATTATGGTTTTTTTCATTTAATCATTAAATTTTTGTTATGATTTTTAGCTGAATTTTTTATTGCATAATCTACATTCATAGTTTTTTAAATTTGAAAATTTTTAGCATTAGATTCAATCTAGATTTTTTTTTTATAAAATTCTTACAAGTTATGTTTGGAGTGATAGCAAAAGAGAAGCAGTGGTAGAAGTAGTAGCTATTTTGGTTTCTCATCTTTACTAGGTAGAGCTTCATTGTCCTTTCTTTATTCTTACTTGTTATTTCTTGTGTTTAGATGTAGATGTACCTTTCCTTGCAATTTAATTAATGCTTTTACATGTTGTTTGGTTAGTTTAATTGTTTATTCTTTTCTTTTCTCCCTTTTAGTTAATGAATTTTCATTGAGTTCATTAAGTTGGTTTTTACATGTTTTAAGTTGATTTTTTTTTTATTTTGAAGCTTATTTACTATTCTTGATGCCTTTAGTTTATTTTGAATTCACTCCTTCATTTGAAGTGTAGATCTATGATTTAAGATGCATGAATTTCATTTTCTATTCTGAGATTTAGCTTTTGATTTTCATCTTCTTACTCAGTTCTTGCTTATTTTCATGTTTTTTATTTGATTTCAAGTTAGATCTAGGTTATGTTTCTATTTTTTAATGTGTTTTAATCAATGCTTATAGAATTTAGGTTTGGTTACATTCATTCTATGCTTTTAAGTTTTAGTCCTGATAATATTGTTAGTTTCAAATTTTTTGTTTTATCATGCTATAGTCAAATGTATGTTTGTTGGCTTAAGTGTAGATAACAATAAAAAATGGGGTGAATTGGATTGTTTCCAAATTCTTTCCCAAAGATAAATTTTCAAATAAATGTGAATGGAAATTAAAAATATGAGAAAATTATAAAATTAAAACACAAATAAACAACAATGAAAATAAATGAGTAAGAGTAGAAAGATCAAACATAAGGATGTACAGAGGTTCGATACTCTTCCAAAAGCACTTATATCATCTCCTTTAACTTTCTTAGACAAGCTTCAAATCCACTAGTAGAAAGTTGTTTTTACAAGATAAATCTCTATCTTTTTAAAGCTCTAGGTAGCAACTTCAACCTTTTGTAGGATTCTACCTTATCTTACTACAAAGTTCTCAAGAGTATACCATACCTCTTGCTTACTAATCCTCTTTGGATACAAAAACTTTTAAAAATAAGTAAAAACCTCTAATAGGCAAGTGTTTGATAAGATTAGGTACGAAGATGAAAAGACAAATGAATATATGGTATAAAGATTACAAAAAGAATATGGAATTGAAACATTATTTACTTTAAAGCTCTTGATATTTTGATTTAAAGCTTTTGGTTCATTGTTTTCTTGTTTAGAATGTGGTGGAGGCTTCATTTACAGTAGGAGATCATCTTTAGCCATTGTGAGTCATTAGAATTGAGAAAGAATCATTACATCCTTCAAATTTTATCTTTATTAGAACTTCTTGCACGAAGGGGATTAATCCTAGGATTGAGCCTCATACTTCCATATTAAAAAATATAGCCATTAGAAATGAGGTGATTGATAACTCTATGAAGTAGAGTTATTTTTAGTACTTAAATGAGTTATTTTTGCTTAGTTCATGGTGAAATACAATCTAATTTATTCCTAAAGTGCTTAATTTGTTGTATTATAGGAAACCTTTAAATAAAGATTGAATCTTGAAGAATCTTGATATTTTGTGATCAATTCTTGATGATTCTTGATACATTAGAATGAATTTTAGACTATTTTTGGTATGTTCCTGATAATTTTTTAAGATCTTGGAATTCTTAGAAATCTTGAAGTGAAAAGTGTGTAAGATGTGTTTTGTCGAACCAAGGGAAGTTAGAATTGTTCAATCTTGATAAAAATTTCATAAAATTCATACAAGAAAGAAGCAAGGCATGGTTGGCCACAATGAGGATAGATTGGTACTTTTAAGTTGAATGTAAGTCCATGGTAGCTTACGTAATGTGCAGTACATGAGATTATTAATGGATGACATGGCAGTAATTATTTTCTTATGAACCAAGAAAGATGACTTGAAGGCTTACGTGGCATGATGACTTAGCAATTCTATCCATATTGGAAAAGATCAAATAGCCATTTGTATTCCTACTTGGAATTGGAATTCCTATCTTTATGAGGATTACACTTATTCCTAAGTAGTGTAGGATTTGCATGAATATATAAAAGCTGAATGAGGATGGGGCAGCATAAAAGATGCTTAATGAGGATTTCAAGGGTCCTAATTGAAGAAAATTCTCCAAGAATGCTCCAAGGAGCTCAAGTCACATAATGTAAGAACTGTTTTAAGATCATGCAACTTGAAGACTTTCTGGAAGGTATACAAGTCTTTAAAACTGAACCAGATTCTGTTCTTTAAAGATTTTGAAATTTCTTTCTTTTTTACTCTTTTAGAAGTTGCTACACAACAAGAAAATAAAAGGGCAAAAGCTATTTATCATCTAGAAGATTTGATTTAGAAAAGATTTTTTAACGAGCTCAATTTTCATTTAACTAAGATTCACTTCAAGAAGGGCTCTTTCATTTAACGAGTTCATTTTTTTCAAATCAAGAGGTTTGCTACTTCAAAGTTCAAGTTGGCTGAACCTACCTTAGAGTTCTTTGTCTATAAATAGTTAGCTTAGGCTTTAGGAAGAGCATGGTTGGGGTGACAAACCAATCTCTATAGTTTTCTTATTCTTCTTCTTATTTTCTTTTAAGTTTTTATGTTATTTAAATTTCTGCTTCTTTTGAATTTAGTTAATGCAAAGTTTCTTTTAAGTTTTTGATACAATCAAGTTTTGTTTTAAGCATATTTCAATTCAGTTTTAATAGATCATTTTAATTAGTTGCTGATTTAAATTCATGCCATTATTTGATTTAGTTTACTAGTTCTTGTTAATTCAATCTTAATTCTTGATTAATTTTAAGTGCATCTTTGTTTCTCTTACTTAGTTATTACAATTCATATTCGGTTTTCATATTAATTTCATAATTGCATGTTTCATTCATCCTAGTGCATTCGTTTATTACACTTTGATTTAGTATTGATTCCAATTGTTGCATATTTGCATAATTTGCATATTGCTAGTTTAAATTAGTTTAATAGTAGTTCAATTACATGATAATCACAATTTGCATGCTTTTATCTCTCATAATAGTTTCAGCTCATATACTTACTCTTGATTTAATTTACTGCATCTTTAATTTATTGCATATTTTTAGGTTAATTTACTTTAATATCAGTTAATTTGCATGTTTAGGAGTCAATCATAGTCATATAGGTTTAATTTGTTAGCATTACTTGTTGTTTAGATTACTTAGTATCAATTCATTCACGTTTGTAGATATCCAATTTGATTCGAGATAAAATGAGATTTGACTTTGTTAACATTCCCTTTGTCGAGAAAAATTTTCAGAATTGAATGGGACTTTGATTATCAATTAGACCATAATGCAAAAATTTTGGACCCAATGATTAAAAGCTCAAAAAAAAATTTTTGGGTTTTGATTTTGGTTTTAATTGATCTTAATTTTAATTTTATTTTAGTCTGATTTTATTTTATTTTTTAATTTTGTTTTGATCAAATCTATCAAAGTCAACAAAAAAAAAAAAAAAGAGCCAAGATACCAAAAAGAAAAACATGTGAATTGGCAAATTGTTTGGGGTTCAAATTTGATTTTGAAACTTAATGATTTAACAATTTTGGAATTTCTTTGATCCCAATCTTCATGAAAAATGGAAAATCATATAAGATTTAGTGAGTATTAAAATTGGTCCAAATTGAAATGAGATGTTTTCCTATAAAGAAGTAATCAGCAAAACAATTGGGGTATCAAACGATTAAGCATACATAGCTTGCAATCAAGACAAATAATTGGCAAAAAAATCAAGCAAAACGGAAAGCCCCAGTAGCAAAAGCTAGAGACAGAAAGCAATTGAATAAGCCATCACAATAGTTGAAGGTTTCAATTAATATACAAGAATTGAAATAGTGGCAGCAACAAATTCACATCAAAGACAGAGTCGGTCACACAGGAACAAAATATAGCAATTTAGAGGAGAGGCCAAAACAAAGGTCAGCAGTAATTCAACAGGGAAGTAATCAAAGTAAAGATCACAAATTCAATAAAAAAATAGAACCGAACTCATCCATAGCAAAGTAAGCTTCAACACAACCAAATCAACAATCCAGAAAAGCTAGAGAAAACCCAAAGCCAATTTCACCAATGGCAAAACCATATCCAGCAAACACAAACCAAGGGTTTAACTCAGTAAACCCGCAAAGTAATCACGATCCATGATACATGCAATCATCAGAAAATAATAGCACTTAAGCACATTAAACAAAAAAGGAAAAGATATATATATTTTTTTGGGCAGGAAATTGCTTTAAGTTTTTGGGGTTTATTTCGCTCTTTCCAAATAGAGAAGGCCCAAGGAAAATGGCTTGAAGTCCTTGGTGGTCTCGGTTCAAGAGGTGTTTTTGACGGTAAAGTTAGTGGTCGACGAAAGGAAGATCCAGCAACTGTTTTCTGGGCTTTTTATTTTTTGGTCTTGGTTGGAGATTGAAAGAAGGAGACAAACACCCAAAGAAAAAAAGGGTGAGCAGCGACAGAGGGCAGTGGTGGTCGTGAACCATGACGGTGTAAGCAATGGTGGTATGGTTTGGTGGTTGGAGTTTTCAACTTGGTAGGAGGGGTTGCGTTGCTGGTTTTATAGAAAAACGGGTAGGCAAAGAAGATGGCAGGTTTCATTTGTCTTATGAAAGTGGTGGTTTGACCCGGTTTGAAGACCTAGCCCAATTGCAATGGTCTACCTAGCCCATGCCTCATATCGAAGAAGTACATGCCCAGTTCTGAACCCAATTCATTTGACCCCTTTATTTTAAGCTTGGATCAAGAGATAATCGGGACCCATTTCAAGCTAAACTTTTGGACTTCAACTTAGACTTAATAATTGGTACAACATTTTTATTTTACTTTATCTTTTTATTTATTATTTATTTTGATCATGAATGTCTTTAAATATATAATAATAAATTTTTTTTTGAAAATTAGTCCATGAATTCTTATCAAATGATTAGAAGATTTTTATGAGATTAAAAATTTTTAATTATGAATTCTACCAAAATATTGAAGAATTTCATAATGATATTTTATTAAAAATAAATTGTTTTTCAATCTTACCAAATGATTGGATGATTTAAATCTTGAATTAAGTCTTACCAAACTATTGGAGGACTTAATGAATTTTTTTTGTAATAAAAAATAAATTGTTTTTCAATCTTACTAAACTATTAGAGGATTTAAATCTTGAATTAAATCTTATCAAATTATCAAAAGATTTAATGAGTTTTCATAAAGTAACTTCATAAATAAATTTTCAAATAAAATCTCACCAAACTATTAGGGTATATGCATCAAAGTAAAATCTTACCAAACTATTGAAATATTTTACTAATTATTTTCTAAATAAAATATATTAATTGAATCTGACGATAGAGTCTCTTCAGAGTGAGACACTAATATTCATGAATACTCCTAATATGAAAAAATTATCTTAAATTACTACTAAATTATTGGAGTAATTTTAAGATCAATTTTCAATAATTAAATTATTTGGTAAACTATAAAGTTATTTTAAGGCTTGGATAACTTGAAATCAAATTTGTACTATCTTTTGGATGGACGCTGTGAGGGTGATATAATCTTCCTCACGTATAACCACACTCCTGAATCTAAATCTAGTTTCATAAACTAGAATCTACTATTTAAAGATACCTAAGTCAAGCTTAGGACTCCTTTTTAAATTATGATAAATTTAGTTAGGTGGCCAATAACACTTAAATAAAAAAGATTGGTAGTAACCCTTTATATCTATATCTAGCAATAGGTCAATGGATCTATACGTTAGAATAATGTTATTGCATTTTCACATAATTTGCATGTTTTAGGTTAAAATAATTTCATAACAATTTAAGTGTATATGTTAAGTGTTAATTAGGGTTAGTCACTTACTATTATGATTAATACATATCAATTTAATTAATTTGAAATTTGTAAGTTAAGTTCTTTAGTTTTGCATGTTAGCTATTCTTATTTGCATACAATCGAGTTTAATTAGTTTAGAATTCATTCGGTTTCTGTTTAATTGGTTAGTATTGCATTCGATTTTGGTTAACTTTATTAGTTCTGCATTCTTAATTATTCACTTGGTTACTGCATTGGTTTCTTATTGATATTTACTTGCTAGTATTCAATTTACACATACAATTACATTATAACTTGTGATTTCTTGCATATTTAACATTGTTACATGTTTCAATCAGTCTCGCGTAACTAGATTCAATTATATTCAATTTATTGCATGCTATTTAGCTTAGTTCTGCCTCAATTCATTTTGAATCAGTTCTTACAAGTTTAATTTTATTGATTAGTTTTGATTTGATTTAATTGCATCTTAATTCATCTATTCACTTATTGTTTGCATTAGTTTAGGTTTAAATTCGTACTAGTTCATTATTATTGCATGTTTATAAGTTTAATTGCATTTGTTAAGTTCTAGTTTGATTAGTTTACATATTTATTCATTTAATTTTGATTTCTCAAAACATAAGAAGGGTGAGACAATTTTAGTACTTGATTCACTTCTATTTACAATATTTATGGGAATGATACTTTATTTATCACTTTATTACTTGTTCCGATTCTGTGCACTTACAAACTCTCAATCAATGATTGATCTCGAGATCTATCCTATAGCTTGAAAAATAAGGGAGGAGTATTCTAACTTAAGGGCATCGATCCTATAGCATGAAAAACAGGGGATGAGCATTTTGACATGAGAGAATTGGTTTTGGGATCGATCCTCATTGTTAGGAAAAATAGAGGATGAGCTTTTGAAAGTTATGGGATCTATCCTATATATGCTATAGGATGAGCTTTTGAAAGTTATGGGATCTATCCTATATATGCTATGATAGATCTTTTTTTACCAAAATTGCATATTTTAACATTTTTAACCAAGAAAAAATGGTTGATTTTTCTCAAATATATTTTTATAAATAATATTCTTTTAAGAATATGAATTTTTTAGAAAAATTAAGGTGCAATAATATTTAGTAATTTTTCAAGAATTGATTCAAAAATCATATTAAGGAAAAATTACTAAATGAATAAGTTTGAAAATGATAAATTTAACTTAGGTAGTGCTTGTTATGGGATGATCACTCAAAAAATCATGGTGATTTATGCATGGTAATCATATCATCATGTTTGATAACCATTTAGGAATCTTATGTGGTGGTGATCTTGAATCACCGAGAGTGATTAGATCATTGCCTTGGAAAGTGATCTAATTCTCATCCAAAGGGGTGGGAAACTTTTATCATTGAGGTGAAGTGATTGTAAAATTAACAATAGTCAATATCACTTATTTAATATGTGAATTAAAAGCTTACTTCTTAAAATTAATTATTGTTATTTAATATTATAATTTTATATTTTCAAACTAATATTTATTGTAATAAGTTCAAAAATATTTTGTGTGAATTTTTAAATTTTTTAAATTTATTTATAATATAATCTTTTGATTATGTATTAGTTTTATTTTTTAATTCAAATATTTTTTACATAATTTATGCTATAAAAACTAATTTACTATCAATAAATATATTTTTAATTAAATAATTTAATTATATTTATTATGAAGTAAATGGAATATTATTAATATTTTACATACAAATTATTATTTTTAAATAATATTGAAATCATTAACTTGTATAGCTATTGTAATATGCATGGTTATTTGGGTACTTTAAAATAAAATAATATTTTATTTTTATCAATACCAAATACTTGGATTTTTAATTATTAAGAATTAATGATTCTTAATCAAACAAAGTGATTCAAGATCATGAGTGATAAGATCATTTTAGTAATAAGATCACTTTGGTGATTAAATTATTATCGTGATCTTGAAAATGATACCAAACGCTACTTTATTGTTTTGTTATATCAAAACCCTATATCAATTCAAAACCGATAATCTCCCTATTTTTTATATAACAAAATTTAAGATAAATTTACTTTGAAAAGCTCTCCTTTAATCAATTAAGTGTTTTGAAAATCAATTTGAAAAAACCTCCCCCTATTTTTAAGACAACTTTCCAATATAAAATTCTCTAAATACAAGCATAATTTTCAATCTTAAAGCAATATCAATAAGGCCATTTCCACATCACATTTCAAACACAATATACAATAATAATATGAATCATTTAGGCACATTAGCAATACCATCATATAATATTCAATAAGCACTTAAAAGTAAATTTTGTCCATGTATATATATCTCTTTTCCTCTTTATCATAGCTAAAGAAAGAGAGATCAATTAAAGCATAGGATGAAGGGAATTGTGTTATCAATATACAAAATATTAGTAGCAAAATTTAAAAAATTTTCAACTCTTTGAAGCCAAGATCAACCAATAAGATTATACAAACATAACAATTAGTTTTGACTAAAAGTTATATTACCACTTGTATCAACTTCACTTTGCACCAAGTAAGAGTTCACCATATTTGTTTTAATAAACCTAAAGCTATCCAAATGTCCAGCTTCTAATGGGGATCCATATGAGCAAGGTGAAAGAACATTCTCCAAATGATGGAAAGAAATCAAAATCAAAATCTCTAGCTAGTGAGATTAGTCAATTGCCCATTTTGTGTTTTATTTTAATTGTTCTCATCACATGATATGTCTATAATCTTGGAATGCTACAAGATAGGGGGTGGCTTAAGTTCTTTATATAGAGACAGGGGATAAGTCAAAACCCTAAGGTATTGGATTTTAACCCATACAATATCCCATTTAGTATTAGACTTTTGTATGTTTCTCTATTTGGATTTTAACCCAATAAATTAAGTCTAACTTAATTTATCTCAATTTTAATTTTTCATAACATGTCCTATTGTGTGTGACCCATTAGGTTTTTTCACATGTTGACAATAAACATAAGCATTGTAATCTTTATATTCGGACTTAGATGAATCAAACCTTTTGACTTCATCATTAACTCTTTAATTAGCCAATATTACGTTTAGAGATCATAATCAATGTTAGCTATATTGTCATGACCCCAATTGTTAAAGAAAGTCAATATGGCTTGACAACCTATCTGTGCATGGTCTTGATGTATAACTAATATTCTTTCATCACTAAGTGTCTCGGCTTAAACATTGAGTATGGTTAAGTGTCTACTCAATTTTTGTTCAACCGTGTTAAGTCATGTTATTGACAATAACTCATAAATAAGTTTTAGAACAATTTAAACTCTTTTTTTCACTTTGGCGAAAGATTTCTTGAGTTAATTCAATCAAGACTATTTGAGATACTCTTTTGATCATATAAGGTGATGAATTTCTACTTGATTACTTCATGTATCTTCATATGCTTTATGTTATACCTAACCATACTCGATTGGAGCAATCTTGGTTAGAACCATAAGCAAAGTCAAAGTATAACACTCATCATATAAGATCATAAGTAATTTTAAGTCAAATGATCATTTATACAACCATCACATGAGAATGTAGCTATAAACATTATGTGAACTACCATACAACATTCTCATCTCGGGTCATGTTTAGTGAACTTGTTCTTATAACAAGCATCCACATGTTAGCTTAAGTTTATCCAAACTTCAATATATGAGATTTGTTACTTACTTATTAAGTAAGAGCATAACCATGTGTCAGTCTAAACAATTTTTATCAATATCCTTTCTTGACAAAGCATCGACTAGGAACAATTTAAGAATAATGCTTTACTGTAATGATAATCTCATAATTACAATGTTATTGTAATTCTCTTCCAAAGTATATTTATTCTAAGGACTTTATCTATAAGAAGTAAGTAATATTAATTATGTGTATACAATCTCATAGATAAAGAATGCCTTTAATGATGATAAAAATGCATAATATGACATGTATCCCATAGCCAACCCAATTGGCCTTAGGGTATATACCAACAATACCAATCGCCATGGCATTCAATACCAAACACTTTATATGGCAATTATGGGATAGTGGTATAGTGAAGGGATATGCTATATCTATTCTTTGTGGGAACTCATTATACTTTTGTACATTTCTCTTAATAATCCTTACAATCAAATAGTAATGATTCAATACATATTTGGATCATTTATGAGACCTTGATTCCTATTGCTTATGTAATGGCTCCATTATTCTAACAATGCTTGGAATTATAGAGTTCAACTTTTGAACCTTTTTGATTCAAAATTCTTCTTTTGCTACCTCAAAGAAATAATTGTTTTGGGCATGGGTTTATAGAATTAATGGTCATATTATGTTTGAAACTCTTTCAAACTAATTTTGCCATCATATAGAGTAAAATATAATCATTTTGTAACTTTTTATTATCCTTGTAGAATGATAGCTAAATGTGAAGCAACCATATATATAGTTTTTGACCTTTCTATATACTAAAACATTAGTATAGTACATAGCTTCCAAATATGTCAAATACAATGATATTGTATTTCTATCTATGTTATCTCTTTTTTTTTTTTTGTGTCTTATGACACATGCCTTTTGAGAGATTCATGTAATACAACATAAATAAGTGTCTTTTTGCTAAACTCTTTTAGCATCTTACCTATGTGTATGCTATGTAACATATGCAAGGATTTACTCTTAAATTCAATTATGCTAAAATTTTTTCACACCTTGACTATATTTATGGATTAAGAGAGTTATGTAACCTTTTGGATCTATCCTTATAGATCTTTATCCCATTATTTGTATTGTTCCTCTTATATCCAATATAGAAATCTTCTTTGGATATCTAAATCTACTATAGATTGTAGCATAGGTACTTAGTTTCTAATGACCTATATGTCATCCACATAAAGCTTTATCAAAACAATTATACTCATACTAACTTCTTGCACACATAATGTTCATCTTAGTCTTTGATAATATCAAACTCTTTTAATTATCTCATAGAACCGAATGTTTTATCTCCTTTTGTAGTCTCATCATTTATAAAAACAACTTTGCCCATAATAAATCTATATTTTTTTAGAGATTAGTGTATCCTACTTGTCTTTTGAAGTTTATGTGTACTTTAAACTTTTGACTATGCACTCAATGTCTTAGTCTCTAGCCCATGTTCCATCAAAATGCTTAGTTTGTGTTCTCGAACTTTCAAGTTAAACTTTACTCCTACAACCTTTTTTTAAAATGAACAATTTCTTTTAGAAAATGGCATGCAATGGAACAAACACTTTTGTTCATTGGGATTATAGAATTAATATCAAACCTTTTGGATATCCACAAACTTACATTTGTCCAACCAAGCTCCAAACTTGTTGAATGATGCATACTTCACGTAAGTTATGCATTTTCCAAATCTTTTAATTATGACATGTATGGCATCTTGCCATTCCATATCTCATATGTTATAATGTCAATGGATTTGGGCATCTTGCCATTCCATTTCTCATATGTTTTCATGTTAATGGATTTAAATGGAACCTTTAATTAGTAAGTAAGTAGTAGTCTCTAACGTATATTCCTAAAGAAGTAGGAAGATTATATCTCAAGGAACAAACCATGTCCAACAAGGTTTAGTTTTTCCACTTAGAATTGTTATCTTAGGTCATAAAGTTTCCAATGGAGCACAATGTGAGATAATCCAATTCTCTTTTAGATAATCCAAAGTTCTTGGCTTAAGCTTTCCACCTTGATCGAATCTTGGTATTAAGATACTTTGCAAATTTGATTTTCAATCTCACTTTTAAATTTTTTGAACCTTTCAAAAGATTTAAACTACTTCACTAGATACACATAATCATACCTGGAATGGTCTTTAGTGACTTATGGTGAAGTAAGAACATTTTTTTTTTTGGCATTTGGATTCATTAGACAAAATACATCTGAATGTATAAGTTAAAAGAACATACTAGCTCTATATCCTTTTCCAATTAAAAGATGATTTGATCATTTTCAAAGCAAGTTTCATAAGATTCATAATCATAATGATCAAGACATCCTTGTTTATGTAACTTTGTGATTCTTGATTCTTTGATATAACCAAATCTACAATGCCACATGTAAGATTAATTTGGTTTATCTAGGTTAGTTTTTCTTGGCATTTATATTGAGAATTTGATTTTATACTTTTCTTTAGTTTTTTAAATTTGTCATACAAATGAAAACTTCATTTAGTATCTAATACTAATGAATGAAAAGTTTTCTCAATCATAAATTATGCTTAAAGTAGAAACTTCACTAAATTTCTTCTCATTCAAACTTTGCCAAGTAAAACTCTCAATTTTATCTTCTAATAGCTTATCTTGTCATCATATGACAAGTACCCTTGTCTTTGTGCTTCTTTATTCTACCTTTTGGCTTAGCAACTTATGATATTTTGCTTTCTTTACTTTCTTCTTAAAGAACCATTCTTAATCTTAGAAGATGAAACAAGAACAAAAGTACCCTTTCGGTGTTGCTTTAGAAACTTAGAACTCTTGATAATGAAAATCAAATATGTGGTTTTATCAGTATCATCTCTATGATTTTGATAGATTTCTAGTCTCTTAATATCTTCAATAGGAATAGGTAGAATTGAACAAATAAGTTCTTTTCTTTCTTGATAACTATTCTAAAGTCTTAGTACCAATCCAAGAAGTTTTTGTTAAATTGGCATCATATATGCTTTAAAGTGACAAGTTATTATTCTATATTATAAAAACCATACAAGTATAAAGTAAAAACAAGTAAAAGTCATATTGCATTAAACCAATTTAGATATGGCTTTTTACCTTTTAATTGGTTGCTCCCAATATTTTTTATCAAATTAATAGCCCTTATTATTAATTTAGAAAAAATCATAATTTTCTCGTAGGTTAGGATCCCTTTTAGTTTATCATAACCTTGAGTTTAACTCAACAAGTTATGATAAGTAAATTAGGTAGATAACTTGCTTATCAATCACATCCCATGTAACTCCTATATCAATTAGGTGACTACTTCTTCTCTAACCACATCTTATGTGATTCTCTCAATCATTGCCTCTAACATTATATGGTTGAGCTTTTGTGCATCTAAACAATTTAATGTCTGTTAAGTAAGACCCATTAATCATAACACAACCTTATTTCAAATCAAGAGTGCCTTGAATTTAGCTCAACAAGCTTTCACTAATAGAAAGTTTTGTTGTTTATGTCAATGGAAGGCATCAAGACTTAATATTTTCATAAGGGGTTTTTAATTTATCATAGGTCCCATACTGCACGCATAAGAATTCATCATATATCCAATGCATGTAATCTTATCATGTATCTCATAATTATACATGGCATTTATCACACATAAATTCTAGCATATATAATAACAAACCAACAAAACATTCATGGTATTTATCTCAGATAGCATGCATAATGATTGCACTAAAATTTTAGCATTTTTTTACTCATTTTTAGTGCAATTTCTCCAGAATTTTGGCTTGATCCTTGAAAATTTTGGAAAAAATACTCCTAAATACACAAATGTTCCATGTGTAGGTGAAAATATGGAACATGAGGAATTTTGGAGATTTGGAACTCATTTTGGAGGATTTTTGGTTTTTGTACAAACATTCTTAACCTAGTTATGGTTTTTGCACCAAATCTCTATCAATTTTTATGAGTTTTGAGCCTTTTTTTTTTGTGAATTCTACATTCATATTTCTACAAATCTAAAAAATTCACGTTCAAATTCTTTTACAAAATTCTAAATTTTTTTTGAAAGTTTCGGTTAGATTAAGTGGCAGAACTAAAGCTTGAGTGAGTGATAACACTTCATTACTTTCCTTTCCTAGCTGGGCAATTGGTTGCTTCTTTTCTCACTTTGAACTCTTTAATTCATCTATTTTACTTCATTTGATTGCTTTAAATTTATAGTAATTTAATTCTATTTGGCTAGATTTTGTTGTAACTACTCTGTCTTTGATGTTCTTGCATTTTGTTCTTGATCTACTTCATTGAACTTAATTTTTTTTTTGTTTTATTAAATAACTTTGTTGATTTAAATAGTTAACTTGTAGATTTAGATTACTTTAGCTTAGTTTAAGTTCATTCAACTTGTAGAAGTCTAGTTCTAATTTTCTTATTGTAAGTTCGATAAATTCTAGATTTGAATTTTACATTCAGTTTTGCTTATTTTTCTTAGATATTGTATTTTTGCTATTTCAATTGCATTTGAATCTTATTTTGATCTTAGTTTAGCTATTGTTTTTTGCAATTTCTAGTTTTTTTGGATCTAGTTCTAAGAATTTTCTAGATGTTTCTTTTGTTAGAAGTTGGAAGCTAGTTAAGGTAGTTAAATTTAGTTACTAGTTAGTTATTTCAGTTTAACTATTTTAGCTACTATTTTACTTGTTAAATGCTTTTGTAATTTTCGGTTCTTTAGATTGGGATTACATTTAAATCATGTTGAATTCATTTCAATTCATTGTAGTTGGTGTTTTTGTACATTTTTCTAGTTTGCTTATTTTACATATCACAAGTTTACTCTTTGTTAGAATTATGTTTGGTTCATTATTTTCTTCACTTGTTCTAGTTAGTTTAGCTTTGTACCAACCTTTGGATTGAGCCAACTTTAGAGAGAATGTGGAAATGATGGATACTTAGGCTAAGAATCTCTTTAGCTAATCCTTGTGGGAATGATATCTTGACCTTTGGTCATTATTATTACTTGAATAACTTGTGTGCTTGCAGAAAAGCCCCAGTCAAGTTTTCGGTGCCATGCTGGGGATAGGTGTAAAGATTCTTAGGCTAATATTGTGCTTCACCATGCTTATCTATAGATTGGTTCACCCCTTAGTTCACATAACTTTAGTGTAGATAGTTTAGACATAGCCATTATATTTTTGTTTAGGTTTTATTTTATTTTTCATGTAAGAACCAATTCTTATGAGATAGCCAAGCACCATGAGGACCATGCTAAGCCTTTAGGTTATTATTTTGATGAGTACCTAGGACCATGGCTTAGTAATGAAGACAAAGCTAAAAAAGAATAGCCCTTTAAAGATTTATCCGAAAAATTAGATTCTCTAGAAAATCAATTGAGGCCATTAAAGCTAAGATTTATCCTAAGCCTACTATTGTCCATAATTTTTAAAGCCAACGGGATAATGGTCAAGTGTATGGTGGAGATTACCATAGTGCTAGGTGTCCATATGACTAATAATTCTAATCTTAGTTAAACACCTTCACTACTCAAACTTAGGAAGATCATCCTAAGACTGAATGGGATACTAGTCTAGAACATTCTTTTAGTTCACCACCTAAGTATACCCTGACTTATCTTACAAAGCATTCACTTCCATAATACCTTCCACCATCTCAATATTCTACACCATCACTATAAGTCTCTCCAATGCCATATTATGTTCCACCACAATAACAATTTTCTTCATCATAATACCATTCATCATCACATCACTTTTCATCCATATCATATTCACCACCACCTCCTATATAAGAAAAAACACCATCCCTTAAAGAGATGCTCACTGAATTGCTCCAAACTAAAGAAAAACTTTGTCAAGACCAAGAGGCATTCATGGCAACTCTTAGTCAACATGGTCAAAATGTACATACCATAAATACATTCCTTCTAGATCCTATGACTGGACTATAAAGTCCAAAACCATGTTGGAAGGGTATGAATGAGCATACATTAAGGGATCATTTAAGTAGAAGAGGTCCAATGTGGATTGATGATGATGAAGACCTTATTGTGGTCAATTTGCCAAAATTTATAAAAGTTATGGAGGAAGAGATAGTGGAGGTAGAGGAAAAGCTTATGGCTAGGGAAGTTAATGATAGAGAATCATTTGGGGGAGTTAAGAAAGAAGAAAACATTCAAGAAGAATTTGAGCTTGATATTCTACTCATGCAATTACTTAAATTCATTGAAGATTACTTACTCGATTGTGTAAAAAAGTATGAAGTGGATAGATGTGTTGAAAAGTCAAGCTTACTAGCTATACCACTTAAGTCCTTAGATATATTCCTTCTTAAATCTAATATCAAGCTTAAGAATAAGGAGGAACTCATTAGGAAACAACTTAGTTGTCTAATAGCTTTTCCATTCCATGATCTTAAGCTAAAAGCCATAGACACCTTATTCTTAGAACTTTTTCTAAATAGACCATCCATAGAGGAAAAAGTGAGTGAAAATGATTTTGAAGAGAATGGTTCAATTCTTTACATTGATTTGCAAGAAGGTTTTAGCATTGGGCCTAATCGAGAAAGAAGGGGACCTCATAATAAACCCATGCATTTTCCTTTATTCTTTGAAAATCCATTGATGGTGATTTGAAAATGCATATGGTTGAAAGCCCGTTTTTTGACAACTTTGATGAGTAAAGTGAAAATTATGAGAATTTAATAGAGGAAACTTTGAAAGAAATGTTAAAAGTTGATAATATAGAAGATTTGGATGATGATGACATAGAGGGATTCTCCACTTGCTTAGAAATTTTACCAACCTATACTTTTTAGCTTGATACTTTTGATTTCTCATCCTTTATGCTCACTCGACTTATACCATTTATGAAGGAATTTTTTATTTTAGAGCCAAACCCCAAGTTCTCCATAGTGGTATCCATATATTGATACTAAAGCCAATGACCATTTTTATTGGTTCATATCGCGATATGCTTAGATTAATCATAAAGGTGGACTATAATTCTATCTTTGAGCACCAGGGTCATTCAAAGCTTACCATTACATATTTGGTGCTAGGGAAGGGAATGAATGGGTAGATTTGGGAACAAAACGTGGTGTGCTTCTCTAACACCAATGATAGTCAAATTTTTTACTTCAACTAAAATGCTATTTATGAGGCAACCCAAGTTTTACTTTACATGTTGTTTGTAGGAAAAAACATGTTCATTGGTCAGAGAAAGGGGTAAGTGGATAGTGCTTATAGGGGAAATGATCAAGGTTAACTTCAATGGAGCACTGGACACCAAGAACTAGATAAAAGGCATTGGAATAGTGATAAAAAAACTCAATAAGATAGATTTGTGCAACAAAGTGTTTGAGAAAACAAAATGTAACTAATCCAATGGTAGTAGAAGCACTAGCAACTTCAAAAGTGGTTAATTTTACTTAGATATGGGCTTCTCACAAATTGTGTTGGAAGGGGATTTGATCGGGATCATCAACCAGATTAATAAAAAAAGTATAAAATTATCCAACATTAGAAACCTGATAGAGGATGCTAAAAGAGGTTTGCATGATTTCCAAGCTTGGGATTGTTTACATATTAGGCGAGAAGGGAAAAGGGTGGCAAACTTGTTAGCAAGATTTACCCTGGAAAATGAAGCCTTAAAGTGTGGATAGATTGTTTCCTTGAAATAATATATGTATTAGTCTAGCAAGAATTATTTTAATTTAATGAAGTTTGTTTCTTTTTTCAAAAAAGAAAAACTTGAAATTTATTAGTTTTTTAAGTTAAATTTTAAACTGGACGTTATCACAAGCTTATATAATTTCGGATTAAATATCTTAACATGGTGTGTCACTTCAACAAATTATCACTACAAAATACTTTCTATATACTGACGCTTGGTTATACTAACGGTCAAATTTCATCATTAAAAGAGACTTTTACTTACGGACTTTTAATACAGTCAGAATATACCGTAGTTATACCAACACTTTATTTAACCGTCAATATAAATGAATTTTTTTTATAGTATATGACTATCTGTTGGTATAAATGTGTGATATAC
This sequence comes from Durio zibethinus, assembly GCF_002303985.1. The sequence goes on along the minus strand of NW_019167849.1, from coordinate 10,933,889 downwards.
TGACGGTTATTAATGTAACCATTAGTATAGGCTCAAAACAAAAAAAAATAATAGCTTAAAAAAATTTGGAAAGAATTATTAAAGGTGTTTTTTTTGTTAAAAATGCCTTTAATAATCCATAAATTTTTTTTTTGTATGGATTCTTTACTGACAATTAAATTTCATCAATAAAAAAGACTTTTATTAACGGATTTTTAATACCGTCAGAATATACCATACTTATACTAATACTTTATTTGACCATCGATATAAATAAACTTTTTATGACGGTATACGATTATCCGTCATTATAAATATGTTATATACTGACGGTTATTAATGTAACCATCAATATAGGATGGAAACAAAAAACTATTGGCTTGCAAAAAATTAAATGGGATCATTGAAGGTGTTTTTGGCCAAAAACACTTTTAATAATCCAAATAATAAATTTTGAAGGGATTATTAAAGGCATTTTTATCCCAAAATACTTTCAATAATTCCCTCAACAAAATTTAAAATGGATTATTAAAAGATTTTTTAGGGCATTTTTGAACAAAAACACCTTCAATAATCCCTCATAAAAATTTATTGAAGGGATTATTGAAGGCGTTTTCAGCCAAAAATGCCTTCAATAATCCATTGAAAAATTTAAAGGGGATATTGAAAAGGAATTTTTGTCTATAAATGCCTTCAATAATCCATACAAAAAATTTTGTTGAGGCGATTATAAGAAGGTGTTTTAGCCAGAAACACCTTTAACAATCGCAGATCAATTTTTTGTAAAGGATTATTCAATGCATTTTTTTAGCTAAAATGGCCTTTAGTAATCCATCAAAAAAATTGTAGGGGATTATTTCAAGGTATTTTTGACCTAAACACCTTCAATTAATATTTCAGTTTTAATATAGTTTCATAAAATTTTAAAATCATTCTAGATCAAAAGTCAAATTATAAATAATCTACATATATAGTAGTATTTATATTCATATAAATATAAATATTTCAATTTTAATATGGTTTTATAAAATTTTAAAATCATTCTAGATCGAAAGTGAAATTATAAATAATCTACATATATAGTAGTATTTATATTCATATAAATATTTTTCTATGTTCATATAAATATATTCATATAAATATTTAATTTTTTTCTAAGGGATTATTTAAGGCATTTTCTGACAAAAACGCCTTAAATAATCCCAAAAAAAGAGAGAGGTGATTATTAAAGGCATTTATGGAAGTTAGTTATAAGTTTATATCTAGAAAACATTTGGTTTATATATGTGATATTATGAATTACATTTTAGAATTTACATTACAAACATTGTAGTATTTTAATAAATTGACCATAGATCCGAATTTAAAATTGATAACGTTGCCATATAAATATACTTTTTTGAAATAATCGTACTCAATATATGTGTATTCATATAAGCTACCAATTGATATAAAACAAATATATACCAATAATATTAAACCAATACCACAATCTAGAAACTTAAATTATCCATTCAACATGGCATGTTAAAAACATTATAAAAAATGAAATACATATATTTACACCCAACTAACAATCTCCAACCTTAAGGTTTAGCAAATGATAATACATACTCACTTCACTCTTTACGGACTTCATCAAGTTTGATTATTATGAAGCTTCCTTTACTCTCCCACTAAAAAAAATTAGAAGTAAATGTTAACAAATGAGAATATAATTTAGCTTTTCTTTTTGGAAGATATAACGATTTTATGAAATTAATACTAACTTTGAATGGTGTGGTCATAAAATCATATAAAACTATCTTTCTCATAAAATGACAGACATAATATCCACATTCAGTATATCCTAGTTGACGAGGTACCTGAAAAATAAATTTAGTAGGTTTAGGAAAATTTATTTAAACAAATTTAGCATAAAAGAATAAATTTTACATTTATCGATAATGACACCTAATTTATCTTTGCTTTCTTATCAATTGCAGACATTCCCCTAAATTTAAAAGAAAAAGATTACTTAATACAAAAATAAATGTAATTATGAAGAAACAAAAGATAATATAATAACACGTAATACCTCTTTATAAAATTTTGAATATCAGGGTTAGGGATCGCTTTTGGTTGAGCGAAATTAAATAAGTATGGCGTAAAGAAATTGGTATCAATCACAATAAGTTGCAAATGATGATTACAAAATAATAAGGATGATAAACTTAGATTAGGCATCATATCAAATTTGGGTAAGGTTGGAATAATTATTTGTATGAATATAACTTACGTAGCATTAAATGGGAGCAAATAATAATCAACCCATTTTTTCATGCATTGAGTCACAAGACGATCACAAAAAATGACAGTGTCACTCAGCTCACTAATGATATTCAGGTTAACAAATAAGAATTTATGGATCAATCATTTGTCTCATCTTGATCTCTCTATATAGGAAGTTGCACGATAACAATCAATAATACTAGTTAGTAATACACCATAATATAGATTAATACATATTGACTTTAAAAGTTAGTCGTCTAATCACCATATAAGCTAATATTTCATCTAGGTTACAAAATTCCTTAACCTCATCCCCACCAATGTAAGAAACTGATGGATGATCAAATAACCCATCATCGGACCCAACGTTAATGTAGTTTCCTCTAGATAAATGATAAAGTGAATAATTAGATAATACATCAATGGTAGCCTGAGCAAGGGTCATATTGTGAGTCCCAATATTCTGCTACAATATATAATAAAATATAAATATTAAAACCAAATCAATAAATATAATAAACAAATAAATATTAAGTGAATAAACAAAATCATACTTCGTGGCTGGTACCGAAGGTTGGGTTTTTTACCTTACTTGCAACAAAAGCTTGTCTTAGCTAGATGATGCTATCCGATTAGCCTACAAGCATACTAGGTTGCATTGCTATCAATATCATCTTTAAAGTTACGAGTCATTGTTGTTGCTCATTCAGGCATTACTCTTGGTCATCAAGTTTCTATTGTTGTTGCTCATTCAGGCATTACTCTTGGTCAATGATTGCATCATATTGTGCATTCATCATTTGAGGGGTTTTACGTTGATTACTGAAGAACTTTGATGGCAACACAAATTTACCAACCCTATGAACTTGACCATGTCTTTCTTTCGCTCCTAATGGTAAAGACAAGGGATATTTGCCGTAATGGGTTACTAGTTCACCAGATTTAAATTTAGTAACATAATCATCCTGAAAGACAATAATAAGATAAGTCATAACAACAAATCTATATAAGTATAGAGTCATGCATACAAGCACAAAGCCAATCATACGTGATATAATGAGCATTATACATACAATCCTTTTAGCCATATCTTCAGTTGCTTCATCCACAAACGATCCATCTTTTTGTAGATGTCCTTGTTTCTACACATCCCATCTAGAAACTTCGGTGTTAGAGCTAACTGATTCCTAATAAATTACCACAATATAAGAATTAGAATCTATTAAATGAATGTTTATAAATATTCATTTATGAGTATAAAACAGGTGTGTGAATACTTACAAGCTCATACTTAACATTTGCATAACCCTTTCTCAATGTCCAATGGTGATATACTTCTTTGGTCTTTCTTTTGTTGTTCTTTGATTTTCTAGATAAGAAAAAAATTATGTAAATCACATATTAAGATATTGAATATATTACTTAAAATCTTATAAACAATTTTTTGTAATAGGTATGCATACCGAAAAATCTTCTGATAGCTAATCTTGAACAAAAATCATCCAATCATGATAACTTATAACATCTGCATATGATGAAGGTGAAATAGCTAATACATCATCATGATCAGTGAATAGTAAAATATATTGGGTTGTCAATCTACTTTTAAAGTCTTTGAATGCCTTCCTAGTTGATTGCAACACAAGCTTTTTATACTCAATTAAGACATCGAACAGTTCCTAAAAATTTAACACAATTAGTATGAACACATTGAATTTTAATTAAATGATCATTTAACAAAATTTATGAAATAGTTGAATAAACATACCACAACCGACTCTTATATATGATCTTTTAGATCATCAGGAACTTATCATCAATTATGGTACGTAATAGAAATGGTACTATAGACGACCGCTCTAATATGACACGCCATAGCTCCATCAGACACAAGCTATCCACTTTGATTGAATTCAACGTGAATTTTTATGTCAGTCACATTAATTTATTTATTTCGTCCCCTTGCTTTTCTTTTTTTCACTACAGGTGTGTCTTCTTCATGTTCAGTAGTAGGAGAAGTATGTTCTTTAGATTATATAATACCTGTGATTTTGATCATAATTATACGAAATATGCCAAATTGTCTCTTTAAATTTCACATAGTACATAATAAAATACAACCAATATCATACTATAGTTACTAGACTAATATACGTAAAACATCCTCAAACCAATAATATTTTATGAGTACAAGCCATACTATGATTTTCACCTTAAATAAGCCATGTAAAACAAATGATGAGTAAAAAACTACACACAATTTCCACAATACCATTCAGCAAACCATAATATTTAAACCAAACTACATAAAAACACTATACATGCAATGAAAGATGATTAGATGACTAAGGTGACGATATAATGAATAAAAAATATATATACAATAAGAACAACAACAAAAAAACCTGTATCAAAGAATATAAATAATACAAAAAATAAATAAAATAAGCACCTATCGGTAAAAAAAAAAGGTATGCAACTTTGAATTGTTGAAGGTCGATGGTAATGAGAGAGATGAAGAAACCAAAAGGCAAACTAAATAGGTTTAGGGGTTTTGGTTTGGTTGCAATGCAGCTTTTAATTGTTCTTTGTAATAGCAGTTTGGGATTCCAAAGTTCAAAATAGGGGAATGAATTTAAAAAATGATCAATGAAGGTGTTTTACTAAAAACAAATGCCTTCAATTTTTTTAATGGAATATTCTAGGCACTTTTTAGGAAAAAACGCCTTGAATAATCCTAAAAAAAAAAATCACAGATTATTGAAGGCATTTTTGGCTAAAAATACCTTCAATAATCTAAGAATTATTAAAGGTATTTTTGACTAGAAATGCCTTCAGTAACTGCATTCAATATTCTGTTATGGATTATTTAAGGTATTTTTTTGGGCAAAAATACCTTTAATAATCTTTTGATAAAAATTAAAGGGATTATTGAAGGTATTTTTGGCCATAAATACCTTGAATAATCCTCTCTAAATGAATAATTCATGGGTTATTGAAGGCATTTTTTGTGATAAATGTCTTTAATAATTCGTAAGTATTTAATACATTTTTAGCTAGAAATGCCTTCAATAACCCAATTCAATATTTTGTAAAGGATTATTCAAGGCATTTTTTGGCTAAAAAAGCCTTCAATAATCCCATCATAAAAATTAAATGAGATTTTTTAAGGCATTTTATGGCAAAAAACACCTTAAATATTCAAAAAAATGCTAGGATTATTAAAGGTGTTTTTGATAGAAAACACCTTCAATAATCCCCAATGAATGAATATTTCATAAATTATTCGAAAACACCTTCAATAATCCCCAATGAATGAATAATTCATAAATTATTCAAGGCATTTTTAACTAGAGACGCCTTCAATAACCCACATTCATATATTTTGTAGGAGCTTATTGAAGGTGTTTTCTAGCTAAAAATACATTGATTATTCAAAAACAAATGCAAGGATTATTGAAGGCATTTTTGATAGAAAATGCCTTCAATAATTTCGAATGAATGAATAATTCATAGGTTATATAAGGCGTTTTTGGCAAAAAATGCTTTAAATAATCCATGAATTATTCAAGGCATTTTGAGTCAGAAACACTTGCAATAACTACATTTAATATTTTATAAGGGATTATTTAAGACGTTTTTTTGGCTAAAAACACCTTCAATAATCTCATCTAAAAAATTGAAAGAGATTATTGAAGGTATTTTTTTGGCCAAAAACATCTTGATTATTTGAAAAAAAAAAACATTGGGATTATTAAAGGCATTTTTGATAGAAAATGCCTTCAATAATCCCTAATGAATAAATAATTCATGGGTTATATAAGGCATTTTTGGCTAAAAATTTCACGAATTATTCAAGACATTTTTAACTAGAAACGCCTTCAATAACTCCATTCAATATTTTGTAAAGGATTATTCAAGGTATTTTCTGGCTAAAAATGCCTTCAATAATCTCATGTAAAAAATTGAAAAGGATTATTGAATGTGTTTTCTAGCCAAAAATCCTTGATTATTCCAAAAAAATGCTAAGATTATTTAAGGCATTTTTTTTATAGTAAATGCTTTCAATAATCCCCAATGAGTGAATAATTCATGGGTTATATAAAGCATTTTTAGCTAGAAAAAGTCTTTAATAACCTCATTCAATATTTTGTAAAGAATTATTCGAGGTATTTTTTGGTTAAAAGTGCATTCAATAATCCCATCTAAAAAAATGGAGGGTATTATTAAAGGCATTTTTGGGCCAAAAATGCCTTTAATAATCCATTCATAAAAAATCTAAGAGGATTATTCATGGCATTTCTGGCCAAAAACACCTTTAATAACCTTATTCAAATTTTTATAAGGGATTGTTCAAGGCTTTTTTTAGGCTAAAATGCCTTGAATAATCATCACGTAAAAAATAAAAGGGATTATTAAAGAAACTTTTGGCAGAAAATGCCTCAAATAATCCTCTATAAAAAATTGAAGGGAATAATCCATTATTTAAATATTATTCAAGGCATTTTCTAGCCAAAAATGCCTTCAATAATCCATCGTCCTTACCTTATACTCCCATGTCTTGGGAATGGAAACCTTTTAAAAAAAAATCTAAACTTATTAAAACAAAAGTAGTGAAAATTTTGTTCTCACCGTCCTTACCTTGCCTGAAGCTTATCTTGTCTCACTTTCCCTCACCTTTGATCTTTTTAACTTTGTAGCTAAAATCTTTGTTTAAATTTTCAAGCTTTAAAACTTTGTTTTGCTTGCAAAAATCCCTCATTTCTACATAGTTTTTACAAGTTGCCTAGTTTTATCCTTTTGTAAGTTACTTTCCTTCTATCCTCTGCCTCTCTCTTGCTTATCAACCGAAATTGATCTTGGTTGTGCTTCTCTTGAAAATACATAAGTTTAATTATAACGGTATGTTTGAAATGTTATTCTTAATGAAAATGTTACATTATGCTTACATAGTCAAAATTTATTTATTGTTTAAATTAAATGCTATTGTTTTAATTTAAGTTTTTAATTAAATATAATTTTAATACTAGGGCAAATCATCTTACATTCTATTGATAAGGCATGGATAAATCTCATGTCAAGAGCCAATGAGGAATACATAAAAGGAGCCACTAGTTTTTTAGACATTGTCTTTGCAATATCATCTGAAGATGAAAAATTTTGGTGCCCTTGTGTTAAATGTGTTAACACATTTAGAGTTTGTAAAAGAGATGCATTTGATCACATAATTTGTCATGGTTTCCTCAAAGGATATGTTCGATGGGTATTTTACAAGGAGGTCTTGGATGCATGTTTTTCTGCTAAAATAACTAATGATGAAAAAAGAGCGCAAGATCCTGACATTTATGATTTATTACATGATATGATGGATGAAAGAGCTATGAATGTTGATGTGGGTAACACAAAAGCTAGAAATACTAGTGGAGAGCAACACCATGGTTATAGAATTGATAGTGATAGGTTTTATGGTTTACTTAAAGATATAGAGGAGAAACTATATCCAAATTGCAAAAACTTCAAAGTTTTCCTTTGTAATCTATTTGTTCCACATTAAGTGTTTTAATGGTTGGACAAATAAATCTTTTAATACATTGTTAGAGGTTTTAAAACTTGCTCTATTAGAGGATAATACATTGCCAAGGTCTTATCAAGAATTGGAAAAGATGATTTCTACCAATGATTGCATGTTATTTTGGAAAGATAAGGCAAATGAAGAAATATGTTCAAAATGATGGCTTTAACCTTTTCAAAACTATGAGTGTGACACATAGCACTTAGCCTATTATATTGATATCTTATAACTGACCTCTATAGTTGTGCATGAAATAGCCAAACTTTATTTTTTTCCTACTTATTCTCGGTCCAAAAGGTCTTGGAAACAATATAAATATTTGGTAGAAGAGTTGCAGGAACTTTAGGAAGTTGGTGTTTAGACTTTTGATGCCTCAAAAAATCAAAACTTTCAACTACATGAACATTAATTTGAACCATTAACGACTTTCTTGTATATGCCAAATTGTCTAGGTGAACTACTAGGGGAGTGTATGCATGTCCTTGTTATGGATTTGATACTACATCTAAATGATTACAACATAGTAGAAAGTATTATTAAATGTGCCATCGTAGGTGGTTGTAACCTAATCATAGGTTTCAGAATGATAAAAACTTATTTGAAGGTTTTTGAGAATTTAAAAGTGCTCATTCACCACCATTCGAGATTGAAGTGTTGAGACAGTTGGAACAATGGAATGGTAATAAAGATAGACCATAGAAGAAGAAGAGTATTTTGTTCACATTACCTTATTGGAAATATCTTCTATTACGTCACAATCTTGATGTGATGAATATAAAAAAGAATATTTTTGATAACATTTTTGGTACAATGATTGGGTAAGAAAGGAAGTCAAAGGATAACTACAAAGCACAACTTAACCTTGTAGAAATGGGTATAAGGAGTGTTATTCATCCAAAGACTTGTCCTGGCACTAACACCCAATACTTGCCTCAAGCTTTATATCAAATAAGCTTAATTGAAAAAAAAATCTTTTTTAAAGATTCTTTAGGAAATGAAAACTCTAGATAAGTACTCTTCAAATATCTCACGTTGTGTGTAACTTAAATAACGTAAGCTAATAGGGCTCAAAAGTTATAATAGTTATCTCTTAATGCAAGAGTTCTTTCCTATAGCAATATGATGGTCTTTACCTAATAAGGTATGCTTGGTTCTTATTATTTTATGTACCTTTTTTAAAGAAATTTGTTCTAAAGTTGATGAAGAACATAAGCTTGAATGACTTGAGTCTCGAGTTGCATCAATTTAATATGAAATGGAGAAGATTTTTCCTTTATCTTTTTTCACAATAATGGTACATTTAGTTATCCATTTGGCAAATGAAGCAAAAATTGTTGGGCCAATAATTTATCAGTAGATGTATCCTATTGAGAGGTATATCTTAAAGTGTTATAGATTTTTTTATTTAAAATTCAACTAGGATGTTTGCTAATGAACTTATCTATTGAACTTCCATTTATATAGGTTTTTTCTTACTCTTAAATTATATACGCACAATAGAGCTTGTCCTGAAGGTTCAATTGTAGAAGGGTATTTAGCAAATACATGCATAACTTTTTATTCAAGATATTTTGATGAGATGGAAACTATTTTTAATCAATCCATCTGAAATAAAGACAAGAATCCCTTTGTAGAGGAAGAAATATTCATTATTTCTACTATAAGAAGATCATTGGAAACATTAAAATGTAAAAGTTTTAAAGTTAACAAGCATAAAAAGGTTTCACAAGTTGTACTTGATGCTATAACTTTGGTTCAAGTACATTGATATGCGCTATTTAATTCTACTAAGGTTGTTTCTTTTATAAAGTAAGATCACTTATCTGCATGCATATTATACTTGATAATTTTCTTTTGTAATATGTTGTATAGTCTTCTAAGAATTTTTTTCATGTAGAAAACATGAGCAATTTCTTAAGAGGCGTAATCGGTCTCCTTGGCTTATACCTTATGAGATACAAAAGTTACAAAGTGAAACTTTTCATGATTAGTTTCGTGATCATGTAAGTCACATATCACAGTTTGGAATATGTAATCAAAGTTTTTATAGTTAGATTATTATTTTAACCAAATATGAAATTGGATAGGCTGCCAATTTGGATCAACAAGGAGATGCAAACATCACAAATCAACTTAGATGGCTTGTTCATGGTCCAATTGATATTGTTAAGAAATACACTGGTTATATCGTTAATGGTTTTAGATTTCATACCAAGGCACATGAGAGAAACTTGAAAACTTAAAACAATGGGGTTGTTATAACAACCAAGATGATGAATTATGCAAGTACAAAAGATACACAACTTATTGAGGGGAAAGTTAACTATTATGGGCTTTTAAAAGACATCATTCAGTTGAATTATAATGGTAGAATGAAAGTTGTTTTATTTAAATGTGATTAGAATAATATAAATAGAGGTTGCAAGAAGGATAAATTTGGTTTCACTCTTGTGAATTTTTCACATCTAGCTCATAGTGGAACTAATTTGGTTTATGATTCATTTATCTGGGCATTACAAGCTAAGAAAGTTTTTTATGTTAAGGATGGAAGACATAATGGTTGGATTCTTGTCAAGCATGCAAAACTTAAAGATGTGTTTGATATAGGTGATGAATCATTCTTATATAAAGAGCAAGAAAATGGAGAAATCCATGTTGAATTTGATGCAACACATGGTACTTCAAATTGGGTTAGAAGTGAAGTTGATGATAAAGGAATGGAAGTCACACCAATGATGGAAAATGAGCATATAGAAGAAGATCCCCATAGATGAACATAATAGGGATGACACTTTTTAATTCTATGTAATAGTTTAAATTGTTGTTAAGGTTTTGCAATGTAAGACATAGTTAACTAATATTTTGTTTTTGTGTTACTAGCTTGAGTTACTTAATTTTGTGTGATCATGTAATATATTAAATTGTTCTTTATGCTTTATATGGTTTGCCACTATCAAGTTCTCTATTGTATTGTACTTAGTATATTTTGTGTATTATTAGACTTGAGATGGCAAAGCGTAGATGATTAAATATCACTAGGGCAAATCATACCTCTAGCTCTTAACTGCAAATACAATATGAAAAACAACATGTGTTTGTAGATCCAAAAGCTTCACAATATGAGCCTCAGTAAGAATCTCAAGAACCAATTTCTCAATCCACAAATAATGAAGATCAAGATGAACAAGTTGAACATAATTCAGGTATAAAAACACTATATTATGTTATTACAATTCTTTTATGAGTTATAATGTTGCACTTGTTTAAATTTTTAATGAATTTAATTACTTTTTTTACATGTAATTTTTTTATGTAGGAAATGTTCAATATATAAAAGCTCGAGGTCCTACACATATGGCTGATAGGATTTGGAAGAAAGGAAGCATGTCGTTGTTAAGGTCAATGATGATGCTATACCTATCGATGATGAATCTTGCTTTTTAACTCGATTCATTGGTAGCATGGTGAGAATGCCTAGCTTTGCACCAATTAATTATACAAATTGGCAAGAAATGTCTGATGCTAAGAAAGAAGAAATGTGAAAAACATTAGAGGTATCAATACATAATGTTTTAGTTTCTACCTAATGCCATGACAATAATCTTTTAGTTTCTAGATAATAGTAGTAATTCATATAATATATATTGACATTTTCTTTCCAATTACCTCTTTTAAATTGTATTCAAAGTTTGAATTTCACAAATCTGATTCTGATGAGCTTGTTGATGAAAAAATATTTTAAAAAATTAAGTCTTGGGCACTAAGAAACATGGGTACTAAGTGGAGGTAATGGAAGAATGAATTGAAGACTAAATTTTATGATGAAAACAAGACACCAAAGGAAATGGCTACAAAGGTTGATGATTCTCGAGTAGACAAAAGTCAATTCCTGTTTCTTGCTGCAAATTAGTTGACCAATAAAGCGAAGGTAAATGTTTACAAAATATACTATTTACTTTGTTTAAACACTATGATAATAATTACAAAGTTATTATAATATATATTTTCTTATTCATTTATTTGAAGGAACAAAGTGAGACAAACAAAACAAATTGCTTAAAATTAAATGAGCCTTATTGCACATGAACAAAATCATTCTCGAGGATCATTCAGACCTTGGTACATATATCAATTTTTCTTGTCGCATTTAGTTAAATGAATATGAAGTTTAATTTTTCTATGTTCGATTTTGGCATTACAATAATTAATGTTGTACCTTTGTAGAAACAAAAAGCTAATGGAATTCCATCATCACATGCTGAGGTGTATATTTTTTCTTGTACACATAAAGATAGAAGTGTTGTGAATGAGAAGGTAGTTGAAATTATGATATTTAATTTAGTTATTACTTGCTTTAACTTATGTTTAATTTCTTTATACTAAAATGTATGTTTACAATTTTAGAAACTTATGAAACAAGGTTTGAGCGAAACTAGTGCTCAAAATTCTGAAGGGAGTTCATGAAAGATGATGTTTATTTAAAAGTTAAAGGACCAAAGAAAAAATGGCATGTTTGTTGCATGGGTACAGCATCTACTTCATCTAAACAATATGGTCATTTATTTTTTAAATTAGTTCATCACAAGGAAGAGGTATAAGAGTTGAAGGCTAAAAGTAAAGACTTGAAAGAAACTTTAAGTACTATCTTATTGGTACTTAAAAGATAATTTCTTAATGAGAATATGGATATCTTGAATACTGCTACTCACATGATGAATAGAGAGGTATATATAACATTTGTTTTAGTTTATATATATGTAAATTATCATCTTGCTCATGAATCTTAAACCTTATTAAAATTTTTTTGGAATTATTTTTAGGTTCTTGATGCTCGTAGTGCTCCAAAAATCTCATGTGAAAACTATCATTCTTCAAATTCAAGTCATCAACCTAATGAAAATGAAAATGGTAAACTTGTTATTACAAGATATATATGTGGAAATGCTTTGCTTGAGACTTGTATCTTTAGATAGAATGCCAAAATCAATTTTGCCTCTAGGTTTTGAATCATGTCATTGTGATCTTGAAATATTACCCATCATCTTTGCCATAATCATTAAATTACACTATGATTTAAAGCCTAATTTTTTTTTTTCCTTTAAGAAGGCTTTCTTGCTTTTTTTTTCTTTTGAAAAGGCTTCTTTATGATGTAAGCATGCTTTGTAATTGTAGACTTGAATGTTATAGTGAAAATATTTGTTTAATAATAGTTTTGTTGACTAAAATAATCTTAGGTTGGTTTCATTAGGTTATTATTTGAAATTAAACTAAAAGAATAAGGAGATTACATATGTAAATTAGGTTATTTCTTGTTCATTCATGCATTACACTAATGAATAGGATGTTTATAAAATTATTTTTACTAGTATATAAATGGATGATTACCTACTATATATATGAATGAATAAGACGTTTATCAAATTATTTCTATTGCTACATGAATGGATGATTACCTTCTTACCTTATATATATATAAGATAATTTACAAGAATTCTAGTTGGATTTTTTTATGCTATGCAGATGGTTCTTTATAGAAATCTATGATGGGATCATTTATTTTAGGAAGTTGTTTATTTACTCGAGAATTATGTTTGTAGGGGGATTTAGTTTTGTTTTGGATGTTATGCACGTTGTTGAAATAAGACTATTATGTTTTATGATACTTGATTGGTATATTGAATACTGTTAGTGAACTGAGTTCATTGAACTTGTTAGTTATATGATGTAGCTACACTTGTTGACTTTTTCAAGACTTGTGATATTTTGGTTTTGAAAAAGGCTTGTAATAGGTGCATGTATGTTTTTTCTTATTGAGGTGGTTTTGCAATTGTTTGTTCGTTTACAGATTTTTTAAGATTATTTTATTCAGAGTTCTATCGAAGTTTTAAAGTGATCAAAATGTCTTTAAGTGTCTCGTAATGCAAACTTATTATTGTGTTTTTTAGGGTGAGGTGATGTAACTCTTTATCTATGTTTGTTTTATTAGATATGGTACAATAACTTTAGTTTTTCACTTATACTATGTTTGTGGATTATAAATAATTTAATTGTAGTTTTAATGTTATTAAATATCTTTTACTTTATTGTGCGTTTTTTCTGTTTATATGAAAACATATCATATTGACAGATGCTAAGTGTCAGTATAGGTAAGAAAAATTACAAGTCTATAGTGACAAGCATTAACTATTGGCATAGGTTAAAAAAATTAAAATAAATAGGTCTATATTGACGGGGGCTAGCCATCGGTATAGGTGAGAAAATTAAAACATACAAATCAATACTAAGCCTTTAAGTGTCAGTATAGGTAAAGTATATACTAACAACCATTAACTATTGGTATAAGCAAGAAAAATTAAAACATATAAATCTATACTGACGAGTGTTAACCATTGCTAAAAGGTATAATGGTGGAATACACACAGATGCTATACCAATAGATATACATTTACTGATGGTCTTAAACCATTGGTATATCTTTGTAAATGATTCTGATGCCTTTAAAAATCGTCAGTATAGGTTGATACTGACAAAGGATATACTAACGGTTAAAAATTCATTCGAATACACATTTTGACCGTCGATATAGGGTTTATGGTGCTATACTGACAAATTTTAAGATTTTATTGACATTTTTTTAAACGTCACTATATATAAAATTTCTTGTAGTACATTAGTTTGTAATGATTGAATGACCAAATATTTAAATTTTAAAAAATGTTAGTGATTAAAGTTTGACTTTTATTAGTTACATGAGCAAAATAATAAAAAAAAGAGATTAAAATTAGATGACTCAGCATTTAATTTCTAACAACCTAAAATTAGAAATTGAGGTTGGGTAGTAATTTAAGTATTATTGTTTCATAAACAAAAAAAGTTTTTAAATTTACAAAAATGAAGTTAACATATCATCACATATGTTTTATGTATTAAACTAATTTATTGATTTTTGAAATATATTTTAGTGATATGCCACAACACTCTTATATCTTTAGTGGAATTTAAAAACTACATCAACGATTTATTAGATGATTTTTCATAATATAATGAGAATCATGTTTTACTTTTGAAATATAAATTAAAATTTCAAATCATCTTTAATTCTCTTTGACACTAAACTCAACTATAAATATTGAAGAAAACTACAAACAAAATCTCTAATGGTGCTGAGGTATTTGAAGGAAAAATTTTATTTCAATTAAGATTTTTAAAAATTTAAAAAAAATTTACTTATTTGGATAAAAAATATATAGAAATAAAAAGAGAATTTTAAAATTTAGGAGAAATTTCAAGAGGGAATTTCACCACCTTAAGTCTTCAGATTATCTTTTAAAATTCCACATAAAAAGAGTGATTTTTCAAAATTCTTCAAAATCTTCCTATTTTTACTACGATCAACTATTATGTTATATTTTATTAATAATATAAGACTTAAAAAAATAAAATATTATTTTATTTAACTATAATATATATTTTTAGTATTTTCATATTATTAATAATATCTGTACATTTTTACAATCTAATACTTCCCATATTGCATATTTTTATATATATGCATTTTATTTTTCTTTTATTATTTTTCTTTTATTTCATCAAATTCCAAAAGACTAATTTTTCTAAAAAATTATTTATCCAAAAAAAATAATTACAAATGCAAGCATTTTGAAATGATGTTTTTTCAAATATTCTCATTTCAAATTTCTTTAAAATTTTAAAATTCCTTATCTAATCATATCATTAGACTCCAAGGCAAGATTACTCTATTAGAATTTAAGTACCAAAATCTAGTAATTAAGTTTCAAGTTACTTTTGCTGGTATTTGCCTTCTAAGCAGAATCATATTTATAGTACTGTAATATTTGATATCTTATAAAGGTCTTATTTATTTATCATTAAGTTTATTTACTTGTATTTTATTGTTGATATTTATATAATAAAGTCTTTTGAATATAAATAAAGTTTTGAAAGGGAATTACAATAAGATTGCAATTATGAGATCATTATAGCATAAAAGTTATATGTTCCAAAATAGTTCCAAGTCGATGCTTTATTAATAAGAGAACATCGACAAAAATTATTGAGACTAGCATATGGTTATACTCTTATTTATAAAGTAAACAACCATTTTATAGGTTGAAAGTTAGGTAAACATAAGCTAACATAAATGTGCTTATTACAAAAACAAATTCACTGAACATGACCCAAGATGAGAATGCTATATGGTAGTTCATATAATATCTATAGCTATAATCTTATGTGATGGTTGTATAAGTGATCATTTGACTTGAGATTACTTATGTTCTTTATATGATGTATATTGTACTTTCACTTTAGTTATGGTTCTAACTAAGAATGTTCAGTCGAATATTGTTGGACATAACATTAAGCATATGAAATTACATGAAGTAATCAAGATAAGATTCATCACCTTTTGTGATAAAGAGAGTATCTCAACTAATCTTCATTGAATTAACTTGAAAAATCTTTAGTCAAAGTGAAATAAGAATTTAGAATTGTTCTAAAACTTATTTGTGAGTTAATGTCAAGGACAATACTTAACATGGTTGAACAAGATTGAGTAGACACTAAAATATACTCAATGTTCAAACCAAGATACTATGTGATGAAAGGATATTAATTATACACTAAGATAATTCATAGATAGGTTGTCAAGTCATATTAATTTCCTTTAGCAATTGGGGGTGATGGCAGTATAGCTAACATTAATCATGATCTATAAACATAAGATTGGCTAATTAGAGAATTAGTGATGGAGTCAAAAAATTTGTTTGATCCATAGCTAAATACTAAGGCCCATATTATTTGTGTTTATTGTCAATATGTTAAAGAACCTAATGGGTCACACACGATAGGTCAATTGTGGAAAATTAAAATTAGGATAAATTAAGTTGGATTTAATTTGGTTTTGATATAACCAAAAGACAAAGGAAATAAAATAAGAAAGAGTAACTTTCCTTGTTTAGTGCATTCAGCCAAGCATGAGATATTTATGAAAATATGCATGCCTTGTTTTAACTTAATGTGGTCGAATGTCCCTTTATAAATAAAAACACTAGCCACCATTCCTCTTGCAATATACAAAGCATACTTATGCAAAAATAAGCTAAAAGAAAGTCTAAGCAAAAACTTAAGAGAAAATAAGAGGTTTTGTAAACACTAATTAGCTAAAGTGTGGTTTATGTCCTTCCATATTTTAGAGCAAATTATTTCACAAGAGTTCATATGGATCACTGTTAAAGGTTGCACACTTGGATAGCTTTTTAGCTTAATAAACTATTTGGAAGATCACTACCTTAAATCAAAAGAGTTTTGGCACACAAGGTATACACCATTGCTGAAACTCATATAATTTATATGTATATATATATTGTGTATTTGTATAATCTTATTGATTGATTTTGGTTTCAAAAAATTGAAAATTTTAAAATTTTACTATTTTAACTCCGTATATTAATGCATAATTCCCCTCAAGTTTTACATAATAATTGGCCATCTAATTATTTTCCAAACACAATGTTAGGTCGAAACTTGACATTTGAAGTGTCGAAAGCTTATCATAATATTCTGCATCCGGTGTTTTGGCATGCATGTGAATTTAATGAATTTATACTAATTATAAAATCCTTGATTGATTTGATATCTTGAGTCAAGTGATACCAACTCAATTGGAGAATATTCATAAAAATCAAATTATAAATTTAGCGATATATAAGAATAAAGTTATAATAGCAAGTTAGCTTTTTTGAAATTAAAGTGAAACAAAAAAAAACCAACTTTGCTACTTTTTCTCCATTGCAAAAGCCAGTAATCTACATGTAGTTATTTTATATTTTTTTCTTTTACAATAATTATATATTTTTCTCGCTTTTACAATAACTATTAATATATTTTTTATATTTATCTTAACTATCAGTTTTTTTTTATATATTTCACCCAAATAGTGGTTTAAAGGCTATTATATATGATGCTCATTAGTCATTAATTAATTGGTTTCCTAATTAATTCATTACTTATTTTGCATATTCGAGCATTTAGCTTAATAACTAGTGAATGTTTCTATATTAAGAAAAGATAAATTCAACTCTCTTTTCTCACAAACAATATATATATATATATATATATATATATAAATAACTAGATAGAAGTATGTGCTTTGCAATGAGAATATAATAAAAAAGTATTGGATAAATATAAACATTTAGATATTAAACAATGAAGAGGAGAAAAAGAATTTTTTTGTTAGTTTTTCATAAGATATGTATAATATTTCATATATTTTGACAAAAAATCTTAAAATTAATATATATAGTATTTTATATATTGTACTTACATTTTTTGTTAATTTTTTATGCTACGTTATGAGCATTATATTTTTATTAATCATTTAATCATATGTATTATTTTTTAATTTATTGTAAAAAATATTTAAAAAGAAAAATAAAAAAAGTAACTTAATTTTTATTTCTTGTTTTTATATATATTTATTATATAAAAATTAAAAAAATTCAAAACCCATAAAATCTCACCAAATTACAAACCTACATGAAACAAACACTCACATTCTTTTTTTTCTAAATCCAATTAAACCATAAGTCATCATGCCTCAAACCAATCAAAACCCAATACGCTATTGCCGACCAAATTTAATAACTTATTTCACTCTTTTATTAGCTTGACAGATGGAAAGCAATTTGGTAGCTTACAATTCAGATGAGAGTTATCCCTAGTTAATAACAATTTTATTGTATATTATTGATTAATTTAGGTACGGAAAAAGTATTAATAACCTCACAATGTCTATTCAAATACAGCATCAATAAATTTTATATCTATTATCTTAAAACGATCCTAATAAGTGATATTTTTTTAATTAAATTATATTAGTTAAAATATTAAAAAATTTTAAGTTTTCTCTAATATTATGACAAAAAATATAAATTTTTTTTTATATCAAAAGTATTCAAAAAATTTGTTTGTTTTTTAAAGAAGCTCCATTGCTAGATTAATTTAATATTTTATAAAAAAAAAGCTTTATTTTATTTTATTTTTTACCAATATTTATTTTTCACTAAATAATTTATTAAAAAATAAATTTTTATTAAAATATTTTCAAAATCTTTCCAACTCTTTTGGTAACAATTTTGTTTTAATTTCATCATTGGAATAATTTTAATTTATTTTAAAATATTTATAAAATTTATATGATACAAATAAATAAAAATAATTATTAAAAATTATAAAGTTATTTGTCTAACCCATATTTTTAGTTTTTCATATTTTCAAATAATTAAAATTTGTTCCTTACATAAAAATTTAAATATTGATGTAAATAAAAAATAAACAAATAAATAAAAAAATGAAACTAAAAAGAAATGAAAAACAAAAAACAAATCAAAGCAAAAAAATATGAGTCGACAACTTTTAATATATGACAAAGACAATTCTATCTTCAGGTTTTAGCATTAGCTCCAAAAGTATTCCTCAAATCATTTTTTAAGACAAAAAATTAATGTGGCTATAAATCATAAAAAAAAAAAAGAATAGTTTTAATTGTTTTTATAGATTATTTGTCTTTTATGTCTACACATAGAGTATTAGAATATATTTTTTAATTATCACCATAGAATTTTGAAATAATTAATCATGCAATTATCTCTTTAACAATATCTACAACAATCCCAAATGCGCATATCGCCATTCACAGTGTCATTGCCTATATTAATTAGTCAAACATAAATTTCCACTTTCCAAGTCATTGTCTTTTGTCGATGATAATCATAAGGTGACTATTTCTCGCACCCACATATGAAATTGCTGTTACCAGTCGTGAGCTAACCGGCGGCTGAAGTTTCTGTCTACTATTTTCTTTGGGGTCCCCCTCCCCTTTCTACTTGTTTCGACGCTGCTAAAAAAAAAAATGATAAAGGTTGCTTGTACAGTAGTTCAACTACTTCCAATTGGTTTCAATTTTGGTGGCTACTCTAACATATATTAGGAATTAGCGTTCCGGTTGGGTTTTAAAATCCAATTTTTAATATAAAATAATGCTAAATATATTATTATTTGAGTTATTAAAAGTATTTTTAGATTATTAAAAATAGTCAATCACAAAAATTGATTAGAAAGTAAAATTACGAGGTGGAATTTATGATTTGGGATAAAATGAAAAAAATACACACTCAATAATTCATTATGAACAAAAATATATATCCTCAATTATATTTTTATATATTTTTAAATTAAATTTCATAATAATTTATATTAATTACTTCAAAAGCATTTCAATTTTATTTATTTATCTTAATATTAATTTACTTGAATAATATTAAAAAATTATATTTTATTTTTCAACATCATGTCTTTTTTTAAATATTTTAACATTTTTTAATATTCTTTTACATTATGGTAATAATTAACTAGACCTTAATAATAGAGAATTCAAAACGGATATCAGTTAACTACCAAACGAAGAAAATTAAAAATAATCCTACTACTTGCTGTTTAAAACTAGAAAGAAAAAAATGCCATTTAATTTATAACGATTGACACGTAGGTTATTTGTAGAATGTTTTAATGTCAGATTTGGCTATATATACAAAGCTTCATCTTTATCATGCTTAAGATTTGCCCTATTCAAAACTCAAGAGGCACCGTAACCACTAAGGCTAGGTAGCTCTCTTCAGGCTCCTTTCTCCTGTTTTTTCCCCTTCCGCTCTCCCACCTCCCGGATCTGGGTTGTATCCGTATTTCTACTTTCTTGGCCTCCGTTTCTTGTCAGGTTTCTGTCTTTTACGTGCATGATTTCAGTTTTAACTTGTTTCTATTGTTCAAAATGAATAACACATTGACGCTAAGGGTTAAAGTCATGTTTTATTCGGTTTATGACAGAGGTTAGCTATAGCTGTTTAAACTCTGAAATTCCTGCCCTGTGCATTAATTCCAAGCCTTCTTTTTCATCTGCCAGTCTTTTCATCTTCATAGCTTCATGATTCAAGGTGTTGTGTGTGGTTTTTGAGCCCAACATCTGTATTTTTTTTTTTCTTTTAAGATATATTTATCGTGCTCGAGTTCATACATTCCGCTAGTATTGAGAAAAGCTCTGCTCATGAACGTCGTGAGCAAGGCAAAAGGCAGAAAGGGCAACCTGATCATCAAGACTTGGGAACGATGCAAATCCATTGGCCGTGGCCGCAAGGGCTCCTCCTCAGGAAACACCCGTGCTCTTTATAAGAAGAGCAAATCGTGGCCACCCATGGATGCCTCTCTTGAAGAAGAGAAACGCACAAGGAAGAACCAAGTGGCACCGGAAGGTTGCTTCTCGGTGTATGTTGGAGCCCATAAACAAAGATTCGTGATCAAAACCGAATACGCAAACCACCCACTTTTCAAGATTCTGCTTGACGAAGCCGAGTCTGAATATGGATTCGACAGCGAAGGGCCCCTTGTGCTTCCCTGCAACGTTGATCTGTTTTGCAAGGTGCTACTGGTGATGGAAGATGGCGACAGTAAGATCCGACAGGGATGTAACTTCGCCAAAGGTTATAGCTTGTATCGCCTCCTCACCCCGCCTCGGATGATCGCGATAAATCAGTTCTAATTGCCCCACACGCGCGCGCGCACACGCGCGTATATATATATATATATTAATATTTCTGAATGCACATTTTTATTAATTTTGTGTCAGTCTTCTGTCTTGCATAGTTAAGATACTGTTTGTAATTTGATATGCTACAGAAAAAAGCTTGTTAAAAGTGGTAGAAATCCAAACCGGGGTTCATAGCTATCTTGGTAAGATCGCTATATTCTATTGTTATCAAACTTTATTGTTACACGCACCAAAAAAAAAAATTGAATTTACTGAAATTTTATTATTAACTATTCTATATGTGTGGGAGAATAATTATATGTGCATTAAATAATGTTTTTTTTTCTAGTCCTATGGTAGTAAATGTTAAGAGTAAAAAAAATTGATTTGATTTTAGGATTCAACAATTTGAATTCCAAGTAATTTAAACTCAAATAATTTGAATGTTATAATTTAACGATTGAAATTTTTCAAAAAATAAAATTTTCATACTTAAAATGATGCAACCTAAACTTGACTAAGAACTTTTGACCAAAAAAAACAAAAAAAAAAAAAAACGTAGACTTAGAGTAGCCTGATTGCAGCTCTAGTCTTTTGATAAACTACTAACAGAAGTCGTTGAAGATAACCATCACTTGAAATTAAAATTGTTCTAGTGTTGGCCACATGAAAAGCTTCATAGAATAATATATATAGAAACATAGATGGTAATATAGCTATATTTACTTGATCAACAATCAAATAAAAAAAGAACTTTAATGCTATATATATATATATATAACTATCAAAATTTGATCTTTAATATTTGAATTAAATCCAAAAATCATTTGGGTATGTATTTGTTGATTGAAATTTTAAAAAATTTTACAACGATCAAATGATTTTTGCCATTAATATCTCCAGCAAAACTGGGATAGTTATGGACAAAGTAGAAATCATCAAGTTATTTAACTTAGTGGTAAGCCTAATGCTAAAAAGGTTAAAAAAATGCATGGTTAAGATAAAAGCATAAAATTGTTGCAAAGTAAAATTATTATTGATATTATATTATTGATTTTGATTTTTGTGTTAGGAATAGTGACTTCAATCCTATAACATATTTGTTTGAAATTAATTAGATATTATTTGATGGACAAAAAGACTTACAGTAGAAGAATTTTAAGAGAAAATGACTCTTAATAGGTAATTTAATTTACAAAAAAAGAATTTTAAAAGGAAAGAGATTCTTAATAGGTAAGTTTGTATGTTTATAAATAGGTGAAGTCTTTATAGGGTAAGGTATGAGAAAAAAAAAATAAAAGAGTTGTAGGGTTTTATAAGATAGACAACCAATAAGACTACTGAAGATTTACATCTTATGAGTGCGTATGTTTGTATATTTGTGAGTAGATTATAGGAGATTAAAAGGGTCCACATAGGTATGGTATATGTGAGTGAACTAGAAAAGACTGAGAGAGTCCATATAGATATTGGTGCATTAGTGTATATGGGTTTGCGTTTATTTGGGTTAAAAATATTACATAGGACTAGAAAAGATTGAGAATGTCTATGAGTATTGATATGGTTGATATGATTATTTGTTTATAATTTTTACAATTAGTGGATCTTGTTTCTCATCCGTGGATGTAGGTCAATTAGATTGAATCGCATGTAAATTATTTCTCTTGTGTGATTGATTGATTGTTTGATTTTCCTTCCACTAGCTTGATTGGATAAAAGTTTTTTACCTAATAAGTGGTATCAGAGCTGTGGTGATCCCCAACAAGTGGCATCAAAGCTATGGTGTTTTCAAATAAGTGATATCAGAGCTAAAGGTTTAAGACGTGGGAAGAGTTGAAGGTTCGAGTCATGAAAAAAGGCAAGTCCAAAGGAGCTCAACTCAAGGAAGAAGTTCAAGTTTGTATTTCGAAGATAAGTTTGTATAAAGCATGAAGACATACAAGAAAAGATGATTGTGAGACTTTCATTATAAGTGAAGTCAATCATGTCTAGTATGAAGATAGATGATTTGATAAAATTTGAGTCAAAGTGGAGATTGTTAGGAATAGTGACTCAATTCCTATAACAAATTTATTTGAGATTGGTTAGATATTGCTCGATGGACAATAAAACTTGCAAAAGAAGAATTCTAAGAGAAAAGAGATTTTTAATAGGCAAGTTTGACTTGTAGAAGAAGAATTCTAAGAGGAAAATGATTCTTAATAGGTAAGTTTGTATGCTTATAAATAGGTAAAGTCTATATAGTGTTAGGTATGAGAAAAAATATGAGAATTATAGGATTTTATGAGATAGACACCCTATAAGACTACTGAAGATTTATATCTTATAGGTGTGTATGTTTGTATATTTGTGAGTAGACTAAAGAGATTGAGAGGGTCCACATAGGTATAGTGTATGTAAATGGACAAATAGACTGAAAGGTTCATATAGATATGGGTGCACGTGTATATAGGTTTGTGTTTGTTTGTGTTAAAAATATTTCATAAGACTAGAAGAGATTGAAAGTGTCTATGGGTATTAATGTAGTTGATATGATTATTTGTTTGTAATTTTCTACAATTAGTGGATCTTGTTTCTCATCCGTAGACATAGGTCGATTAGATCGAACAACGTTAAATTATTGTCTCTTATGTGATTGATTGATTGTTTGGTTTTGTTTCTACTGGCTTGATTGGATAAATGCTTTTTTCCTAGTAAATGGTGTCAAAGCTATGGTGATCCCCAATAAGTGGTATCAGAGTTGTGGTGTTTCCTAACATTTTGAAACTTTTTTTACATTTTTGAAAACTAATATTTATACTTAATATATATATTTTTTCTCAACAATACTTAAATAAACAAAGGAGAAAACAAAAATTTTTGAAAATTCATAAGTCTAACTGTTGCCTTCTACTCTTTTGCTTTCATTTGCTTGGTCATGAGTGATAACTGTGCCTTATACTCATTAATTTTACTTAGTGTAATTGTTGGTTAGATCCCTATAACAACCACTACTGCATTCCTCACCTTTAGGTTGAATTTCTCTCAATCTTAATGCTAGATTATTCTAGACAAAAATTGCACTACAAAAGAATTCAATTTTAAGGGCACATTGGAATTTATCTTTTTTCTTTTTTTACCTATCAAAATAAGCTCACCATTAATGATTAATGTTTTAACAGTAATTTTTACCTTTGATAATAATTAAAAAGAACTCTATTTTCTCACATATCTTTCCTTCAATAATTTTTTTCCTCTCTTTTGCTTTCTTTTTTGTTTTCTCGAAAGATTCATGTTTTTGCTCTTTCAAAATTAAAATCCTATTAATCACAATCTTTTTCTCCAATCAAAATATCTTTCTTCAATCATAGTTTATTTTTCAAATTGCCTTAATTTTTAAAAATCAAATTACCCTAATTTTTCCCATTCCACACCTATGATTATCATTTTCATTGTCATCTTTGTCATTGCCATTTGTCGTTGTCATCCTCATTTCTTCAACCAAGTATTCTTCTCCTCGTTTCTTCAATGTCATTTACTAAAGATGTTGAATAAGTGCTCAAAATGATCACTCAGAATTAAAGTGAAAGCAGTGAACAACAAAATAGCGATGTGGAAAGAAGTTTTGCTTTTTCTTATTTAACCTTAGAACATTAGAAAAATATTGTATTTCTAGTTTAGTTATTCAATGTTTTTGGTGATAGGTCTAGGTGAGAATGGGCCACTAGTTAAAAGATGTAAATGGTCAAGACTTCATGTTGGACTCTACATTATATTAGTTTAGGGCTTGGCAGCATTGTTAAGGGTCTTTGATGCTTTTATAATGATAAATGATATTTGCCAAGTAGGAATTTCTTTAGGTGATGAGGTATTCTTTGTATTTATTTAGTTACAAAAGATGTTCCTTTTGATAATTTTGATTCAAACACACTTCTGATAATTTCTTTTATATTTTTTTTGAAAGGTTCTTTTCGAGAAAGTTGTAAGATGGCCCATTTGTACCATAGATGTTGGTGTTGCTCAACCATAACTTAGAATTCAAGTAAATACATTGAAGTTTGTTGGTATTAATTTATTCCTTGTTCTTGATTTAGAACTTCTAGGATTGAAAGTTTTGTTAAGAGTGTTATTGCATCCATAAAATTTAGGTTACAATGCATAATTTTGAACTATTATTCACATGTGCCAATTGCAAGGTTGAGGTTTTGACCAAAAATGACAAAAGAAATACATTTTTACTTCTTAGTAGATTGCTAGTGCTTAAATTGCAATCTTCTCTTCTCTTTTTGTAATGTTTTTATTGTTCTTATTTTCGAAACATCATCTTTCTTAACTTGTGCTTATGAATTGTTAGAAAAAAAGTTTTTATTAATGATTTCCACAAGCACATTTAAAATTGACTTCTTTTATAATTAAATTATTGCTGTTAAACAACTTAATCATGATGGTCTTCAAGGCTAATAGGAATTCTTTGTCAAGGTTTTTATGTTGAGCCTATTACATTATATTAATCTAGTCACCTCGATTCTCTATTGCACTGCTGAAGATCAAAGGCTTTTGGTTTATGAATACATGCTAATGGGCAGTTTAGAAGATCAACTTTTTGGTAGTTTTTATTAACAAATTTTAGTTTACCATAGGGTTTCTAAACCATCTTTGAGGCTAACCCACCAAGTTTGGTAAATGAAAATGATGCTAGCATATGGTTAAAGTCAGAGTTTTTAATCCAATTCAATGGAATGACCTCTAATCCTAATGACCTAGTAATCCTTATTGGTAAGTGTAGTTATTTATTTATTTTTAGTAATTAGATCAAAATTATTTAAGAAAATGATGGGATTTTGTGCAATAATTTTTGTTATCCAAAGTTCCAAACTCGTTATATAAGATTATGAAATGTATACACCTACCTTTATTTAGGTTAATCCATTTGCCTTGATTACATATATGTAATTCCATATTTGATTGTATATACTTGCTTGTTCATATGGTAATGTAGGTGCCACTAATGAGCCTCAAGAATTGGATGTGCTATTCTTAGAATATTAATTAGTACTTTTGTTAAATGAACTTGCTACAACTTGATTTATTTAAAATATATCATTTTAGTTAGATTTCTTTAAAAGAGATAATAATATGTTTTTATTAAAAAAACAATTCCAACCAGAACCAGTTTTCTTTACTACTTTCTTAGCTTCTACTCCCAAGAATGAACTAACCATGTTAATAGGTGTCTACATTTAATGATAATTAATACTCCATCCCTAATTGAATGTCCTATCTTCTATATTGAGATATGGCAAATTCACCTTTTCTATATTTGAAATTGATTCACATATTCTAATACTTTTTTCCAAAAAGTCGTTAAATTTTAATATTAAATTGAATTACTAAAATTTCAATGTAAAAACCTAAAAGTCAAATGTTTCCCGTAAAATTTGTTTTTAGTGAAAGTAATATTATTGTTATAAATTTTATCAAAGGTATCATAACTATTATAGTAAGAAAAGCAAAGAGGTAAAGATTTTGAGCTCTTGTTTGTTTGTTATTCATCTATGAAAGATTAAATTGAAAAGTGTTACTTGAAAAAAAATATGGTGGCATTACTTGATAGAAGGGTTTTGGCTTAAATGGTGGATTCAAGCAACTACTGCAATATCTAATTAGGGGTTGTTTGAAAATGAGATAAGTGAAGATGCTTTCCAACTTCTTGGAATGAGTGAGATGGGTGTAAACACCCTATTTTGTCGAGATTTTTTTCGAAGTAAAGGCGAGCTTCGATCATGAATTAAGCTTGATTGGGAAGTTGAGGGCCCAATAGAAAAATTTTCATTTTCATTTTAATTTGATTTAATTTATTTATCATTATTATTATTAATATTATTTTTAAAAAATGTTTAAAATAAAAGAAAAAATTAGAAGAAAAAAGGAAATTGGTGTTTCAATCCTGGATCTATTGGAGCATGATTCTTGGTGAGTCAATCCCAAGTCTGTTAGAGCGTAATTCATGCAGAGGATCAATTCATAAATGAATAAAATTATGATCGTAGATTCTATGGAAGGGATTTTTTGGACAAATATGAATCCTTATAAAGGATTCATGATAGCAATCAATAAGGAGGCTAATTCTTCCATATGACAGCCATTAGATAAACACAACATAATGAATCCACAAAGCACACCCTCAAACCTCAAAGGCCTTGATTTCATCAATAAACCCAAAAAACCCACACTGATTCTTAGAAATCAAACCCAAGTTCATGCCCATAATTTGAAAAACAAGAGAAATTTTTTATCAAAGTAACATATTAACCATTTTGGTTATCTTTTGGGATTTCTATGCAGTTTCAAGATTAAAGAAAGGGAGCACAATTCATCAGTAAAAATAGATAGGCGGTATCTAAGGTGGGCGACGTGAGCTTGTCAATTTCTTGATGTCCTTGATGTCAATCATTGATCTGGTAGATGAGAGAGAAGAGACAAACATGAGAAAAGGGTAAGTAGCGATGGTGAAAAAACAGTTTGGAATATTTTTTGCAATAAAATCTCACCAAACTATTAGGAGATCTACTTCAAAGTAAGTCCCACCAAACTATTGGAAGACTTTACTAATTTTTTTTGAATAAAAAAATAAATATAAATAAATCCAATGATAGAGCCTTTTCAGATTGAGCATTTTCAAGATAAGACACTAGTCCCCATGAATATTCATGAGGTGAGAGAATTATCTTAAATTGCTACCAAACTATTAGGATAATTTTGAGACTAATTTTCAATATTAAATAATTTGATAAATTACAAACATGATTGAGGCTTGGATAACTTGAAATCAAATTGGTATTATCTTTTCGATAGGTATTGTGAGGGTGCTATAACCTTCCCTACATATAATTGTACTCTCGAACCTAAACTTTAGTTTTGTAGATTAGAATCTACTATTCAAAGATGCCTAAGTCAATCTTGGGGCTCCTCTTTCAATAGGACAGATTCAATCAGGTGGCCAATCACACCTAAAAAATAATTGGTGATGACTCCTCTAACCATGTCTAGCGGTAGGTCTATAGATCTATACATTATAACAATTTGGCGACTTCACTGGGGACATCGAGAGTCAAGCTAGTAAACGATTCCTTATTATCTAAGCCTTGTTTAATAAATTTAAAATTTATTTTCTTTTCATTACTTATATTTGTTCTAGTTATTCATTTATTTATTGCATGTGCATAACATAAAACTCTACACTCGAGCTATACTTTTTATAAGGGAGTGAAGTACCTATGCCCTCATGAGATATCATGTCTTCGCATGGGCCTGCGAAACATTCCCACTCAAATTGAATCCTTTTCACTTGAAGCCTATGATGGGTGAGGATTGGAGCACCTTACTAGTCTGTAATAGACAATGATGTAAGGAACAATTTGAAAACTTTTTAAAATTTATCTATATTACATATAGTTAACTTTAAGAGCCTAACCATAAACAGAGCCATGTCCATCCACCCTTTATAGTTAACCCAAATCTAGGGTCATGTTGTTATTTTATGTGCCTTACAGTGTTTATCTTTATTTATTTTTTATTGAGGTGACTAATCGATTTTTTTATCTTTTTTTTATTTATTTTTTTGTGCATATTCATAAACATACATGCAGATTGCATACTAACCTTTTTTTATTGAGTATGCATGTATTCATGCATCATTACATTCATTCTCATGCATCATCTAAAGGTTGCATAAACATCATTTTAAATTTGCACATTGTGGAAAATTAAGGTTCAAGGATAGCTCAACACTAATACGACCCTCGAGCTAGAGTAAAAAAAATGGAGTAAGATAATGCAAGTCCTTTTGAAAAGATAAAAAAGGCCTAGAAGACACTTGAAGAAAAATTAAGCAAGATTCTGAAAGCTTTGGAAAAAATAAATAGAGGGAAAGTAGTAGAAGAAGAAATCTCATATGAAGATACTGAGCCACTGTATCTTTCAGGTTTCACTTCGCATCAGGCCCAAACCATTCCTAGCTTTCAGTAACAACAGACCATGTTTTTAAATTACAATAAAATGAATGTTCAGAGCTACACCAATCTTATCTTTGCTGAAAAGACAAATGAGCCTATCCAAATTCTCAAAATGGATGAGACCAAAGAAAAAGTGAAGCTACAAATGATTGTGTTTTTGAAAGACTCTAAGATTGATCAAGCTATGAGCATGATTGAAAAAAGATTACGAGTTGTAGAATGTATTGATTTTTATGAATCCATAGATGTTGCCAACCTTTGTTGTGTTTCAGATGTTGTGATTCTTTTAAAATTTAAGGTACCAGAATTTGAGAAGTATAACGGTACTCATATTAAGTCATGAAAAGATTTGACTCAATCCTTCATTAACCAATACTGCCACATCATAGACATGGCTTCTAATCACCTATCATTGCAAGGAATGGAGAAGAAAACATCTGAATCTTTTAAGTAGTATACCCAAAGGTGGTCGGATGTCACTGTTTAGGTACAACCTCCTCTAACAAAAAAAAATGATAGTGATATTTGTAAGCACTCTAAAGTTGCCATACTATAAGAAGATGATAGGGAACATGACTAAAAATTTTGTCGACATGGTGATTTCAGGAAAATTATCAAAAATGTAATCAACAACGACAAACTAAAAGAAGAAGAATCATCTATTACTAAAAAGATGCCCAAGAAAAAGAAAAGTGAGACTTAAGCTGTGAGTTTCGATAGGCAACAATCCAAAAACTACTCTCAACCAATCTATCCCATATATCATTCTCCTACAAGTCATGCTTTTGCTGTACTCTACCAACCAACTCTATGACTTTCTTATCTATTTGTACCTAAGCCCTCTGTTCCTCCAACTACCCCAACAACTAGTGTGCAAGAATCACAGAATAAAGAAAAGCCCACATTTGACCTTATTCCTATGAGCTACATAGATTTATACTAAGAGCTTTACAAGAACCATTTGATTGCTCCTGTTTTTGCAAAACAACCTAAACTTTTCTATTCCAAATAGTATTACTCCACTACTCATTATGACTACCATTTTAGGGTGGCGGGCCATTCCACTGAAAATTATATACCTTTGAAACATATGGTATAAAGTTTGATTAAAAAAGGGCTAATAAATTTCGATATCAGTGGAAACACGAAATCTAATGTCAGTGATAACCTGTCACCCAATCATCTAAGGGCATAATTTTAGGGAGGTTGATTGGAACTGCTTATTATCTTGGACTTATTGAGAATATGGATATTTTTTTATGTACTTAGACTTCATATTATTTTTTATTATTTTAATAAAGTGATGTGTTTGACACATTTTTGTGATATTCCTCTTTTGTGTTAACCTTATTATTCATTTTCTTATATCTTTTTTCCATATCTATTCTTTAATTCTGAATAATGAATGTTCAAATAGTTATGATAATAATTTAGGATTTGATTTTGAAAAAATCATTTGTTTTAGACTATTAATCTATTGGGACTGTTGAATAAAAAGACAAGTTTGGGGAAAAATTTCAAAAGTGACAACATATGATTTTTGCTCATTCACAAATCTGCTTTTAGTCAATAAAGATTCTCTATTAAAAGTATTCATGTTCAAAATAAGAAATGGCCATCTTTCTTCTACTTTTCAAAAAAAAGAAGTAAAATTATCCTTTGCTACCCCATTTGAGCTTGTTAAATTTTTTTTGGATAAACCCTAACCAAGGATCACCCCTACACAGGGGGCAAAGTTTGAGAAACTTGTTCACCTTTAGTGATTTTAGGGGCAAAGCCATTTTGTGCTCAAGTTTTCTTGATAAATGACAAAGAAAAGAAAAAAAATGAAAGAGAAATTGATAGAGCAAAATGCTAATGTACTCTAAAAAAAAGAAAAAAAATTTGAAAGAAAAATTGATGGGGCAAACTGCCAATGTACTTTATTTGAAAAATGATCTTTGGTTTGATTACCTTTCAAATATGGTTTGGGCTTGTCTCATCCATTTCTTTCATAACCTTTTTTTGATCAAATGCAAATACTCAATTTGAAGAATCATGAGTTGAATTAAGGAAAATTTGTTATTGGATTAAAACTTTGATCAGAGTGTCACTAATGGATAGAAGGAAAATGAAAAGAAAAAAGAGAAAAGAGGTGTTAAAAAAAAGAAGCAATAAAAAGGAGAAAAAAGGAAAAAAAAAACAAAAATGAAAAGAAATTACAAAAAAATGAAGTGAAAAAAAAAAGAGAAAAAAGAGAGACTTAGACTGAAAACCTAAAAGAGCGATTTAAGTAAAAATAAAAAAAAAACTTCATATAAAGATACCAGGAATGAGGATGATGATTGCCTTAAAGATCGAAAATATATGTTTTTGAAATATGATTATGAGTTTGAGTTCAAAATTGTCAGAGTAATCATTATTTTAGATGTTAATATCTTTTTTGAATAAACCACAACATTTTGCCTTTGTTCACCCTTGAATTGTTCTTGACCCTACCTTTTGTTTTCTCAATAATAAAGATCTATTTTTCTTATCCTTCACTAAATGAATATTCCTCGAATGAACCAAGAAAATGTATCATGTCTGTCATTGATTTAAATGATGGCAAATAAATAAATGACATTTTTCATAAAGAGTTTTTCATTTTTTGAAAGAAATCCAATATGAGATAAATGAAAGAAGCATGAGAAAATATTTACATGGGGGTAAACAAGGTGACCCAATGATGAATTCAATTGACATGACCTATGAGTTGTGACCAGACCAGAAGAATAATATGGATCAGCTGACAAAATTTGCTCTAAGAATTAATACTGAGAAGCCAAAAATGACTGGTGACATCTTGAGAACCTTGTCACCACAATTGAAATTTCATGACATCAACACTACATACATTACATTTGCATCCTGGATAAGATATGCATTTGATCTCGGCTCAGTTTAGATTATTTTTTTGACCCATGGCATCTATCGATCATCCATCTTTGACCTCGACTATGTCTTGGTCACTTTTAGACTCTTAGTATTGTCTTAATCATCTGATCTTAGCTTGGTCTAGATCATTTTTTTGACTCGTGGCATCATCTCAATCATTCATCTTTGACCTTAAATCAATCTTGGTCACTTTCAGACCCGTGTCATTGTTCCAATTATTCGATCTCGACTCGATCCAAATCATTTTTTTGACCTTTGTGAAAGTTGAAATCTTGAGAATCTTTTTTTTTTACAAATCTGAAAATCCTTGAGAACCTGAAATCTTTATGAATTTAGAACCTTTGCGAAACTTAGAATCTTGTAAATCTTTCTTGCCAATCTGAAAGTCCTTGTGAACCTAAAATCTTTGTGAATCTAGAACCTTTGTGAAGGTTGGAATCTTACGAATCTTTCTTTCCTGCAAATTTGAAAGTCCTTACGAACCTGGGATATTTACAAATCTAAAATCTTTGCGAACTTGAAATCTTACGAATCTTTCCTTCTTGCAAATTTGAAAACCATTGTGAATCTTGAATCTTGGTGATCTTGTTAAACTTGGAATATTAGGACCTTTCAACTTCTGTTACGAAACCTTACAAAATTCTAATTGTCCAAATTGTGAATCTTTGGATTTAGAGTTGAAATTTTGAATTTTATTTTATTTTATTTTTTTGACTTGTGGTTCAATCTCAGTCACCTATTTTAATCTCAACTCAGTCCAGATCATGTTATTTCTTGCTTTGTAGTTCAGTCTTGGTCATTTTCCTATTTTGGTATACTTCGATCACTTTTTAAATCTTAGCTTTCAGACCCGAACAAAATGGATGTCTTTCATCTTAGCGCAATTTTTGTTGCACAAAAATTGTGCAAAGAGGGGCAACTGTAGCACCCCATTTTGTTTAGATTTTTTTTGAAGTAAAGGCGAGCTTCGATCATGAATTGGGCTTGATTAGGAAGTTGAGGCCTAATAAAAAAATTTTCATTTTCATTTGATTTAATTTTTTATTTTATTTATCATTATTAATATTACTATTATTTTTAAAAAATGTTTAAAATAAAAGAAAAAAATCAAAAGGAAAAAGGAAATTGGTGATTTAATCTCAGATCTATTGGAGTATGATTCTTGGTGAGTCAATCTCGGGTCCATTAAAGCATAATTCTTGTAAAGGATCAATTCACGGATGAATAATTTATGATCGTAGATTATGTGGAAGGGATTTTTTGGACAAATATGAATCCCTATGAAGGATTCAAGACAACAATCAACAAGGAGGCTAATTCTTCCATACGGCAGCCATTAGATAAACACAACACAGCGAATCCATGAAACACACCCTCAAACCTTAGAGGCCTTGGTTCATTAATAAACGTAGAAAACCCACACCAATTCTCAGAAATCAAACCCAAGTTCATGCCTAGAATTTAAAAAAAAAAAAGAGAAATCTCTAATCAAAGTAGCATATTAACCATTTTGGTTATCTTCTAGGATTTGTTTTGTAGTTTCAAGATTAAAGAAAGTGAGCACATTTCACTTGTAAAAAGAGATAGGCAGCATCTAAGCCGAGCGACGTGAGCTTGTCGATTTCTAGATAACCTTGATGTCGATCATTGATATGGTAGATCATAGAGAAGAGAAAAACATAAAAAAGAGGTGAGGAGTGACAGTGAAAAAGTAGTCTAGTTTGGTGGATGAAGTTCTAGTCGGAGAGAAGGAATTACATTGCTAGTCCTACAAAAACAAGGGAAAACAAAGAAGAAGACTGGCTTTATTCATTATATGAAAATGCTGGTTTGACCCAATTTGAAGACCCATCTGTATGCCATCCTAGAAGGGCTAATCTAGTTTTGTTAGACTTGTCTCTTAGAAGTTTTAGGCCCGATAAATTTTGACCCAAACTTCTTAACCAAGCCCAGATTTGAGTCAACCAAGAACCAGTCATTTGGTCAGTCTGTTAGCCCAAATTGGTGTTAAGCTCGCAGTTTGTCTTGGATTTCTTTTCAAACCGAGCCCAAGCTATTTAGGTAATTGCTATGTTTCTTTTTATTTTGTTATATACTTAGCCATTTACCTAACTAAAGAGTGGATGATCTTTATGGGTATAAAATAAAAAAATAAATAAAAATAAAAATAAAAAGTCTTTTCAAATAGATCCATGTATCCTACCAAACTACTGAAGGATTTTATAGATTTAAATTTATGGAATCTACCAAACTATTGAGAAATTTCATAAATTAATAAATAAAAATAATTTTTATCTTCTAAACTATTGGAAGATTGTTTTAAATTAAGTCTTACCAAATTATTGAGAGATTTAATGAATTTTATAAAATATAATAATAAATAAAATTTTTCTAAATATTTTTTGCAATAAAATCTCACCAAACTATTGGGAGATTTGCTTTAAAGTAAGTCCCACCAAATTATTGGGAGACTTTACTGATGTTTTCTGAATAAAAAAATAAATACTAATAAATCCAATGACGGAGCCTCTTAAGGGTAAACACTAGTCCCTATGAATACTCATGAGGTGAGAGAATTATCTTAAATTACTATCAAACTATTAGGATAATTTTGAGACTAATTTTCAATATTAAATAATTTGATAAATTACAAACATGATCGAGACTTGGATAATTTGAGATTAAACTGATACATCATTTGAATGGGCGTTGTGGGGGTGCTATAACATTTTTCACACATAACTATACTTCCGAACCTAAACTCTAGTTTTGTAGATTAGAATCTACTATTTAAAGATACCTAAATCAATTTTGGGACTCCTCTTTAAATAAAACAGATTCAATTAGGTGATCAATCATACCTAAACAAAAAATATTGGTGATAACTTTTCTAACCATGTCTAGCGATAAGTCTACGGATCTATACGTTATAACAACATGAATGTTGCTAGCCATCTTTGCTTCAAAATAAATTAATTATATAATTTTGCTTCCTTAATTGTTCAAAATTTTGAGTACTTATAGTAAAAAAATGGTTCTTGGCTCTTTATCAACAAATTACCTTAATGCAAATGCCCAAATTGATTATTTTTCTTAATTTTGTAGGGAATCAACTAATGCCTTACTCGTGACTAAAATTGATTAAAAGCATTTAATTAGATATTTCCTCAAGCTTTTACAAGAGCCTGCACTTTAACTTTGCAGTGGAAGTTTGATTTGAACTTTGAACTCCTTTTTCATCATTGCTCCAGCACACGGTTCTATAAATGTCTTTTAGTGAACTATTCCTTGACAATGTTCTTTAAAATTCATTTTGTAAGTAAAGTATGGGACTCCAACAAGTAGCATCATGTGCTCTGTATAAATTTCCTATATTCAACTGGAATGCTTCTTGAATTTGCTGCTTTATAAAATTGAGAATAAAAAAACCAAGTTTACATAGGCTTGATTACTCAATTGCATGGTTTTTTACTCTTTCTCACTGAAACACTCTCCATTTGGTTTTTATTGCAGGGATCTAGGAAGGATAAAAAGAGATGGAAGAATGACTCTTAAGAACAACTTGAATGGAAAAAGGCTACAAGAACAAAATGATTTGCTTTTCGAAGGTGATTAGAAGAGCAAGATTATTAGCCAAGTGTAATGCTAAATATTGAGAGCAAAGTGTAATGCTAAATTTTGGGTATTCTTCTTTTAATCCATAGTTATCTATATTTACAAGTTAACATTTTTCTTGTTAAAGGTGTCTTCGGTTTTACCTTTCCCGCTTTGTAATTTGCTAGGGCCAATAAGTTTTTACTCTTTGATAGTTGCCTTTCTTGCTTTATTTTGGATCTTTATGAAATTGGCATATATGATTTGTAATGTCTGATTTTCTTATTATTAATTAAATTTAAATTTAATTATTGAAGGAAAAGAGAAAATTATAGTTTATGGTATAAACACCTTACCTTTTTTCTATAATTGAAAAAAAAAAAAGACACTAACACTTTTAATGGCAGTTAAAATCCTTGTAAAATTTTATTTTATTTTTAAAGCTAAAAAAAATCACAGCTTTCAAAGGCACTTTAAAGTGCCTTTAAAAGTTTCATCATTTATAAGGGCATTTTAAAGTGCCAGCAAAACTTGTGTTGGTATACCAAAAAACTTTATCGACATTAGCGTTTTGATTGTCGGATATTTTTTACAGCACCCACCTAGCCAGTGGTTGGCTAGCGGTTAAACAACTGCTGGTGATACCTTTCTTGGCATTTTATAATGCTTTTACCGACACTTTAAACTGTCAATAAAGATGCATTTTCTTGTTATGCTGAAACATCTCCACTAATACTGAATTTTCTCTAGCAATAAATCTTATTTAAAGGCGTTCCACCATGCTGAACTTTCTTTAATTCTTTGATTTTCGCTTTGCCTCTACCATTTTGTTGAACATCATCAAGCATGAAACATGCAAACTATTTGATAACTGCCAATAACTACCCATATATGCTAGATTTTCTCTAACAAAAGTCAGTTACAATAAAATTCTAGTCATATTAGATTTTCCAGGCTTCTGAATTGAATTAAATCCATTTAAAGATGGGATCTCTCTTCCACACGAGCTGTTATGAACTCAAATATGTGTACTCACAACAAGAAAATGCATCTTTATTGACAGTTTAAAGCGCCATTAAAAGCATTAAAAATGTCAGCAAAGGTACCACCGGCTTTTGGTTAACCGCCAACTAGGTGCGTGCTGATAAAAAATATCCGACAGTCGAAACACCAATGCCTGCAAAGTTATTTGGTATATCGATACAAGTTTTACCGGCACTTTAAAATGCCTTATAGATGATGAATCTTTTAAAGGCACTTTAAAGTGCCTTTGAAAGTTTTGATTTTTTTAGTTTTAAAAATAAAATAAACAATTCTTACAAGCGGTTTTAACCGTCATTAAAAGTTTTAGTTTTTTTTTTTTTTTCAATTATAAAAGAGGTAAGGTTTTTATTCCGTAAACTACATTCTTCTCTTTTTCTTCAATAATTAAATTTAAATTTTATTAATAATATGAAAATTATACATTACAAATCATATATGCAAATTACATAAATATCCAAAACAAAGCAAGAAAGGCAGCTATTAAAGAGTAAAAAGCTTACTGGCCCTAGCAAATTGCAAAGCAGAAAAAGCAAAACAGAGGACACCCTTAACAAGATAAATGGTAACTTGTAAATATATACAACTACAGATTTAAAAGAAAAATACCCAATATTTAGCACTACACTTGGCTAATAATCTTCCTCCTCTAATCATCTTGAAAAAGTAAATCATTTTGTTCTTGCAACTTTTTTCCATTTGAGTAGTTCTCAATAGTCATTTTTGCATCTCTTTCTATCCTTTCTAGATCCCTTCAATGAAAATCAAATGGAGAGTGTTTCAGTGAGAAAAAGTAAAAAACGACCAATTGATTAATCAGGCCTATGTAGACCTGGTTTTTTTGTTCTCAATTTTATAAAAGCCGCAAATTCAAGAAGCATTCCAATTGAATATAGGAAATTCAGAAATTCCAAGATCTCTTGAAACTCATCCAAGACAAGAAAATAACTCCAGTGGCAGAGCACAAGATGCTAATTGTTGGTGTCCCATACTTTGACTTACAAAATGAATTTTAAAGAACATGGTCATGAAATAGTTAATTGAAAGACATTTACAAAACCATGTGCTGGAGCAATGATGAAAAGGGAGTTGAAAATTAAAAAAAAAAACTTCTATGGCAAAGTTATAGTGCAAGCTCTTGTAAAGGCTTGAGGAGATATCTAATTAAATGATTTCAATCAATTTTAATCATGAGTAAGGCATTAGTTACTTCCCTACAAGATTATGCAAAATGATAAATTTGGCAATTGGCGTTGAGGTAATTTGTTGATAAAGAGCCAAGCACCATTCTCCAACCATAAATACTAAAAAATCTGAACAATTAAAGAAGCAAAATCAAAGAACTAACTTATCTTAAAATATGGCTAGGAGCATTCCTATCTCACTCATTCCAAGAAGTTGGAAAGCATCTCCACTTATCTCAGCTTCAAACAACCCGAAGTTAGACATCATACCAGCTGATTGAATCCACCATTTTGAACCAGAACCGTCCTATCAACTGATACCACCAAAATTTTTCTTTCAGTAACATTTTTCAATTTGAGCCTTAATAGATAAATAACAAACAAACAGAGAGCTAAACAGAAAGCTCAAAATCTTTACCTTTTTGCTTCTCTTTCTATAATTGTTATCATACCTTTGATAAAATTTATAACAACAATATTACTTTAACTAGAAACAGATTTTAGGAGAAACATTTGATTCTTAGGTTTTTGCATTGAAATTTTAATAGTTTACTTTTATATTAAGATTTAATGGTTTTGTGGAAAAAAAAGTATTAGAATATGTGAATCAATTTCAAATATAAAAAAGGTGAATTTGCCACATCTTAATATAGAAGGTAGGACATTAAATTGGGATGGAGTATTAATTATCATTAAATGTAGACACCTATTAACATGATTAGTTGATTCTTGGGAACAGAAGCTAAGAGAGTAGTAAAGAAAACTGGTTTTCATATTTAAATAAGTTTACCTAAATAATCTATAAAATATCAAATAAATGCATTCATTAAATACTTTGTTTCTTATGAATAAATGAGTAATTGTTTTATTTGGTATTCCAAACGTTATAAGAAATTGAATGCTGATCACTCAAACGGAAAGTCTGATACTTTATTAATAGATCAAACGATAGTTGCTAAAAAAAATATTAAGGGATGATTTGGTTTAAAAGAATTTACAAATTTTTTTTAAAATTTTAATGGTGAGTATTTAATTCTTACGTTTAATTCATAATAATTTGATTATGAAGAAAAATTATAAAATTTTAACAATATTTAAAATCTCAAAATAAAAAAAACACCTTTACTTGTGATATTTTAAAATTTCGAAAGAGAAAATTATTTTATTTTTAAATTTGATCTAAATAAAAAACTTATGAAATAATTATTATTATTTTTAAAAGTATTTTCGAAAGTGACTAAAACTTAATTGTAGATTTTTACTGCTAATTTTTTTATTATAATTAATGATATTTGATATAAAAAAATATCTTAAATAATTCATCATTTAAAATATTTGATTTTTTAAACATCTTAAATAATCCTTATGTCAATTATTTAAGGCGTTTTCTCAATTGAAGCACCTTAATTGATAATTTAAAAGAATTTTTTTATTTTTATAAATCAAAATTTTTTGATATGATCTATTTTCAAACACGCCTATAAACAAATTATCATCAATTACGGTATTTGTTCTTCAAATGACTTAAATAATTTTTGTGTTAATTATCTAAAGCGTTTTCTCAATTAAAATGCCTTGAAAGACTTGGAAAAAAAAAGGAAAAGAAAAGACTTCAGCATTTACTCCACGCATTTCCATCTTGAATTTCAAGTTGCAACCTGATCGATTGTGACTGGTCTAGTTCGTCTTTCATCTCAAAATGAGAAACAGCTCATTTACAGGGTTGCTTTTGCATAAGACAAGTAGAACCTTTCATGGCATTGCCAAAAGAAGGGATCCACAACACTTAAATCTAGGGAAACCCAGTGAAGTTTCCAAGTGGAAAGCTGCGTTGAAGGAGGAGTTGTTAAACTTCCCAAAGACAAACAAAATGCCTGCATATACAGGGTCCCTATAAACATACGTGAGGTGCAACCCAATGCCTATACTCCCAATATCATCTCAGTTGGTCCTTACCATCATAGAGAGGAAAGATTACAAGAAATGGAAGAGCTGAAATGGGAATTCTGTCATCGCCTATTTCGCCTAGAATGGCCTAATGGGATCGAATTAGACCCAGTGATGAAAGCCATGGAAGATCTGGAGTAAGATGCTCGTAAATGCTACGGGGATAAAGCTGAACAACATAGCAGGGATAAATTTGTTAGGATGATGCTCTTTGATAGCTGCTTCATTGTCAAGCTCTTCAAAGAGTTAAAGTGGAACAACTTTCACCATGCCCGATCTGTTAAAAGGTGGATGCTGCCAACTCTTCGCAGAGATTTGATCATGCTTGAAAACCAGCTTCCTCTATTTGTTTAACAGAAATTATTCGAGTTGACCAAAATCAACCACATCTTTGGAAGACCTTGCCCTTTTCTTTTTCGATCCTCTACTGCAAAGGGTGTCAAACTTAGATGTGTGGAGCGTAAATGTACAAGGATTTGAGAAAAGGCAACATTTTATCGACCTTTTCAGGCTCAGCATCCACCCAAGAGTTTCCACATATATATATAATATATATGTATGAAGAATATTATAGTATTTATATAAAAAATAATATATATAATTTTTTTTAATTAAATGAATGAATTTAAATATTAAATATTTTTAAAATAAAAAAATTTTGAATATAATATTTTTTTAAAAATTATATATATTTTTTAAATTTAAACTTTTACGAGTTAAATATCTCTTAATTATCATTTTCAATATATGCACTAATGCAAAGAATTAACTTAGTAGATTTCTCTAGATAAATCAAATATATTTTAGGAAATAAACCGTTCTTACAATGTTCCATGACTTTTCTTTTCAAATATTGAAGAGATGGAAATAATTCATATCAAATAGTATTATTAGTTTTATTGGGTACAGCTCCTATCACAAACCTTGGTCGTCATTGGCAATAATTGAATCCAATTGAAAGATATATACAAGATTATACTTGTAAAAAAAAAACAATCCATCGGTTCGATTAGACCCGAGGCTGCAACAAAGGTGTGCTGAACTTTAATAATTGTCGCTTGTTAATCCTTAATAAATTTTTTTATTAATAAGAATCATCAATTACTTTCATTGAAAATAATTTTTAGTAACGATTATTATGGATTTTTAACGAGGGTCGTGACTCATTAAAATACCTTTCCGTAAAGTGCGAAAACAACTCTCTAAACACAGTCGGACTTCTTAATCAAATTGATTTTGGCGTCTCCTGCTCCCACTAACTGACGTGACAATGACTCAATTATTTGTTTGACTACAAAAAGTTTCCCTTTGCCTTAGTGCACCTGGTCGCATTCGTCAATTGGAAAGTTATGAAAAAGCTGGTTTGACTTGGTCAATCAACAATAAATTCAATGAATTAAACCTATAAACCAATTGATATTGGTTCAAATAATAAATAGTATACTTTTATTATTATTATTTGAGTTCAAATTAATTCAAAGGTCATAAAAAATTAATTTTTTATGAATTCATTAAATTGAGCCTAAATAAATCTATTTGAATTTATCTAAAAATATAGTGTATTGAATAAACTCTAGGAACCCTTTCTCTTTAAATAAAAAATTTTAAAACCAAAAATATTTTGTTTTTGACCTTGAAGGATTAGCATTTAATTTTTCTTTTATGGGAAGACATTGTAACACAATTTTTTATTTACCAAGAATGTGAAATACATTTTTTTTAAAAATTTTTAATAAAAAATCACTTGATTCTTTTTTCAGCTAAAAATTAATTTAAAAGTTTTGATGATTGTTTTTAAATTGAATAAATGTAAATCCATAATTTAGGGTTTTTTTTTTTTTTGGAGTTTTAGATTTGTTGAAATTTTGGAGACATTATTCTATAGATATTTCTTCATAGATTTATTAAAACTCTAGAGACTTAGTTATTCATATCTTACTTTTTTGAATTGTGGGTTCTCTGGAATCAAATCACTGGAGAAGCATTACACTTATAGTGCTAGCTAGGTGAGAGTGTTCTTAAAGAATTTCATCTCTTTAAATTTCTCTCTAAGTTATTACTTATTTTATTTTAATTAGAGAAAAAATATAATGACATGATGAAATTTAATTAAATGATCCACAAATCTTTAAAATTTGATTGACCAAATTATGCATTTTCATCTTAATTTGTTAAGTGACTTGATAAATCTTCAATTAATTTATTTTGTAATATATAAAATTTTAAAGTTAAATGCTTAATTTAAGATCTAACCTTTGGATGATTCTCAATAAGAACCAAACATTTTATTTGGTCCAAATTAGGAACAACATTTTTGGGATTGTTCAAATAAAGACTTTTTTAACACAAACATGAAAGTGAATAACATTTGCAATAAAATGAGTGATACATATTATTTGATGCTCGCGGATCATAATTGCTGAAGTGACGAGGCGTACGTGTCATTACAATGCTAAACTAAAAACAAAATTCAATACTGTAATTTTTGGCACTTAACCTCAATCTGGAAAATAAAAACCACGATTTTTAATTAAGCTTGATATATATTTTTTTGAGTTTACAAATAATTGCGATACACGATTTTTGGGTTTTGTAATTGGCTTTTAGGGACTGTTTTGTGCTTATTTTCTTTGCATGTTTTAGGGTTTTTAATCCTTTTAAGACTCGATAATTAAATGTAATTATTTAAACTCAAGAAAATATGAGAAGTCACTACAAATTTTGTTAAAAATGTGATTGGTCATTTAAAACATTTTACTTTTTTATTAAAACAAACTTAGAGTCTATTAACAAAATAATTTTGGTTTACGAAACTAAGATTAGACTCGGGAGTTAGTTACGTGTGTAAAAAGATTAGGATTATCATAGCGTTACAAAATTGATTCTAATTAATTATGCGTTATTTATAATTTTGGGTAAAAATGATTTTTATATGAAATTTAATTATAATACCTTTCATTTTGAAAAAAAAATCAATTAAAGAAACATCTTTGTTTAGGAAAATTATGAAAATATTTACGTTAAAAAATACCTTTAAATTCTCTAACATAAAGATAGACTTCAGATATAGTCTTTTCATATCAAATTTATTGCAATATTTCTTTTAAAAATAATAAAATAATATCTTTTTATAAATGATAATTGTTAGTAACTTTTCAATATCTAAGCAGAGTACAAATAATTATATTTCATGAAAAACTATTTTAATTTTATTTTTTTAAAACTGTTTTTTTTTTTTAAGAACTTTTTATGTTGTAAAAAAATGAAACATAATATAATTAATACTAAATACCAATGATG
Organism: Durio zibethinus; assembly: GCF_002303985.1. The sequence continues at coordinate 10,890,488 of NW_019167849.1, read as the reverse complement.
AGAATAAACATATATATGCATAATAAATGGACACATTAATCTAAAAATGAGATGCATACAAACAAAGAGATCACTTGGATTCTTCAACCTCTAGGCAAAGTTTATATGTGATTACTTATATTTAAAATCTTATTATATTATTTTTTATTATTTTATATTTTTATATTTGATATTTTAACAAAATAAATTTATTTTAAGTTGCAAAAATCTTTGAAAATTTTTAACAAAATAAAATTTCCTAAATACTCCATCATCTATGCGGCATTTGAGAATAGATTATTGCATAAAAGTTTTCATGTAAATCTTTAAAAAATTAAAAATGATGTTGGGGGTTTTGGGTAAGTTTAAAGTTGCAAAGTTTAATTTAGGAACTAAAGCCTAAGGATTCGGATTCTACCTAGGATTTAAGTTTCGGGTTTTTCTTAGGGTTTTAATTTTATGATTTCATTTAGGGTCTTAATTTTAGGGTTTCATTTAAGGGTTTAATTTTAGGTTTCAATTTTAGAGTTTTATTTTAGGGTTTAGGGTTTTAAAGATTTATGAACTTCTCTTTCTCATATTGAAAAAGAATTTTTTATATTTTTCTTTATTTTTCTTTTTCATTGAATTTTATTATTATTATTATTATTTATTATTATTTTATTTTTAATTATTTAATAATTTCTCAACATCTTTGCCAAATTATTACTTTTTTTCAATTCGTTTTAAATCCTTTAATATTTTAGGCAGTGAGTTAAAAAATTGTTAATTCTTATTATTATCAATTTTAAGAGCAGATGGTATGCATAAATTTAAATACATAAAAGAATGAAGTATATTGAAAACTAATTTAAAGTGCTAAGAAATTGAATTACATATAAAATAAAATGAGTATAAAAATTTAACTAAGGAGGAAATGGTGTATGGAATTTAAATTTAAGTAAAATATAAACTAAAAGGCCAACATGCAAGCAAAATTGCCATACCCTATGCATATGTTAAAGTAAAAACACAATTTAAGAAATAAAATTTTGGACTTTTCTTTCCCCTTTTAACCATAAATGATTAATAGTAGTGAAGAATCGAAAAATGAAAGCCATAAGCTTTAGGCTTCCCTAAAGAAATCTCCTATAGAAAAACTTTTATGAAAACAAGATGAAGCTTTTAGCTTCTATAAACAACCTTGTAGCATCTGATTTAACATTTTTTACTATTAAAAGATATCTAAAAAAAAGGAAACAAGCATTATTCTTTACCATTTTTATTCTTTTTCCAAAAATATTTTCTTTATTTCTTACTTTTATGTTTTGATTCTTTTTTTTTGTTCTTACTCAATGAAAATGTGAATAAAGACTAAACATGACAGAATTAAGAAATGAAATCATGGATGCCTTATGCATGACCCAAAGAAAAAGACAAAAATACTATAGAAAGACAAGAAAGACAAAGCTAGCGTAACGAAAGAAAGGAAAAAGAAAAAGAACTAACCCATTTTACTTTTTGCCCCACCTCACTAGTTTTTTTTCCTTTTTTTGGTCTCTTTCACACTTTGCTGCCAGGTTATCCACTGCCAGTTTTTTTATTTTTTTATTTTTCTCAATGAATTGTGCTTTTGGTCTCATTTCTTGTAAGGCCTTCTCTTTGTGTTTTATTTTTTTTCCTTTTTATTTTGTTTTCACATCTCTATCTTTTCTTTATTTTTTTGTTTCAGGTTCTTATTACTTTATGCTTTTAGTTTCTTTTTTGTTATTTTTTCTTCTAATGCCTATTGCTGTTTTCAGGTTCAACTCTTATATTTTGGCCTTTCTCCCCTTTGTTATCAGTGCTTCCTTTCTCCTTTTGGTGCTCGAAAGCTTTCCCTTTACTTGTTTTGCCTACACCTTTTCCTTTTTTTGTTTCTTGCCTGAGCTTGCTCACTAAAACCTTTTCATTTCATTTTTTTTTTGGTTTTCCCTCATTCTTTCTCTACGTCTTTTTTTTGGTTTATTTGGTTTTTTTTTCACCTCTCTTCATAGAAGCGTCTATCTTCTCTTTTCATACATTTCTTTTCTTTAGTTTTTGTTTCTCTTTTATTCTATTTATTTTTTTCTTGCTACTGCATTTGTTTTCTAATTCTTTTCCTTTTTTTTTGTCACCAACTTTCTCTTCAGCCTCGCCTTTTTTTTATTTTTTTTTTGGTTTTCCATTTCTTTCTTACTGAATGCCCGCAAAGCTTTTTCTTCTCTTCCTTGTTTTGTTTTTAGTTTTGCCTTTTTTTTTTTATTTTGGCCACTGTTCCTCCTTCTAGTTTCTTTGTTCTCACATTTGGCATATACTACCAATTTTTTCATAAAATTTTTTATGTCTTTTCTCTTTCAGGAATGCCTCATGTCCGCATGCAATTTACAGCCACCATTCTTCATGTAGCCACCTCCCACACGCTCCTTTTAGTCTTTTTTATTTAGTTTTCACAAGTTCCCCTCAAACTCACATTGGCCGAGTCTTCATGTAAAGTTTTTACAGCCATGCTTTCACCTTTTAGCTCCCATGTATGCCAAAATTTAAATTGGGCCAAATATTTTTTTTTTCAAGGGCCATATCTTTTTTTTTTTAAAATAAACTTTATTTTTTGGGGCCTTAAGTTTTACTTGGCCAACTTTGTGGCCAAAATTAAGCTTTTTTTAGGTTTGCATTGTTTGGGCTTCTTCATCTCTTTTTTTTTTTTTGGACTATATTTTGGGCTATCCATATTTGTTTCATTTTATTTCATTTGGGCTTTCATTTATTTGGTCCAAGTTTTTTCATTTTTTAAATTATTTTTTTATATTTAATAATTAATTTAATGATTTTTTATGTTATTTTATATATATTTTATATATCTTATATTTATGTATTTGGATTTTTTGTTTAATGGTAAAAAATAGGCCATTAATGGGCTTTTAAGAATGAGCTTTTTATCAGGTCATTTTGGGTATTATTCGGGCTAATACAATGAGCCTCGCCATGGGTTTTATACTGGGTCTCATATCGAACCATTGAAAATGGGTCGTGCAATGAGCTTAAAAAATAATGATCGAGGCCCAATTACAGAAACAAGCCCGAATTAAAAAGATAAAATATCCTAGACAAAATTAGGTGTCTACACTTAATCGAATGTCTATTTCGGTTTTGTTAAGTTCTTTAAGGAATAGTTCACAAAAACCATGATTTTATTAAAGATAAACTTTGTTTGCTTCATGCAATTTAGGTAACTTTTATTTTCGATATTTGGTTTCTTAATTCTTCATGATTTGTGTCTAATAATTTTGCATATTTGTTGGAAATTTTGGATAGTCTAGAATTCATGAATATGGTTCATAATTAATTAGGGAATTGAGAGCGTAATTGAAACAAGGGGTGGTGTCAGATTGAGATGCTTAAGTTCTTAGTATTTGAAAACCTTAGAAGCAAGTTGTCTAAAATTGAGGTAGCTTTATAAAATATAATTATTTTTACTGTTTTAATACATGAATTTTGCTTGGTTTTTTTCTTTCCTTATTTGTTTAAATTGTTCTTTTATAGGAAAATTTAAGAAATGATGGAAAAAGATGAATTCTTAACAATTTTGGTGAATTTGGAAGAGGAATTTGTGAGATAATGCTAAGCTAAGATAACCAAACCAATTGATGCAAGTTGTAAGCTGAATTGAAGATTTTATCAAGCTGAACTTTAGCTAGAATATAAGAGAATCAAGCCATTAATTTTCAAGACATACCTGACAATGAAAAAAGAATCAAGACACTTTTTAATTTCATGTAATTTTATGCAATGCATGAAGAACTTAGATAAGGCAGTTTTCAATCGAGAAGGCAGATTTTAAGTTTCAGATTTTTGGTGCAAGTCAATTTAATCTTCTATAGTGTGCAATGTAGGAGATTATTTTTTAATGACATGATAGCTCTTTAATTTTAATTGGACAAGAATACTAATAAGGATGCTGACATGGAGTGGGAAATTTAAAATTCTATTTGAGAGCTTAAATCGAATTGGTCATCTAGTTTTCTATTTTGATTGGAATTAACATGATGATGGTTACATAAATTATTTACGTGATTATAAGAAGAATTTAAGGGCTAGAAGAATTCTAGTTTAGGTGCAAGAAATAATTAAAACAAAATTTAAATTTTGATTGGTCTAAAAAGCTTAAACCGAACAAGACTTTCAATTTAAGATCAAGTCTTCAAGTTGTTTTAATTTCCAAATTTTCATTATTTAATTTGTTTTATGATAAGTAAGATCAGTTGATTTAGTTTGTTGCTTTGAATGGGTTATTTTCTATAGCTTCTGGTTATAAATTGTTGATAAGTGATCTATAAACCAATGTTAATGTTAATGCATATGCCTTATAGCCAATTGGATGGTAGAAAGACATACATCCAAGTTGCACCAATCACTATACTTTAATGATTAAAAGTTTTTCCTTCATCAATAAGTATAAAGATAAAGAGTTATTAAGGTGTTAATTGGATAAGACCATGAAACATAATGGCCTTGCAAGGAAACTATAAAAAGTTACAGTTATGAGATCTTTATGCATCAAAATGGTGTACCTAAATTTGTTCTTAGTTAATATGTTGTTTAGATAGAGTATCAACAATGCTTAGAGACTGGTACACATTAAACCTCATTGCTTTTGAAGTAAGTAACTGATCTCATAGGTTAAAGTATGGAGATACTTGGGGATAACATATGGATGCTTGTTATGGAATAAATTCATTGAAAATGGCCTACTATGAGAACTCTATTTGGTATCTCACTCAATTGTCTATAAAAATGTTCTCATATGTTAGTCATATAATTAGTTCTTATACTAGAAACACTATGTCATATTATATGTGAATTATCATATTCTGGTTTCACCTCTACATCAGGATACCTAATGTCTAAAAAGGGTGTTTTTAAGTATGGTATGAAACATATGAGGGCGGATGAATGGTCAAAAAAGGATCCATCAACCTAAGTGATATGAATGGCATATCTCATTTGCTTTTTAGCTTTAGTTGACTTGAAAGTCTTTGGCCAAAGTATGATGATGAATTTAGATTTAATAGCTTTATGCTAAATTCATGCATGTTGACTAGATGCTACATGAACTAATATAAAAGGTCTTATGAGTAGACACTACACCATACTTATAACATTTTGTGATATATTATGGAGTGATCAAATTACATTGATAGAGTAAACATTGAAAGGTTAATTAAAGATTTCCTTGACTATTCAATATTTGGTGGTCATGATATATTACTAGATGCCACCATGATCTATGAATATACGTTGATCATTTTTAGTTAATTTGGTATTATATTCATTGTAAGGGCTGTAAAAGTTACATCGTTAAGTGCAAATGTGGGAGGTGAAAAGAAACTTTAAATAGATCTCTTTCAAGCCTTAGTAGCACACCTTAAGACACTTGAAAAGAGTTTACTACAATTGAGAATTGTAAAAACACAAGTCCCATAGCCATTGTAGGTTTAGCTAAAATAGGGTTTCCATTATAAAAGTGGTGACTTCTTTTATTGTGAAAGAAAATTGTGTTTTTCTTCCTTTAACTTGTAACCTTAAGGTAAATAAGCAAGATAGGATCTGTTTCAATTAGAAACACTTGACTAGCATGGGTTTGGAATCCTTTAATATTAAGGTTTTGGCAATCTATGTAGATTACCATTGGAGGCCAAACACTTGGGTGGCTTGAAGACTTAATTATTTTTTAGTTTTAAAACATAACAAATGGCTGTTATAACTCTTAATTATGATATCTTGAGTTGAGGTATGATTCTAAATAGATCTGTGCTATGAAGTTTTAAAATTACACGTATAAACACAAGTATGATCTTATGGTTGTTTTCAGTTTTGTATGTTTAATTATTTTGCTACATTACCTAAGACATGTGATGTATGATTAAGAGGCTTGTGATCTATGAAACTAACAACCCAACAGTTACATGGTTAAAACTTTGGACATTGGATTGGATTATGTTTAATTTATCTAGGAATAATGTTTTAATTAATGGAATTCCTTGGCTTATTATATTTGCATGTGGTTGTCGATATGTTTGGAAATAGAGGAATAAATGTAATTTTTAAGAGTGTTTTTCTTGGTCTAATATGGTTATGGATAAAGCTAGATAGTTTACTTGTTTTTGGCTTTTCAGAGGCCTTACTTCTTTTAACAAGCTTCCCTTATTGCTTGGAAAGACTCCTCCAGTTGCTTTCATCAAAATAATATGGGCAATGCTAATCTATCTAATTCAAATCAGTTGGTTGTAAGAGGTATTTTGGAATGGATATTGCAGTGGACTTTTGGATTTTTTAGGAAAATTAGACATGGTTCAATCCTCCTAGCTAAAATGTATGCTATTCATATAAGATTGATGCTTGCTTAGGATAGAGATTTTTTGAGATTAATTATTAAATCTGTCTCTCTGTTGGCAGTGAAAAAGATTATAGACACTATTCAAGTGAATGATCTTTTTTATCATAATGTTTATTAGTGCTAAAAAATTTTCAATAAAAGTTAAGATTGTAAAATTTAGCATATCTTTAAGGAAGCTAATTTTTGTTCCGATTATATGGCTAGCTAGGCTTTTAGTCAACTTAAAGATCATTTTATGTTAATTGATCCACCAATAAGAGTTGTTAACTTTATGCAAGAAGACATGTTAAGGGTTGTATGGCAGAGGGCCTTAAGATTGTAAGTGGTATCTTCCACTTCTTTTGTACCAAAAAAAAAAAAAGCCAAAACTGAAATTAAAAAGTTTGACTCGAAAAGATTTCAAATCTAGAATTTCAATCTTTTTAGGTTGAAACTTCGTTTCCAAGAAAGCGAAGTCTGCCACAGCTCAAAGGATTTCTTTATCTATATAAAAAGTGCAAATTAAACGGGAGCAAAGGCATAAACTAGTGTGATAGGCCAATCTACAATATTAGTCTAGATTTCCTTTTGTTTTTTTTTTTTAGTTTTTTTTTTAGGTTTTACAAGCTTTCTTTAAAGCAGTTTTTAATTCATTTTTATTATTTTTTTCTTATGATTAAAATTTCAATTTAGTTTTAAGTTATTTAGAGTCTATCTTTAAGTTCTTAAAGTTTTTGTTTTATCTAGTTCATGCAATTCTATTTTTCATTTCGATTTAAGTTTTAAAATTCCAGTTACCATATTTTCTAATTTTGGCATACTACCGTTTACTGCACTCTAGTTTCTTTAGATTTCCAATTTTTAGTTTAGGGTCTAATTACTACATATTTAAAATTTTGGTTTCTGTATATTTAAGGCTTAATTTAGGTTTTATTTAATTTCCTGTTTTGCATGACTACTATTTTCTATTTACTGTTTAGGTTATGCATTAAATTTTCTATGTAGTTTTAGTTTAGTGTATTAGATTAGGGTTTTAATTTACAGTTTTGGTTTAAAATTTTACTACATCTGTTTTTTGCGACTGCATTAGGTGAATTTGCATAATTCTACTAAAGATTAAGTTGCTACATAAATAAATTAGTAGTGCATTATTTTTTGTTTCAAATTTTGATTATGCATTAATCTAGTTTATTCACAGTTTTTATATATTTCAAATCTGCATTTTGTCTTAGTTTTTGTTTTAATTTACAATTTTAATTTTAATAACTACGTAAGGTGATTAAATTAAGCCCGCATTACAGTTTAGGTTTTTGCATATATAATTAGGTTTGTTTTATGTTTATTGCATTGGTTTTAATTTATTGCATTAGGGTTAAGTTGATGTTTTAATTTAATTTGTATACTACATAAAATTTTGGTTAAGTTTGGTTTGAGTAAGCTTGTAGACACCTAATTTTGTTTGGGCATAATATAGCCAATAGTGAGACCTTTAAAATTCAACCAAGCTCAAATCCAACATTCATTTAGCTTTGACAAGTTTTCAAATTCAAATTTAATACTAATTTGATCTAAATGCCTTGAGGTCAAACCTGATCAAATAAAGTCAAACTTGATAAAAAATGATCAAAATCAGTCAACTTAGGTTGAATTCGAGTTAATCCTTAAAATTCACAACTAAATGGGATTAATAAGCCTTGAAAATGATATTTGTGATTTTAATGCACTAAAAACTATGATTACATTACAGAGGGTAAAATTACCAAAACATCTTTTAGGAGTATTTTTGTATTTTAACCCTTTCAAAGTTGGATTTTTGTGAAAATTTTTAAATAATGATTAAACTTTATTTTATGATTTTTGATGCATCAAAAACCTTGATCGCACTTTGAAAGTTATAAATTACCAAAATACCCTTTTAGTGGTATTCTCATAATTTAACTTTTTTTATATTGATTTTCTGTGAAACACTCTAGATCGTGTTTTGACATCATTTTATAATTTTTGGTGTATTAAAAATTTTGATCGCACATTGAAATGTATGAAATTATTAAAATGCCCTTTATGAATATTTTTGTAATTTGACATTCTCGAGGTATGTTTCTTGTAAAACACTTAAGATCATGTTTTGAAATTATTTCATGATTTTTGATACATTAAAACCCTTGATCTCACATCGAAAGGTATGAAATTACTAAAATACTTTTTAGGGGTATTTTTTTAATTTAACCTTTCTAAAGTTGGTTTTTAACGAAATGCTCTAGATCATGTTTTGAAAATTATTTCATGATTTTTGATGCATTAAAAACCCTAGTTTCTTCTTGAAAGGTGTAAAATTATTAAAATGCCCTTTATGAGTATTTTTGTAATTTGACCTTTCCAAGGTTAGTTTTTCACAAAAAATTTTAGATCATGGTTTTATATTATTTTATAATTTTTGGTGCATTAAAATCATAAAAATGAAGAAGAGATCATGGTTTTCTAAGAAAATTGTATAAAAAAGTCAAAACTTTAAAAATGGTAAAATGGTCTTTTCATATTGTTACAGTAGCATTAGAAATCCAATCTTTGGCTAAATTCATCCTAAACCATTGATCATTCAAAATGTTAGATCTAAGGGTGAAAGGTGATAGCTTGGAAATTAAACTTGAAGGAGGGATAGTAGCCTTAGGTTACATTCTTGATCAAGGGTAATCATGCATTTGCATGGCTTGTAAATTTATCATTTAGGTTGGGAAAGAGGAGGAAGAAGCACTGGGAGTGAAATGAAAATGGGAGAAAAATGAGAAAAAAAATAAAAATTTTGGAAAGCTTGTTAAAGGTATAATTTCTACCATATCTTCCATTACAGTTCATATCATTTTCCATAGTTTTCATAATGTTTATTCTTTGATTTTTTTTATAGAGAAAACAGCTTCCTTCAAAGTAGTTTGCCTTCATAACTTCAAACTTGATCCACAAATTTAACCAACTAATCAATAGTTTGGTTTGAAACAAAAAATATTAAGATAAAGCAAAAATAAACCATGAATGTACCTTTGGGAGGTTCGACCAAGCCTTTATTTCATCATTGCTAAACCTCCTTTGGGTTGTTTCCTATATTTTTCTTGCTTTAAATAATGAATTTAGATAATTTGAATGTTATACTACATGTTATTTGCATAATTGTTGATTATATTAGTAGCTTATGTGATGTGTTTGGTTAGTATTTATGTTTCCATGATTTCTTCTTTTGGTAGTTTACTACATGTTTGATGAAAATCCTTTTATGATAAAAACCTTCATATGATAGTTTTATAAATATTTGATGCATGTTCTAGCTAAATAAAATGGTAGTGTGATTATGGGAATGCCATGGGAATATTCAGCCAAGCCTTTCTCCTTGTTTGGTTAAAACCTCTTAGCTTGTATTCATGGCCAAATGTTGCTCATATCATGTACACTTGCTTGTGTTTTTTATTTTTTATTTATGTTTTCTATGTGTTTGGTTAGTAAACTTTTAGTAAATTTTATGTTATTTGTAAGTGTTTGATTCAAATTAAAAATAGTGAAGACATTCATACTTGAATGTTAGCCAAACATTGAAGCTTGAATTAGGCCATTAATGTTTCAGTCAAGCCTTTGTTCATGGCTTGGCCAAACCTTTCTTTGTCCTTAACCTTGATGTTTGATCCATTTTCACTATATTGATGCATACATGTTTAGTTTGTGATATATTTGTAAATATGCCTAAGTTTGTAATATGTTTGTTTCCATAGTCATACATATTCCACGCATTAAAGGTTGCATTTTTATCACTTGCATTTTGGTTATTTTGTTAAATGCATTCCTCATGCAAACTTTAAACTTCAAACCTTAAACCCTGAATCCCAAACCACCATGCAAACCAAACCTCAAACCACTATGCAAAACCCTAAACCTTAAACCAAACCGTAAACCCCAATTTTTAAACCAAATTCTAAACCTTAAACCCTAAACTATAAGCCAAACTCTAAAGACCAAACCCTTAAACCCTAAACCTAAAATCAAACCCTAAACCCCAAACCTAAACCAACCCCAAACCTCAAACCCTAAAACTAACACTTGATTCCCTTCATGTATTTACATCTCACTTTACTTTATTGTTATATACATCATAGAATTGTCATGCATTTATTTTTTGTCATCCATGTTAAATTATCATGCATACATTATATATTATTATGTTCATACATACCATTCATGAAAGGTTGAAAAAAGGTTTTTCAAGAAAAATATTTTAAAATAAAATAATCTCTCAAGTGATGTAACCTTTGAAATCTAGTCTAAATATAAGAGACTCTCAATGGCTATGATTCATGTGAGGTATTATCTTGGTTTTTGTGGGGTAATTTGAAAATGTTTAAGTAGAGGCATTTTGAAGCTCTACCTAATATAGGAGAAGGGAAGAAATATCACGATATTTAAAACTTTTTCATCTTGATCCAAAAATAAATTATTTTTTATTTTTTCAAAAAAAATTAAAATAATTTGCTTTCAAAATGAAAATTAAAAAACAAGGATTCAATTTTTGGAAAGAACAAGTGAAAGAAAGGAATTAATTTGTAAACATTATAATAAGACAATTTTTACCAAAATTCTAGGATAACATGCAATAAATTGATATCATTTTCAACATGTTGGTAGAAAGACATACATCCAAGTTGCACTAATCACATACTTTAGTGATTAAAAGGTTTTCCCTCATCAATAAGTATAAGGATAAAGAGTTATCAAGGTGCTAATTAGATAATGCCATGGAACACAATGACCTTGTAAATGAATTATAAAGAGTTACAATTATGAGATCCTTATGCATCAAAGCTGTGTTACCTAAATTTGTTCTTAGTTAGTGTATTGTTTAGATAGGGCATCAATAATGCTTAAAGATTGGTACACATTAAACCTTATTACTTTTGAAGTAAGTAATAATGTTTAGAGATTGGTTTACATTAAACCTCATTGCTCATAGGCTAAAGTATGGAGATACTTGAGGATAGCATGTGGGTGCTTGTTATAGAATAAGTTCATTGAAAATGGCCCGTTATGATAACTCCATTTGGTATCTCACTCAAGTGTCTATGAAAATGTTCTCATGTGTTACTCGTGTAATTAGTCTTTAGACTTGAGACACCATGTCATCTTATATGTGAATCATCATACTTTAATTGCACTTTTACATTAGGATCTTGATGCTTAAAAAGAGTGCTTTAAGGTATGGCATGAAACATTTGAAGGTGGATGAATGGTCAAAAAAAGATTCCTCATCCAAGTGATACGAGGGGACATATCTTATTTGTTTCTTGGCTTTTGTTGACTTAACAATTTTTGGTTGAAGTATGATGATGAATTTAGATTTAATAGCTTCATGCTATATTCATGCATGTTGACAAGACGCTATAAGAACTAATATGAAAAGTCTTATAAGTAGACACTACACCATACTTATAGCCTTTTAGAATATATTATGGAATGATCAAATTACATTAAAAGACTAAACACTAAAAGTTTAAGAAAGACTTCCTTAACTCATCAATATTTGGTGGTCATGATGTATATTACTATATGCCACTCATGATCTATGAATATACATTGATCATCTTGGTCAATTTGATATTATATTCATTGCTAATATATTGGAAGTCTGATGGGTCACACAATAAGGTGACATTATTGAATTAATATATGATTAATCAATTAAGTCAACATTTAATTGAAAGAAACCAAAATAGAGGAATTAACCCTATAAGGACTAATTTGCAAGGGCTATAAAAGTTATGTCATTAAGTGCAAATGTAAGAGTTAAAAAGGAACAATTTATAGATCTCTTTCAAGCCTTAGCCATAAACCTTAAGACACTTAAGAATAGCTTATTGCAATTGAGAATTGTAAAAACACAAGTCCTATAGCCATTGTAAGTTCAACTAAACTAGGGTTTCTTTTAGGAAAGTGGTGACTTCTCTCATTGTGAAAGAAAATTGTGTTTTTCTTCTTTTATCTTGTAACCTTGAGCCATAAAACCAAGATAAGATTGATTTCAATTTGAATCATTTGCTAGCATAGGTTTGGAATCCCTCATTGTGAAGGTTTCGATAATTATTGCTGTGTAGATTACCATTGGAGGCCAAACACTTCGATGGCTTGAAAACTTGATTGTTTTTCAGCTTTAAAACATAACCAAGGACTACTATAACAATTGATTATGATATCTTGAGTTAAGGTATGATTCTAAATAGATCCACCTTATAAAGTTTTAAAATTACATACATAAACATAAGTATGATCTTGTGATTATTTTTGATTTTGTATGTTTTATTATTTTATTGCATTACCTAATACATATGATGAACATAAGTATGATCCTGTGGTTATTTTTGATTTTGTATGTTTTATTATTTTATTGCATTACCTAATACATATGATGTATGATTAAGATACTTATGATCTATGAAACCAACAACCCAATAGTTACATGGTTAAAATTTTGGACATTGAATGTGCCACCTTAGATTAAATACTTTATTTGGTAACTAATGCATAACATGATACTTACAAGGGAAGCTTGTGTGGCTAGGAGAATTTCTAACTTGGCTTATTGTCCAAGATGAGATAACCAAGTTGAATTGACATTGCACTTGCTTAGGAACTGTAATGAGTTAGGTATGATGTGGACTTATTGGCTTTATGGTTTTGCCTTAGAGCACTTTTATTCCTTGTTCTTATAGGATTCGATTATGTTTAATTTATCTGTAAATAATGTTTTAATTGATGGGATTCCTTAGCTTATTGTATTTGCATTCGGTTGTTGTTAAGTCTAGAAATAGAGGAATAAATGTATGTTTAAGGAGGGTTTTTCTTGGTCTAGTTATGCTTTCAATATTGTTATGGATAGAGCTAGAGAGTTTACTTGCTTTTGAGTTTCCCGAGGCTTACTTCTTTTAAGCAGGCTTCTTTTATTACTTAGAAGCCTCCTTTAGTTGCCTTCATCAAAATTAATATGGATAGTGCTAATTTATCTAATTCAAATAAGTTAGCTATAGGAGGTATTGTGAAATATTGTAATGGATATTGGACATTTGGATTATCTAGGAAAATTAAACATGGTTCAATCTTGCTAGCTAAAATGTATGCTATTCATATGGGATTGATGCTTGCTTAGGAGATAAAGGTTTTCAGAGATTGATTATTGAATTTGACTCTCTGTTGGTAGTGAAAAAGATTATAAGCATTATTTATGTGAATGATCCTTTTTATCATAATGTTTATCAGTGTCGACAAAATTTTAATAAAAGTTAGGATTGCAAAATTTAGCATATCTTTAAGGAAGCTAATTTTTGTGCTGATTATATGGTTAGCTAGGCTTTTAGTCAACTTGAAGATCATTTTATGTTAATTGATCCACTAAAAAAAGAGTTGTTTTAGTCAACTTAAAGATCATTTTATGTTAATTGATCCACCAATAGGAGTTGTTAACTTTATGTAAAAAGACATGTTAAGGGTTGTAAGGTATAGGGCCTTAAAATTGTAAGTGGTATCTTTCACTTCTTTTGTACCAAAAAAAGCCAAAATTGAAATTAAGAAGTTTGACTTAAGAAGATTTCAAATCTAGAATTTAATAGAAGATTAAAGAGTTTCTTTGCATAAAATTTTTGGAGAGAAAATCCCTCTAGGCTGAAACTTCATTTCCAAGAAAGCCAAGTCTACTACACTTAAAAGAATTTATCTATCTATATAAAAAATGCAAATTAGAAAGGAGTAAAGCCATAGACCAGTGTGACAGGCCAATCTATAATCTTACTTTGGATTTTCTTTAGGTTTTCTTTTAGTTTTCATTAGGTTTCACAAGCATTCTCTAAAATAGTTTTCAATTTATCTTTATTACTTTCTTATTTTGATTAAAATTTCAATTTAGGTTCAAGTTTATTTCAATTTAGTTTCAAGTATTTGAATTCTATCTTTAAGTTCTTTAAGTTCTGGTTTTATCTAGTTCATGCAATTCTGTTTTTTGTTTCGGTTTAAGTTTTAAAATTTTAGTTAGCATATTTTCTAGTTTTGACATACTACTATTTACTGCACTCTAGTTTCTTTAGATTTCAAATTTTTAGTTTAGGGTTTAATTACTACATGTTTATAGTTTCAGTTTTTGTATATTTTAGGCTTAATTTAGGTTTTTTTTTTTAATTTACAATTTTGCATGAGTACTATTTTTTATTTACTATTTAAGTTATGCATTAAATTTTTTGTGTAGTTTCATTTTAGTGTATTAGATTAGGGTTTAATTTACAATTTTGGTTCTTTAAAATTTTACTACATTCTATTTTTTGACCGCATTAGGTTAATTTGCATAATTATAGTAAAGATTAAGTTATTGCATAATTAAATTATTATTGCATTATTTTTGTTTGAAATTTCAATTTTGCATTAGTCTAGTTTATTCACAATTTTTATATATTTCAAATTTGCGTACTATTTTAGTTTTTGTTTTAATTTATAGTTTTTGGTTTAATAGCTACATTAGGTATTTACATTACAGCTATCATTTATGTGAGATATTATCTTAGTTTTTGTGGGACAATTTGAAGACTCATAAGTTAGAGCCCTTTTTTAACCTTTGTCTAAATATAGGAGCATGAATAAATATTTTGATACTTAAGACCTTTTCATCTTCATCCAAAAATAAATTATTTTTATTTTTCAAAAAAATTAAAATAATTTACTTTCAAATGAAAATAAAAAAATTCAGCTTTTGGAATGAACAAGTCAAAGAAACAAATTAATTTGTAAACATTATAATAGGATTTTTTTACTAAAATTCAAAGATAATATACAATCAATTGGTACCGTTTCAACAAGCTTTGTGGGGGTGTTAATCTTTTCCACGCATAACTGACTTTTAGACCCAACTCTAATTTCACATACTGCAAACATTCTTTTAATAAACTTTAAACTTGCTTTAAATGTTTTATTAAAAGGATAAAATTTTTGGGTGACCGACCACACCTCACACCCTAAAACATTTAATGGTGACTCTTCGATTTTGATTTTATTGAAAATGTTTTTACTTGTTTTTGTTTTTCCATAAGTCCAATAGTCAAGTTCTCAGACCCATATATCGTGACAAAGTTAATTTAGTTGCCTCCTTTAATTTGTTTGCTTTAGTTATTTAATTTGTTTATTTTGGGTTTGCATATTAGATTGGTAATTTGTTATTTTTTATTATTTTGAATATAATTTTAGGTGTTCAATTTTAGTAACTGGTATAACTCTATTTATAATCCTCGTGAGAATGATACTTTATCATCACTATATTGCTTGCTATGATTTTTATGCTTGTAGAATTAGCACAACAAGATTTTTGGACCGTTGCTAAGGGTTTGTCAAGTTTATACTAATATTGATACTAGACAAACCTAATTGTAGTTTAGATTTTATTTTTCTATTTTGATATGTGAAGGTTCTTATGACTTTGCATGCATATAGGTAAGAGTTTAGACTTAGTTTCCTTTGATTTGAAATTGATAAGACCCTTAAAAGGCATGGAAAATAGAAAGTTGAAACTCCTGCTCAACCCATGGCTGAGCAACAAGACCCTTGAACACTTAAGGACTATGCCATCCCTTTTTAAATGGCTTTCAACTTAGCATTAGGAGGTCGGCCATTCAAACCAATAATTTCATGATTAAACTAGCTGTAATATAAATGATCCAAACCTTTGTGCAATTTAGGGTTGCTCAATGATGACATCAATGCCTATCTTTCTAAGTTTCTTGAGATTTGTGATACATTTAAAAATAGTGGTATTACTAATGATACCATTAGACTAAGATTATTTCTTTTTTTTATCAAGGGACAAAGGAAAGAGTTGGTTGACATCTCTTGCACTTTGTTCAATTACAACATGGGATAAGTTATCTAAAAAATTTTAGCTAAGTTCTTTCGATCAGCCAAGACTACTAAGATAAGAAACCATATCACTACTTTTCAGTAGTATGAGGTTGAATCCTTGTATAAAGCATGTGAGAGATACATGGAGTTGTTAAGGAAATGCCTACATCATGGTTTACCCAAATGGCTTTCAAATGCAAATTTTCTATATTGGATTAGCTAGAGAGACAAGAACGATCATAGATGCAGTAGCTGGTTGTTCTTTGATGAACAAATCCACAAATAATTTCTATTGTTTGATTGAAGATATGTTTGCTAATAACTACTAATGGTCTTCCTAGAGGTTAGTACCAAAGAAAGCTATCGGGGTGTACGAACTTGATACATTTACTACTCTAACCTCACAAGTCACTGCCTTAATCAAAAAGGTAGATTCCTTAAGAACTAACCATGTACCTAATCCAATCACTTCCATTTAAAAATCTTTTTTCTATGTGTGATATGTGTGGGGAAACCATTGAAGGGAATTATGCATCAATTTAAGAGTTAAAGCAGTGAAATGTAAAACTTTTTAATTCCCTAAAGTCAAAATCAATCAATAAGATTATACAAACATACAATACATATTAACATACATGAGTTTTGGCTATGGGTATGTACCTCTTTGGCAAATTTGTTTTGCTTCAAGCTAGTTGTCTTCCTAGTTTTTCCAATAGGGGTGAGAAAAAACCAAGAAATCCAAAAACTAATTGAAAACCGTAGTATTCGATTCGATTCAAATTGGTTTTTTTCTTATTTGGTTTAGATTAAATTTGGATATTAAATATATATATATATATAAGGTTCAGATTGGATTTCGAATCGGGAAGTGAAAAAATTGAAAAAAATTGAATTAAACCAAATTATATAATTTTATTAGCATATATATATATTTAATTTTTATAAAATAAAAATAATTATTTCATACTTAAATATATTTAAATATATTAAAAATCATATTAAAATAATATATAACATAAAAAAATTAAATTTAAAAAAACTATTGAACCAAATCGGTGGAATTCCGTTCAATTTGGATCGTAAAAAAGTTTGGTTTGAATTTGGATTGAATTTTCAAAATTCATAATTTAATTCATTATTTGAAAAAATTAGACTAAATTTGATATAATCCAAACTGCTATCACCTTTAGTTTCTAAAGCCACAAGGCTATCCAAACATGTAGCCACTAATGGTGATCCACACGAACTCTTGTGAAATAACTTTCTCTAAGATAGGGGCAAATACAATCCACATTCTAGCTAGTGAGTGTTTACAAAGCTTCTTATTTCCTCTCAAGTTTTTGTGTTGAGTTGCTCTTAACTTATTTTTACATCTAATATGCTCTTGTATTGTACAAAAGGGGTGGCGGCTAATGTTCTTTTTATAGAGGGACTTTAGGCCACATTAGGTTAATGCAAGACATGTATATTTCCAAAATGTATTCCATGCTTGGCCACAAGCTTTAAATAAGAAAAGTCTCTCTATCTCTCTCTTGTTTTATTTCCTTTATTTTTTGGTCTCACCAAAACAAAATTAAGTCTAACTTAGTTTGTCCTAATTTTAATCTTTCACAATTTTCCTATTGTGTGTGACCCATTAGGTTTCTTAGCATATTGGCAATAAACATAAGCATTGTGAACCTTACTATTTAGCTATGGATTAAACAAACTTTTTATTTCATCACTAATTCTCTAATTAATCAATCGCATGTTTATAGCTCATAATCATTGCCAAATACATTTTCATGAACCCCATTTGCTAAAGAAAAGTCAATATGGCTTGACAACCTATCCATGAATAGTCTTAATGTATAATTAATATCCTTGCATCATATAGTATCTTGGTTTGAACATTGAGTATGGTTTACTGGTTATTCAATTTTGTTCAACCATCTTAAATCTTCTTTTTGACATTAACTCACAAACAAGCTTTAGAACAATTCTAAATTTTTATTTCACTTTGGCCAAATATTTCTTGAATTAATTCAATCAAGACTAATTGAGATATGCTTTTGATCATGACATAAGGTGAAGAATCCCATTCACAAGAGTTTGAATGCATTCCAAAAGGCATGATCAGCCAAGACTCTTCCAAACCCAAAGGACCTATGTTCGACCAACACTTATGGATCAAGATAAAGCTTATTCTTTGGTGCTTTGATAACATTAAATTTGTATGCTTAATCTCTACCCCTTAGCCAAACCTACATCTATAAATAATGAGGCTAGTTTTTGAAACCACATATCTTATATTCCATTCTTCTCTTCTATTTTTGGTTTTCTCTAGTTTTTTAGATTTTTAGTTCTTTTCTAAGTTTTCTTTGTATTAGGCTAAGGTGACAGATTAGCTATTATAAGAGCTTTTAATTTCTTATTTATTTATATTCAACTCAAGTATTCTTTCTTTTCAAGATTTCTTTGTCTTCGGCTACAAGTTATTTCAAAGCAATTTTTAGTTTTCTCGAGTTCTTTTATGGTTTATGATTTTTGGCCATTGTTGATTTCTTTAATACAAAGCTTCTGGTTTATGCAATCTTTGTTTTCATTATTTCTTTCTTGCTATTCCAACTTTTAATAATCTCAAGTTTCTACTATTTTCAAGTTTTCAAATCTTGTTCTTTAGATCTAATACTATTTGGCCAAATCTAGTGCTTACCA
Source organism: Durio zibethinus (assembly GCF_002303985.1). The sequence goes on along the minus strand of NW_019167849.1, from coordinate 10,871,539 downwards.
AATGATAGTAGGTTAAGTAGATCTAGGCCTATAAAATCTTTCTTTCAATCTTTATTTACTTTCCGTTGCAAGTCAATCAAAGTCTTCATTGGTTTAAATATAAAAGTTTAGTTTATCAGCTTTAGTACTTGAATCAACCTAACAATCAAATTCTATAATTCTCATGGGAACAATACTCTACTTCATTTACTACTATTACTGATGTGATTTGTGCACTTACAAGCATTACAAAAATAAGTAATCAAGTTTTTGGCATTGTTGCCAAAGATTATAGCGATGTTTAATTCAATATCAATAAGGATTCTTTACTCTTTTGTGATCTAAACATTTACTTTTTACTATTTTTATTTGCTATGATCTTTCTCTTATTTGTATGAGGAGATCTAGAAGTGTTGACCTAGCTCCACTCAACCAAGAAATCGAAAGAACTCTAAGCTGTTTAAGGAGAGAGCAAACAACACCACCAACACCTACACCAATGGCAAATACAAATAACAAAGGTCAAAGAACTTTGAGGGATTATGCCATCCCTAATGCTAAGGATTTTTAACCATCCATTAAAAGGCCAACCATATAAGCTAATAACTTGTAGATCAATCCTTTGATCATGCAAATGGTCCAAACTTCTGGGCAATTTGGTGGTTTACTAAGTGATGATCCTAACCTTTCACTTATCTATCTTTCTTGAATTATGTGATACTTTTGGATATAATGGTGTTTCAGATGACATAATAAGACTAAGGCTTTTGCCTTTTTATTTCAAGGATAAGGCAAAGTGTTGGTTATCTTCACTACCATCTGGATCAACCACAACTTCTCAGGATTTGATGCCAAAATCCCTTGCAAAATTCTTTCCACCTACCAAGATTGCGAAGTTAAGAAATGAAATAACTATATTTATACAAGTTGATGGTGAGAATTCTACGATTGTTGGGAGAGATTTAAGGAAGTGTTGAGAAAATCTCCACATCATGGTTTTCCCCAATGGCTATAGATTTAGATATTCTACAATGGTCTTATTCTATCCATTAAATTACTTTGGATTAGAGGAGCCATAATGAGCAAAACACCTAAAGAGGCCTACGAGTTGATAAATAAGATGGCCACCAACAATTATCAATGGGGTATATAACATAAGTGCACAAGAAACATGCTGGTGTTTATGAATTAGATGCCTTTACTTCTATCAATTCGTAATTAGCCACTTTAACTAAAAAATTTGAAGCTTTAGGAACCCTATCCCATTTTGCCACTGTCCATGTCATACAAAGCCCTTTTATGACTTGTGAAATATTTGATGGACCTCATACAAGTGATAAGTATTAGTTTAGGATAGAAATGGTCCAGTATGCCTAATACTCTAAGCCCACCTACAACCCATATAGTAACACTTAAAATCCAGGTTGGAAAAACCACCCTAACTTTTCTTAGAACCAACCCACCAACCAAAATAACAATTTTTGCCCAAACACACAACCCTCTAACCCATCCCAAGAAAAAAAAACCAATTTTGAGGAGATGTTGACCCAAATGACACAAGTAAACAATGTAGCCATCCAAAGTCAAGCTGTTTCAATAAAAAATCTTGAAAACCAAATTAGTCAATTTGCTTAAGCCATAACAAACCGACCCTTAGGAACCTTGCCTAGTAACATTGAGTCAAACCCTAAGAAGCAAGGCAAGGAAGCATACAAAGTCATATACTCATTTGGTGAATATGGTATGTGTGATTCTGATGATAATATTATGGATGAGCCTGTGGTGGTTAACCTTCCTAGTTTTGTTCAACAACATGAGGTTGATTTTGTTAGGGAAGATGAGGTAATGGATGATGATGAGCTATTGAGATATGGTAGGTTGGTTTTGAGTAGTTTTGATCAAATGGCTTTGGAAGCCCTTAAAAGTATTGAACCTTATAAGGCAAAGAGAGAGAATTTTGAAATAGAGGAAGATCTTGAGGAGTATGAGGAGTATCTTGAGGAATTCATTAATAGTAAAGTTAAAAAATGCAAGATGATAATGCAAGTAGGAAGAGCACTTCTTGAGAGCATTCAACCAAAAATAGAGGAGTAAAAAGAGAACCATAAAGCTAAAAAGTTGAGAATAACCCCAAGAATGTCTATTTGACTACAAACTTATGAGTTAGCACCACCAACACCTAAGTCAACACCAAAAGTGCTACTTAAGGAATTGAAAACTGCTACTTTTATTGAAAATTGTAGTCCTACACTCATATAACTTCGTTCAAAAAAGTAAAAAGATCCAAGGACCTTTACTATCTCTTGTAAAATTGATCATTTAAAATTTGATAAAACTTTTTGTGATCTTAGGTCCAATGTTAACTTGATGCTTTTGAATGTTTTTATGTAGCTATGATGTGGTGTACTAAACGTCTAACTTTCATCAATAAATTTGCTAAAGATCTGCTAAGAAACCAAAAGGACTATTGGACAGTATTTTAGTAAAAGTCAATGAGTAGGCCATTCTTGTAGATTTTGTTGCTTTAGAAATGAAAGATAATAAAGCCTCTTTACTTTTAGGTACACTTCTTATTAAACTCTAAAGCTCTAATTAAGGTTTATAACTGTAACCTTACTCTAAGATTTAAGAACAAGAGAATGTAGTTTGTAACTAGTGGATATGATGTCATTAGAGATGAGAAAGATGTTTAAGTAATAGCAAGAGTTAAGGAAAAAGATAACCTCAAAGAGTCGAACATGATTTCTAAACCACCTAACCCATTGCCACAAGTCCATTAAGAAAAAGCATTAAGTCCTAGGCCTTAGTGAGTTCAAAACTGAAAATTCAGGCCCTAAGCTGAAATTACCCATATTAATCCTAGTCCAACATATGTCATTCTATAAGGAGAGTTAGTTCACCTCCTAGAACTAGTTTAGTTTATGTAATTCTACAAAGAAGAATGCAATAAGGTAAACTCTTTTTTAAAGGGATAAGAGAATTTTTACAGTTTAGGTATGGTCCAGCTTGACTAAAACTAGTGCCTCTTGGGAGGTAATCCAAGTTTTCCTTTAATGGTTTATGATTTCTTTTATTTACTTTTATTTTATTTTTAGGACATGTATGCTTTGATTTGTTTTTGTCTTGAGTTTTAGACGAGATGGAATGGATGCAAAGTAACGCCTCATGAAGAATACAAAGAAATTTGGCTTTAAAGAAAACAATTGAGGGAAACAATTGAGGGAGTATTCCTTTCCTTGTTCTTAATTATTTCGAAGTATTGCTTAAAATAAATGTGGGGGAAAAAGAATGCTTTCTAAACTTGATTTTGAAATTTTTACCTATTTTTGCCTCAAACCAAGTTAGCATGCTAAATTCATTATTATGCAAGCTTAGTTGATATTGCATGAAGTTTTCAAGATTGACTTATGTATGATATTAAGATAGGTATAATGTAATGAAGCATAAAATAAGTTCATATGTTTTTTTTTAGAGTATGATTTTTATGTTATGTTTTTAATCTTGATATATGAGATTCATTAATTTTTGTAAAACGTTTGTGGATAATAAGTTGCAAACAGATTTGAAGTAAACGTATGACTTTAGAATTTACCTACTTAACCCTTAAGGTAAAATTCTAGATTATACTTGATTCCATAGATGATCTAGGCCTTTTTTGCATTGCTTAAGCCTTTTCAAGCCTAGATTTGATTGTGCAGCCCTAGTACTTTTATTGTTGAACCCTTTTAATTATCCTTTCCTTTATTTATTTGGCCTAAATAAAAAGTCAAAAGCCTTTTCTTTGATAACTTATCCTTTTTTATTATTTTCCCCCAACACAATGTGTTTTTATATATTTTGGACATATTTATATATTTGAAAGGAAGGGAGGCACAAAGAATTAATGAAAAAAAAAAGAAAAGAAATAGCAAAAACAAAAAGTTAGGCAGAGCCTGAAATAAAATGCCGAAAATGACTTAGTGAAAGAAATGCTAAAAAAAATAAGATGCCTCAAAGTCTTGAAAGTTTAAAAGTTTTCAATGTTTCAATATTGAGTCCAAGAAGTTCAAGAAAGTAAGCAAAAAGGGTTATGAGCCTAAAATTTCTTTTTCCTACCTTGACGAAAGCTTTACATTACAAGCGTAAAAGACCTTTTGATCTTGAGTCAAGTATGTAAGTATAACATTAGTGGAGAAGGAAGAGGAAAGTAGACATATGAAGCATATTCTTTCTTTGAGCTAATATGTGATGATGTATTTTGCATTCTTTTTGCTTAAATTATATGTATGGATGGGAGATGGAGTAATTTCATATGCATGAGATTGTATGAGATTAAAAGCTTACTTTTTAAATGAGTTGCTATGAATCTATGTTTGTAATTATATTTGTATTATGTTATAGTACATGATTCAGAAATTATGTAGTTTTTAACTTTATGCACATGTATATTGATTTTTAGTGATGTTACTTTGTGAGTTTTGCTTAAAGACAAGGAAAGGTTTAAATGTGGGGGTGTGATAGCATATACAGATTTTCAAGTTGATATTGATTGAAAATTTTTAAAATTTGATTGAATTTGGTGCATTTAATGTGATTTTTCTTGATCTATAGGTTTTTCTACTTAGAGTAAATTTTTTTTCATTTTCATGCGAATGATCATGCAAGATTAGGACAAGCATTATTTTCGAAAGATTCGACCAAGCATGTAAGGAATGGAACAAAATTTAACTTGAAGTAGGATTACAAAATTGAATTGAGGTGGGAATTTTGATGGCATTATAACTCCCACATTGGTTCAATTTTCCCATTCATAATAGTACTTCTCAATGCACAGGTGATAATTGAAGAGTTTTTAATCAAGAAAATACTCTAAAGCATTCGACTAAGAGAGTATTTCAAGAGTTGTATTTCAGGAAGGATTTGTGCAAGATAAATCTCAAGAGTTTGGATTGAAAGTAACAACATGTTCTTGGAATTCAAAGCCTAGCCGAACATGAAGTGTGCAAGATCAAGATGAAAGCTATTTAAGGTCAACATCCAAGATAGCATTCCAAGAGGTATGATCAGCCAAAACTCTTCCAAACCCAAGAGACCTATGTTTGGCCATCACTTATGGGTCTAGATAAAGCTTATTCTTTGGTGTTTTGATAAGGTTAAACGTGTTTGCTTAATTTGTACCTTTTAGTCGAAGCTACATGTAGACCACACAACCAACATTTCATTCTTCTCTTATTTTTTTAGTTTTCTCTATTTTTTTAGATTTTTAGTTTTTTTTCTAAGTTTTCTTTGTATTAGGCTAAGGTGATAAATTAGCCATTACAAGAGTTTTTATTTCTCAATTCTTTATATTCAACTCAAGTATTCCTTTTTTCAAGATTTCTTTGTATTTGGCTACAAGTTATTTCAAAGCAATTTTCAGTTTCCTCAAGTTCTTTTATGGTTTATGATTTTTGGCCATTGTTGATTTCTTTAATACAAAGCTTTCGACTTATGCAATCTTTGTTTTCATTGTTTCTTTCATGCTATTACAACTTTGGGTAATCTTAAGTTTCCATTGTTTTCAAGTTTTCAAACTTTGTTCATTAGATTTAATACCATTTAGCCAAATCTAGTGCTTGCCAAGTGACAGTTGGTTAAGTAGATCTAGGCCTATACAATCTTTCTTTCAATCTTTATTTACTTTCATTTGCAAATCAATCAAAGTCTTTGTTTAATTTATCAACTTTGGTATTTGAATCTACAAAACAATTAAATTCTATAATACTCATGGGAATGATACTCTACTTCACTCACTATTATTACTTGATGTGATCTATATACTTGTAGTCATTAAAAAAAAAAGCAATCAGTCCTCACTATCAATTAAAAAAAATAATATTTTTCTAATAGGTTAAGATCACATTTAGTTACTATAACCTTGAGTATTGTTGGAACAAACCATGAAGTAAATTAGGTAGAGAGTTTGCTTGTCAATCACATCCCATGTGTTAGGCTGTAAATGAAGCGAACTGAGCTGAGTTTTCCATAATTCAAGTTTAGTTTGGTTAATAATAAATAAGCTTATAAATGAACGAGTTCTTAATGAATTGGAAAACATACGTTTCAGCTCGGTTTGACTATTTTTCAGAAGCTTAGCCAAACACAAACAAGCTCTAGCTTTAAGTCCTAATAATTGGACTTAATTCTTATTATAGCCCATAATCACAATGCCTACAACTAACTAATAAATTAGTTAAATGAATAATAAGTAAAAGGTTGGAATTTATAAGCATCACCCATCCCTTGTTTTGGTCATTAAGCGATGTGGGATTCATTTGAATGTAAATAGATGCCTAGTATATGAAGAAGATAAGAATTTATAGGCTTTACCCATCCTTTGTTTTGGTTCTTAAGCGATTTGGGATTCATTTGTTTATGCACAGTTGAGTAGCAGTGGAAGAGGATGGGAATTTATAGGTTTTGCCTATCCTTTCTTTTGATTATTAAGCGATGTAGGATTCAAGATGTGCAACAAATGAAGAAGATGGGTATTTATACACTTTTCCTATCTCTTATTTTAGTTGTTAAACAATGTGGAATTCATTGTATAGGCACACATATACAGTAGAGGTAAAATATGGGGATTTATAAACTTTACCCATCCTCTATTTTGATTCTCTACTGATGTGGGATTGTTAAAAATAGATTTCTATTCTTTCAAATTTCATTCAAAGTTATTATCCAATTTTTAAGAATATATATTTAATAATAATATTTTTAGAAAGTTAAAAATTATTTTGATTTATGTCATATTTAAATTTTAATTATTTAAATTTTTTATGATAATTTATATATTGATAAAAGATATTAAATCTCAGATTAATCAACTTTTAATATTTTAAACAAATTATGACCAAATTTGTTCACGAACATTAAATGAGCTTATTCATAAATATAAACGAATCGAACATATCTCTGTTCGTATTCGATTCATTTAACAAATGAATATAAAAATGCTATTCATGATCGTTTGTTAAGCTTAATAAATGAATATAAAATAGAAATCAAAAATGTTCACGAACAGTTCATCAAAAGCTTTGTTCGTTTACATCCCTACCCATGTGACTCCTAGATCATTGGGTGACAACTTCTTGTTTATTCATATCTTATGTGATTCGCCCAATCATTACTTGTAACATTATGTGATCAGGTTTTTCACATCCATATAATATAATGTTAGTTAAATATGACCCATTAACCAGAACACAACCTTATTTTAAATAATGAGTGCCTTAAGTATTGTCTCAACAAGCCCCACTAGTAGAAAGTTTTGTTGTTTATGTTAGCGGAAGTCATAAAGACTTAATATTTTTCATGAAGGATTTTTAATTTATTATAGGTCTCATAAAGCATGGATATGAATTCATCATATAACCAATACATGTAATCTTAACATGCATCTCACAATTATATATGGCATTTATCACACATAAACTCTAGCATGTATAAAAATAAACCAACATAGCATACATGTAATTTATCTCATATAGCATGCATAAGTATTCATTATATATCACATATATGTAATCTTATCATGTTCATTTAAATATACATGGTACATATTAAGTATTCATCATGTATCACATATATGTAATCCTATCATTCTCATTTAAATATACATGGTATTTATCACATATCTAACATATATATAAACTCTAGCATGCTTGTTTATATATTAACATAGCATACATGGCATTTATTATATATCACACACATATATAAGTCTAGCGTGCACTACTTTGGATGATTATGGACTTTTCACTAAGCTAGCTTCCTTTGAGCCAATAGGGAGCTAGATGGTAAAAACCTAGGGATTGCAATGATAAGACTTCCAAAGCTATGTTGTTGAATCTCTTTGGTGCTTCCATGGTGCCATAAATCTCTATTCTTGGACTTGCAACTTAATTTCTATCTTGATTCTAACATATATTACTTTTACATCATTTAGAGAAACCTTGACTTACTTTCAAAAGAAGTAAGATGAGAAAAGAATATTACAACTCCAGAATTCAAGAGATGAGGCATGGTGTGCAAGCCTTATTTCAAAAGAAATACCATAAAACATAATTTAACCATCCATAAATATATGTGAAAGGGTCTTAAGTCCATAATCATCCAATCACATGATCATATGCAAAATATGATAAATAACATGTTTGATTCAAGTTCATGTTTTTACAAATCTATTTTTTGAATTAATACCAATATCATATATACAAATATTAACTCAACTATTATGATGCAAGGCTTTACTTGGTTCAAACAAGTCATTGTTTAGAACCTAGACATATTAGGACAACATAACCAAATGTGTCTACTATATGTTTTGGGATAAATAGTTTGTAATTGTTTGTCCTAAACCATTTGGGATTTATAATTCAATTTGGTTACTTAATTTAAATTGATAATTCATGTCCTAAACCGTTTAGGATCATCAATTAATTAAAATCCAAATCAAACTACTTATATTGGGAAATCCTAGTCATACTAGGATTAGTAGTTTAGTTCTAGCCAAAATAAGATTTGTAGTTCTTTGTGCAATTAATAGCCTAAACTATTTAGGTCTATTAATTTAATTAGGATTCTTAATTTATCTGGTCAAATAAGTCCTAATCCAATTAGGATTACCAAATTAATCTTGTAAAGTCCCAGTCCAACTAGGATTCTAGTTCTAGGTCAATTAGGAACCTTAAACCATTTAGGAATTCTAATTTAATTTGGAGTCTTAATGAAATCCAATTTCTTAAATCCTAAACCTTTTAGGGATACAAATCATACATGGAGTAGAACCAATCTAGGGTTTCACCAAATCCTATTACAAATAGGAAAGTTTGCTTACGACTAAGACTTCCTCCTTGAGGAATTTGTGGTCTTTGGGTTAGGCATCCAATGCCACACCCTTTGAACATCCAATCTAGAGTTCACAACTCCTTGAAAAACTCTTATTTGCCTCTGGTTATGAATAACAAACCACAAGTAACAATTACTTAGGTTTTAATTAAAACAGTCTACTTTTCTTAATGATCAAGAATGTAAATCTTGAAATCTTGATGAACAAGCTTCCTTAGATTTCCAAGCTTAATTATCAAGTTATTTTTAACTAAAACTTTAGTGAATAAGTTTTAAAAGCTCTTAACATTTCACAATACCAGCTACATTAGGAAAACATAGTCCCACAATCAAATTAGGGCTTTTATGAATCTAAACAATTTAGGCGCATGCAACCACCAGAAATAGTTTTCTGGGCAGATATTTTCATCAATGTCTGAACAACCAAATCAACTCCAAAAATTATGAAAATTTAATAAAATGACTCTTAATATGTCTAATATCTTGTATTAAAATTTCACAGTAAACCCATAAACCTAGAAAGAGAATTAATTTTTCTTCCCCAGAGTTGCTGGTTTTGTATGAAGCAGTGGACAGTTTTCAAACCAACTACAATTTGGCCAGGTAAATCTCATCCACAATTTCTCAAATTTTAACCCAAAGATAATATATCAGTATAGAATCATGGGTTAAATTTTTAGATCAATCAAAGATCTCTAGAGAGAGAACCAAAATTTCTTCATGCATACACCAGGCTGCCAAAACCAAGAATAGTTTATGGATCATGAAGTAAATTGAATCTTGGTGAGTAAACCACATCCATCAATCATGAAATTTAATCCCAATCATACTAAGATATTATATTTTGATATTCTATAAGAATTAAATAAAAAAAAGTCATTTTTCTAGCCTTCTCATCATAATAGACAGATTGTAACAAAAATAGTTTTAATATCAAGAACAACTAAACAATGTTCCAAGTTGTATAATCTACATTGACAAAGCTCTGATACCAATTCAAGGGAATTATCCATTAACATATAGAGCTAAAGTTGTGAAATTTTAAAATTTTTAATTCTCTAAAGCCAATATCAATCAATAAGATCATTCTAACATACAACACATATAAACATACATGGGTTTCAGCTATGGGTAATTACATTTTTGGCGAATTTGTTTTGCTTTAAGCTAGTTGTCTTCCTAGTTGTTTTTCAAGCCACAAAGCTACCAAAACGTGCAGCCTCTAATGGTGATTTATACTAACTCTTGTAAAAGAACCTTCATGAGATAGGGAAGAACACAAACCACACTTTAGCTAGTAAGTGTTTATAAAGCCTCTTATTTCCTCTTAAGTTTTTGCCTTGAGTTGCTTTTAGCTAATTTTTGCATCTAATATGCCCTTGTATTGTATAAGAGGGGCGGCAGCTAATGTTCTTTTTATAGAGGTAGATTCGACCACATTAGCTTAATGCAAGACATGTATATTTTCAAAAAATATCCCATGCTTGGCCGAAAGCTTTAAACAAGGAAAGTCTTTCTCTCTCTTGTTTTATTTCATCTATCTTTTGGTCTCACCAAAACCAAATTAAGTCCAAATTATAGATCATGATTAATACTAGCTATATTGTCATCACCTCCAATTACTCAAAAAAGTTTTATATGGCCTGACAACCTATCTGTGAATGGTTTTAATATATAATTAATATCCTTTCATCACATAGTATCTTAGTTAGAACATTGAGTATAGTTTAATATGTAATCAATCTTGTTCAACCATGCTAAGTCTTGTCCTTCACATTAATTCACAAATAAGGCTTAGAACAATTTTAAACTCTTATTTATTGTTCTAAACCTTATTTCACTTTGGCCAAAGATTTCTTGAGTTAATTCAATCAAGACTAATTAAGATTCTCTCTTGATCACACAAGGTGTGAACCATCTTGATTACTTTATGCATCTTCATATGCCTCATGTTATCCTCAATAATACTTGACTAGAGCATTCTTGGTTAAAACTATAAGTAAAAGTTAAAGTATAACATTCATCATATAAGATTTTAAGTAATTTCAAGTCAAAGGATCACTTATATAACCATCACATGATAATGTAGCTATAGATACTATGTGAACTATCGTATAGCATTTTCATCTCTAGTCATGCTTAGTGAACTTGTTCTTGTAACAAACACCCACATGTTAGCTCAAATTTACCCAAACTTCAATGTATGAGATTAGTTACTTGCTTCATAAACCAAAGGATAACCATGTGTTGGTCTCAACAGCTTTCTCTTTTCTTAACAAAGCATCAACTAGGAACAATTTAGGAATAATGCTTTAATGCAATGATGATCTCATAATTACTATCTCATTTTAATTCTCTTGGAAAGCATATTTATTCAAAGGACTTTATCTATAAGAAATGAGTAATAACAATTATGTGTATACAATCTCATAGATAAAGAACGCCTTTAATTTGACATGTATAATATAACATGTATCCCATAGCCAATCCGATTGGTCTTAGGGCATATTACTAACAACCATTCCAATGATACATGTTTCATTAGAGCCGATTTTCTCTAGTATGTTACGCAATCCATATTCGAAAACCTACCATCAAGGTTAGAGAAATTGCCCAGATCAGTCTTCTAATCTTAAAACCATGTATTCTCCCAGTTTCTCTACACAGCCTCCACCACCCCAATACCTTCTACTCGCACCATAAGAAAAGAAACCTTCCTTTAAAAAGATGTTTGCTGATTGCACTAAAATGTTAGTCTTTTCTTACTCATTTTTAGTGTAATTTCTCTTGCATTCTAGCTTGTTTCTTTGAGAATATTGGCAAAAAGACATCTAAATGCATAATTGTCCCATATGTAGGTGAAAATATATAAAATAAGGAATTTTGGAGTATTTGGACTTAATTTGGAGAATTTATGTTGCTAAATGCTGGCAAAGGCCACAATTAGTGTAATTGTGCTATATTACCTTTTAAGGGAGTTTTTTTTACCTTTTTGTTCTATCACTTCTTAAGCTCAAATGAACTTCATGAAACCTTATTTTAAGTCTCAATTCTCTTAATTTTCATTTGAAATTGTCTTACTTAGCTTAATTATGTATTAATACCTTTTTAGTGTCTTTATACATGCTTAAAAGGTAATTAGTGCATTAGGGAGTTGGCAGTTAATTTTGAGTTGGTAAATTTCGAAAATTTTTCCAAGCATTACAATGCATAATTTTTCCCTTTTATGGCTTGAATTTTGGCAGAAAAATTAAAGAATAAATTGTTGCATTTAGCACCAAAAGGAGAGAAAAAGTGCAAGTGTGCCTTATAAATAAGAAATAAATGATCAATGCATCTTGGCACCATTTTTGGAAGTTTAGAGAAGAACATTAGGACTTGCTGAGTTGGCTATTTGAAGGATTCCCATTGATCATAATCTTGACTTATTGGAGTGCAATGGATCATGAGAAAAGGCTTAAAAGTAAGGAGAGCTTAAAGTACCAAACAAACAAGAAAAGGCCATGAAGAAAGTAAGGAAAAAAGATATAGAAGATTGGCAATACTTAAATATTTTACTTAGATATTTTCACTATTTTTACCTATAATAGAAGGGAAGGGTGGGCCAAATGGAGAGTTCTGCTAGAATTTTAGATTTCTTTCTTTAAGTTTCTACATTTACTTTTCTTTGCACTTTTATTTTCTTACTATCCAAACAGCCCTATTTGACACTTTCTTTACTTCGTTTTCAATGCAATTTTAACTTTCTTACATCATTTTTCAATGTATATTTAGTTTTTATCATTGAAATTTCAAGATTATTTCGTTTATGCCTTCAATTTCTTTTGTTTCCACATGATCTTCAAAACTAGTTTACAATTAACAATTTTGACCTATCTTCGATGTTTTGATTGGTTTTAAATGAAATCTAGCTTGTTTTCAACCAGATTTTTCTCTTAGATTCCTAACTCATAGATATTTAAATTTGAAAAAAATTTAGCTTCAAATTCAATCTGCACAATTCCAAAAAACTCTTCAAAATTTTGACTAAACATTAGTGACATAGTTAAACTTTGCGTGAGTGATAGCATATCAATGATCTTCTTTCCATCTTGGCATTTGGTTTAAATCTCTTGCATTTTATAGTTTTAGATTCATGTGTTTACTTGTTATTTTTTTTGATTGCATTTAATTTCATGATTTTATCTGTTATTTGGATGAATATCTCTAAAACTATTTTATTTTTTCTAGATTTGTATGTAGTTTGAGTCTGTAGTTCAATGAGTTGGAAATTTCATTATTTGATGCATTTTCTTTGCTAAATCATGTAGTAAACTTTTTTATTTAACTTTCTTTAGCTCAATTCTAGTTCGTTCTTCCTAGAAATTTTTAGATCTGAATTTTTCTTTCCTTAACTCATTAAATCTTACTTTAACAAAATTTTTGTTTTAGCTTTTTCTTGCTAGTTCTTGCATTTTCTTTTCACTTTTTGTTCTTCAAGTCAATTTCTATTTAAGCTCCTTTAATGCTCTTTTTATTTATGTTCCTTTAATGCTCTCTTAAAATTTCAGCTCATATTCAAGTGATTTTGCATAATTTAGATCCAAAACAAAGCTTGAAGTTTAGTTTCCAGATTCTATAGCAATTTCAATTTCCATTTCTCTTCATTAAATCTTGCTTATTCTTCATAGTTTTTGCTTTTCAATTTTATTTCTCATATAGTTCTCTAATTGTTCTTCCAAATTCCAATTTATTTTCATTCAATTAATTTCATGCAAGTTAGATCTAGATTTCTTGAGAGATCATTCTATTTCTAGCTTATAACTCACAACTAGTTTTCAAAAGTTTAGCTTAGATTTTGCTATTTCAACTCATTAAGTGCATCATAATGTTTTTTCTCCCTTAGTTCACTCATTGTTTTACATTTACAATTTAGTTTTGTATAAGTTGAAGCACTTTAGAACTTCCATTTTTATTGAGTCTGAATTTTTTTTTTTTAGATTTGCATGTATCTTTGGTTTTCGCATGAACCTATAAAATTTACATTTTTACTTCTTAATTTTCAATTGAATGGTGTTATTACTTTAGTTAAACCATTGTAGTTTTTAATTCTACAACTTGTTTAGTTCATTACTTAAGGTTTTTTCTACTAGTTTTCTAATTGCATGTTAGGGTTTATGAACTTAGTGAGCTTACAACATTGAGTGATAAGGTAGATTACCTAGCCAAATTTTTAGAGTCCTTGAACCTTAAGGTCACATTCTTAGAGCCAAGTCCTAGTCATTCCAGATTCACCCATAGTTCCATAGCTAGTTGTGTGGTAGGTGAGGTAGGTCATCTGTAGGAGTCATGTCCTAATCATCCAAAAAGTATCCATTATTTAGGATAGAACCCTAAGCAACCCAACAACCTCTACACTTTCACATATAGCCCAAATTAGAGGAATAACTCAGTCCTAGCTTGCCAAGAACAAAATAGTAATCTTGTTTCAATCTAGTTTTAATTTAGGCACCATAGCACCCCTAGTTTATTATACTACAGAACCTCCTAGGTTTCTAGTAGCCTGTCCATATTAGTAGTAGTAGCACTCATAGTAGTACACATCTCTATATCCATCTAAGCCACCTTTTGAAAAGAAACCCTCAGTAGATAATCTTTAGATTCCCTAATTAAAGTTTATATTTCTTTTATATAGACCTAGAAGACCATGTTCCAGAACTTGATTACTTTAATTAAGAACCTTAAGACACATTTAGTTCAGTTAGCTACACTTTTTAGTACCCAACTTTAGGTCACTTTACCTAGTAACATAAAAATTAACTTTCAGAAAATGGTACAAAATAGTGCAAAGCTATTCCACTTAAGAGTGAGAGATAAGTAGCCAGTGGCTTGATCTAGGTAGGTTTTCATGATGCAGTAATTGAAAAGTTCGATGATGATGAGTTTACAAGAGATCTAGTTCAGAAGAGAGGTAGGGCAAGAAGGTGGATGAGAGTGTAGTTCCTACCAAGTTATCCCAAACACCTACACAAAGTTTAGTACCCAATTTATCTAGGCTTACTGCTCTTAAAATTGAGCCTCCTAAGCTTTATATTCCTTTTCCCTTAGAGGTTTCAAAAGAAAAATGAAGAGAAGTTATTCTCTAAATTCCTAGAGGTGTTTAAGAAATTACCTATCAACATCCCTTTTGTGGATGCATTAGAGTAGATGCTTACATATGCGAAATTCATGAAGAACATTATCTCTCAAAAAAAGAGACTAATGGACTATAGAGATAGTTACACTTACTAATGAGCACACATCTTTGATTCAAAGAGCACTACTTGTAAAATTGAAGGATCCTAGTAGTTTTACCAATCTTGCACTATAAGTAGTATATCTTTGATAGAGCTTTATGTGACTTAGGTTCTAGTATTAACTTGATGGCTTGGTCCATTTTTCAGAGATTAGGGATAGGAAAGGCTAAGCCCACCTTAGTTATTTTGCAGTTGGCTAACAAGTCATTGAAATACCACAGAGGGATTGTAAAGGATGTCTTGGTGAAGGTAGATAAATTCATTTTGCTTGTTGATTTTGTGATTCTAGATATGGAAGTGGATCATGAGATCCTGATTATTCTAGGGAGACCTTTTTTAGCCAATGATAGAGCTTTGATTAATGTGTAAAAAGGAAATTAACCATACGAGTGCAGGATTAAAAGGTTGGTTTAATGTTTTCAAGGCTTTTAAGATACTCTGATGATTTTAATGAGTGCTCAAGGGTAAAGGTACTTAATAGATTGGTTGATGATGTTTTTCACCTAGAGCACTATATCTTGCACCTTAAAGAATCCTTTATATTTGATGAGGTAAAGGATATGGATTTGAGTGATGATAATGATGAGATATTGATGGTCTCTACTTATTGATTTGCACCACCTTCCAGTGTTGAGCCTTTAGTTGATTCTGACACTATCCCTAAAATGATTAAACCTTCAGTGTTAGATTCACCAGTTTATGAGAAATTTTAATTTGATCAAGTTTATCACAGTGCTTCAATGAATGAGGGTGCTGGTTTAATTATTAGTGCTAGGATATCCTTGTTGATTATTCATCGAATTTTTATAAATATCAATTTAATTATGCTTGCTTATCATAGTCCTTCTAGAAAAAAGGGTATGGATTTGATGCATGAAGGATATGATATCGTAAATGTTAATGATATGTCGATTGACTGGATGATGAAACCAAAACCCACTTATTTGAAGGTGTGAGGTTAAAGGTTTGGTTGAGAATTTCATTGTCACTCCTACTTGCCCACATGATCCACCATTAGACTCTATTTTGGATGAGATGGTTAAGAGAAGTCTTTAAATTGTTGGATTCGGGAATTAAGTGTGGAGTGATTAGTATGACCATATAGTTGTGAGCTTGTTTTGCATAGTTTAGCTTTTGATTTTAAACAAGTGCTTTTTGGAAGGCAACTCAAGCTTTACATTCATGTTTTGTTCATTTGCTTATTTTGTTGTTTTCATGTTTTGCTTTTTTTTTTTCTTTGTTCATATTGATGTAGTTTTTGGTGTAGTTGCTTTCTTTGTTTGTAGGTTGAATAAAAGCCTGAAAAAAAGTTGCACTAGTTTCAACCAAAGCTAGATAGGAGATTCGTTCATCATGCCTCCATGTTCATAGGGGATTTTTTTGTTCCTCTCTTTTGTGCTTTATTTCTTTATGCTTGCACGTTAAGGATAATGTATTGTTTAAGTTTTGGTATGGAAATTGTTCAAAATTTTTGTAGAATTTTTCAAAATCTCTTCAAGTTTTACCTTAGAATTAAGCTAGACTTGTGGTAACTTGAACCATTAGCATGCTTTTTTTTATTAGTTCTTCATGAAGCTAATGATAGATAGAGATTGAGAATGAATATAGCTTTAAGAAAAGCTTGAATATATGTGAAATATGAGATGATGCTTAGGTTTGGTGACTTTTTGAGTATGAGTTATCATTTGTGAGTTAATAATTTGATCATTGAATTGTATTTTTTATCTAGTGCATGATTACGTGAGTATGAAATTTTTTTTCATTGGTCTTTGAAGTTGTGTTTCATATTCTAGAATTTGTTTTGATCATCTCTTGAGATGAAATATTAAAAGACACATGATTAGGGAAATGATATATGCTATATTTGGATCATTTGAGCCTTTCAAGCTAACTTTGATATAATGTTTCAATAGTCACTCCATTTGAGCCTAATGATACATTTTCTTTGTTAAGTAACCACATTACAAGCCCAAGCCTTTGTACTTATATTTTCTATCTTTTTGGTCCTTACCTTATGTTCATTGGGATATTCATGCATCACTTTTTAGCTATGCATTATTAAGGAGGAAGGATGAAGCTTGGAAAAAATGAGAAAATAAAAATAAAATAAAATAAAGAAATAAACTAGCTTGTAAAAGAAAAAAAAGAAAAACTATGAAAAAGTAAAAGATAAAAAAACATTAAATGGTGAGCAAAGAAAGGAAGAAAAGAAAGAAAAAGTTGGCAAAAACAAAGTTTAACAAAGTTTATGGGTGATTCTTTAAGAAAGCTAACCTTTCTTTACCTTGAAAGCTCAACTATGAATGATCCTAGAAAAAGTAATGCATTGTTAGGGTATTTGAGCCTAAAATGTCTTTAGTCATACCTTGACCCTAGCCTTACATTACAAGTGTATAAAATGCTAAATGATCTTTTAGTCATATGTTTATCTACATTAGTGGAGAAAGATGCGATAAGCAAACAAATAAAACTTGATCACACTTTATTGATCTTTGTTTTGGAATCTTCATGTCTTACACAACATTACTAGATTACATGCAAGGATGTGTGAGATGTATTGCTTGCATTTAGAACCATAGTTAATAATGAGCTTAACCTAGGTTGATTCTTGTATATTAGCATATGTTCATGATTTTATTTTGGTTATATTCATTGATCAATCCATGAGGCATTCATGTGAATGAAGCATTGAAATATATCATGATTTTGGCTCAATATTATTTTACTTGAGGACAAGCAAAATTTTAAGTTTGGAGGTTTGATTGCACTAAAATGTTAGTCTTTTCTTACTCATTTTTAGTGCAATTTCCCTTGCATTTTGGCAAAAATACTCTTAGTTGCATAACTATCCCATATGTGTGTGAAAATATGGAAAATGAGGAATTTTGGAGTATTTGGACTCAATTTGGAGGATTTATGGTTCTAAAAGCTAGCAAATGCCATAATTAGTGTAATTATGCTGCATGACCTTTTAAGGGAGTTCTTCGTACCCTTTTCTTTTATGATTTTTTTACTCAAAAGAACTTCATAAAACCTTATTTTAAGTCTCATAATTTTCATTTGGAATTTTTTTCCTTAGCTCAATTATGCATTAGTACCTTTTTAGTATCTTTATACATACTTGTAAGGTAATGAGTGCATCAGCGACTTGGAAGTTAAGTTTGAGTTGGTAAATTTCCAAAAATTTTCCAAGCATTACAATGCATAATTTATCCCTTTTATGGCTTGAATTTTGGCAAAAAAATTAAAGAATAAATTGTTGCATTTAATGCTAAAAAGAGGAGGAAAACATGCAAGTTTGTCGTTTAAACAAGTTTCACATGAGCAATGCATCTTGATGCCATTTTTGGAGGCTTAAAGAAGAGCACTAGAAGTTGCTGAGTTGGCTGTTTAAAAGACTCCTATTAGTCATAATCTTGACTTCTTGAGGGTAAAATGAATCATGAGAAGAGGGTTTGAAAGCAAATAGAGCTTAAGGAACCAAACAAGTAAGCAAAGGCCATGAAGAAAGGGAGGAAAAAGGATATAAAAGATTGGCAATACTTAGATATTTTACTTATATATTTGCTAAAATTTTAAAGGTTGAGGCACCTCTTATTTGCCTATAAATAGAGGGGAGGGGTTGGCCAAATGGAGAGTTCTAACTAGAATTTTAGAATTTTTTCTTCAAGTTGCTGCATTTACTTTCCTTTGCACTTTTATTTTCTTATTGTCCATCTAGCCTTCTTTGACACTTGTTTTGCTTTACTTTCAATGCAATTTTAACTTTCTTATTGAAATTTCATGATTTATTCGTTTATGCCTTCAAATTCCATTGATTCACATGAGCTTCAAATTTGGTTTGCAATTCATAATTTTGACCTCTCTACAATTTTGTAATCAATTCTTGATGAAATCTAGCTTATTTTGAGCCAAATTTTTTTTCTTAGATTTGTAACTCATAGATCTTAAAACTTGAAAAAAAAAAAGCTTTAAATTCAATCTGCACAATTCCAAAAATGTCTTCAAAATTTTGGCTAAACATCAATGACAAAGTTGAACTTTGCATAAGTGATAGCATAGCAAGATCTTCTCTCTATCTTGGCATTTGGTTTGAATCTGTTGCATTTTACACTTTTAGATTGATGTGTTTACTTGTTATTTCTCTTTTGATTGCATTTAATTTCATGATTTTACTTGTTTTCTGGATGAATTTCTCTAAAACTACTTTGTTTTCACAAATTTGTATGTAGTTTGAGTTTATAGTTCAATGAGTTAGAAATTTCATTATTTGATGCATTTTCATTGCTGAATCATGTAGTAAACTTTTGATTTAGCTTAACCATTTCTTTCTTGAAATTTCTAGATTTGAATTTTTTTTCCTTCACTCAGTAAAATCTTACTTCAACTTAGTTTATATTTTAGATTTTTCTTGCTAGTTCTTGAATTTTCTTTTCACTTTTTATTCTTCAAGTTAGTTTCTATTTGAGTTCCACTGATGCTGTCTTAAAATTCCAACTCATGTTCAAGTGATTTATGCAATTTACATCCAAATCATAGTTTGAAGTTTAGTTTTCACATTCTACAATAGTCACGGTTTCCATTTCTTTTCATTAAATCTTGTATATTCTTCTGAGTTTTTGCTCTCCAATTTAAGTTCTCATATAGTTCTCTAATTGTTTTTGCAAATTCCAGTTTATTTTCATTCAAGTTCATGCAAGTTAGATCTAGATTTCTTGAGAGATAATTTAGTTTCTAACTTACAACTCACAATCAGTTTTTAAAAGTTTTTCTTAGATTTTGCAATTTCAACTCATTAAGTGCATAGCAATGTTGTTTCTCCATTAGTTCACTCACTGTATTACATTTTAAATTTTAGTTTTGTATAAGTTAAATCACTTTAGATCTTTCATTTTGGTTGAGTCTCGATTTTTTTTAGATTTGCAAGTATCTTTGGTTTTTGCATGAACATGTGAATTTTGAGTCTTTGCTTCTTAATTTTCAATTCAGATGTTTTTACTTTAGTTAAATGATTGCTGTTTTTCATATAGAGCCTGTAAGTGCACAAATCAAGTAATAAAGTGAAGTATTCCAGTAGCATCTCCTTAGGGATTATAGAGGAGGGGTTTGCCAAGTCCCTAAAATTTTAAGACTTGCATGAGACATTCTCTATGCAGCTGAATTTATTATTGTAAAGGCATTGGCCATTACTTTATTCCTCTATTTTGGCTAATGAACCAAACAAATTAAGTCCAACTTAATTTATCTCTATTTTAATCTTTCACAACATGTCGTAACGTGTGTAACCAATTAGGTTCCTTAACTTTTTGACAATAAATACAATTGTTGTAATCTTTGGTTTGAATTAGATGAATTAAACCTTTTGATTTCACCACTAATTCTTTAATTAGCCAACCTTATATTTATAGATCATGATCATTGCCAACTACATTGCCATGACCTTCAATTGCTAATGAATTTCAATTTAGTTTGACAATCTATTAGTGTATGGTCTTGTAGTATAATTAATATCTTTTTATCACTTAGCATCTCGATTTAACATTGAGTATGGGTTAGTATGTACTCAATCATGTTTAACCATATTAAGTCTTGTTCTTAACATTAAATCATAAATAAGCTTTAGAACCATTATAAACTCTTAGTTCACTATGGCTAAAGATTTTTTGAGTTAATTTAATCAAAACTAAGTAAGATACTCACTTGATCACATAAGGTGATGAATCCTATCTTGATTACTTTATGCATCTTTATATGTTTCATGTTATACCCAACAATACTCGACTAGAGCATTTATGATTAAAACTATAAGTTAAGCAAAGTCAAAGTATAATATTTATATTATTGGAATCTCAAGTCAAAGTATAAGATCATAAGTAATCTTAAGTCAAAAGATCACTTATGCAACCATCACATGAAAATGTTGCTATACACACTATGTGAACTACCATATAGCATTCTCATCTCAAGTCATAGTTTAGTGAACTTACTCATGTAACTAGCACTCATTTGTTAGCTAAAGTTTATTCAAACTTCAACCTTTGAGATTGGTTTCTTGCTTCATAGTAAGAGCATAACCATGTGCCAATCTCAATAGGTTTTATTAATGTCCTTTCATATTGACAAAGCTTTGACTAGGAACATTTAGGAATTTAACTTTTATTCAATGATGATCTTATAATTACAATCTCATTGTAATTTCCTTACAAAGCTTTTTATATTCCAAGGACTTTTATAAGCTTAATGATAACACATATAAGCTTAATGATAAACTATATAAGCTTAATGATAAAACAATACATTTTATAATATATCAAATATCACAATACAACAATGTATTTTTTCCAAAATCAAAATAGCTTGTAAGGCATATCCAAATAGTTCAGCACTCAGCCTAACCTTATTACTGAGCCCATATTGTTTTGATGGTACTAAAACTCTCTTATGTTATGAACTAATAACTATGCTAAGTGATACCGAGTTTGAAGTTGAATTCTTGGTTAAAATAAAATGTTCTAAATCAAAGAGAAGAAGTATTCAAGTTAGAAAAAGTCGAACAATGAAACTTTGACCTTGATAGAAGAAGCATTCAAGTTAGAAGAAGTTGGACAAGGAAAGTTTGACTTTAATAGGTCATCTGACTATCCTAGAATGGGCATCCAACTGTTGAAAGTATTTCTCAAAGTAGTGGATGAAAATGGTATGTTATTCAACTACTTGAAAATAACATCTGACTTTAGAAGCTTACTGAAATACAAAGGAGTTAACTACCCATATTCAGCATTTGATTGCCCAAGTGATTTTTCATTTCAAAAAGCTCATTTGGATCATGGTAGTTGACTGCCTGAGAAAGGCATCCAACTGCCCGGAAATCATTCTCCCAACAACTGATTTTCCCTTTTGGTAAGAAATCTTCTATTTTCAATGCATCAAACAACTCTTCAACAACTAGAATGTCTTCCCCTCCTATCAATCCAAGCAAGAAGTTTGAAGACAAGGAGAAAAGTAACTTGATATCATTTTGAGTAAGCAAGAACAAAATATCAATTCTTTTCTTCAAGTTATTTGAGCATTCATTCTTATTTTTTAGTAAAATTTTGTAGTGTGCTCTCTTGGTGTAATTTGATCATTAGAGTGATCTTCTACACTTCATTCTCTATTTTTTTCTATTATAGTGTGTGAAACACCTTGGTGATTGGTTGTTTGAGCTTGGATAGCTCAATTTGTAGAGTGTTTGTAATGGCTGCAATTTCATTTAATAGAGGATTTACAAATCATTGGTTGGGCTTTTCATGGTATTGCATGTGTCAAAAGGGGTCGAACCACTCTAAATCATGGTGCATCAAGCTTTTCATCTTTCAAACTCATTAGGTGATTTTCTATTCTCTGCTCTTAATTTAAATTCTTTTATTTTCAATTTATTCATAATATTTTCTATAAAAAATGTTATTCACCCCCTTGACCACATTCTATTTATGACCAACAAGTGGTATTAAAACTAGGCTCTTGATTTTACAAGCTTAACGTCCTCAGGAAAGATCTATGGCATCATCGAGTGCACATGTTGCCTATGCTAAAGAACAATTCACAATCGGACCTTTTTTTGTTTAATGGAGCAAATTACCAATTTTTTAAGCACAAAGATGCCAATATATATCAAAACATGTCATTATATGATGCGGGATGTGATCTTGGATAGCTCATTCATTCCAACGAAGGTCTCAAAAGCCATTGATGAGAAAGAACCAAAATTGAGAAGTGAATGGACTTTGGTGATCAATACACTTCATTGTGCACTCAATCTAATTGAATTCAATTGAGTGTCCACCTGCCAATCGACAAAACAAATTTAGGTTAAATTGAAAATTACTTATGAAGGAACATCTCAGGCAAATGAATCTAAAATTGCTTTTTTATCTAATCAATATGAAGTGTTCAAAATGCAGCCAATGAAACTATAACTTTATGGTTTGATTGATACACTACTATCACAAACCAATTGACACCATTGGGAAAGAGGATTTCTAAAGATGAATTAGGAAATTATAGTTTTTACTTAGTTCTTAGTTCTTAGTTGTTTTTTTCTTACATTTAATTTAATAATTAAGTCAAATTTTAAAAAAGACATATATGTATATATTATTGACATTCATGTGGGTTTTTTAACCCTATCTTTTGAAATTACATCAATAATATTTAATATTTTCATTGCTCAAGTAATTTTTCATAATTAATTTTTTGAATTTAAACATAATAGCAACTTTCTTTACCCAAATTTCCTAAATAGCATGATAATCTTAAATATTTGACAAAAATAGAAATTTGACTTTCCAACATCTTATAGACAATTAATGCTAATAATTCAAGTATTGATAGAACATTTTCGCCTATGATCATATTTGTCTAGAAAACTTAAAGTTTGGTATGTAATAAAGAATTAATTTCATGTAATTCATTATCATATTTAGACCAAATTTAATTTCTTTCATTTTTTTTCTTAAACAAGTTATTTGTTTTTGGCAAATCTCAAACAAGCTAATTACCATTATAATTTTTGCTATCAAATTAACTAAATAGAAACTAGGTTTTGTTTAACTAACTATTGTTATGGAGGAATATCCTTATTATGCGTTTCTTGATACAATTTTATTAAAGACTTTAATAATAATGTTTAATTTCAATAAATATTCTATTTTTCAATGTTTGACCATAAAAATATGATTTTTATTTAAGGTTTATAATAGGAAAAATGTTGCAATTGCATATGTTTTTACAACAATTCAGCATCAAATCTAAAAACTCTTCATTTCCCTACATTGCACTTAAACTAAAAACTCTTTATTTACCTTCACTACATTTAACTTATTACCATATATATATATATATATATAATGTATGTATATGTGTATATGTATATGTACATATACATATACATCTATGGATATACATGTGTATATAGTCTTTCGGTATATCTTTTTCTTGTCAAAAGTTAGATAGTTTGCATTAACTAATATTAGCTCTTTCCTTTTTCTATAAATTATTGTTTTGTTATATTATTTAGTTTACATAATATACTTTAAACTCATTGATTTTTTAAAAAACTGTTTTACTTTATAAACTAATTGATGTTTATTAAAAGTTAATCTTAAACTTGAGTCACAAATAGGTTTAAATTAGTTTAGGTTAATATATGTTTTAAAAAATTGTATTAACTAAAGTTTAAATGAAACAATTTTAATTACAACCTATTTGTTCATTTAAAATAAACAAAATCAATATTTGGCTTTATTATTTATATTTGCCTTATTTATCATTCATTTGCACATTTGGAATTTATCAAATCATCAAGAAAAACAAAAGCTTGCTTGAGAGAAATCATAAATACTCTAAGATCAATTACATCATTTTTCATTTCTCCAAGTTATAAATAATATCTGATGAAAAAATTTTGTATCCGAAATTGATTTTAAGTAGATTAAATTTTAATTGTTTGCAATCAAATATTATTAATTTTAATTAAATATCACATTTGGATGAAATATAAATATGATAAGAAAGTATCTTTCTTTAAACTTTATTGTAGCTCCATATTGATTTCAAATATTTATTTTTTTTCTTACTTGTTTTACATCAAAAGTTGTATTCTTATATAAAGCTTATTAATTATATTACAATTAAATTGTTTTATATATAATTGCATATCGATCTCCTAAAACTAGTTACTATAATGGAAAAACCAACCATGCCTAGGACTTTCACCAATAACATATCCATCAATGGAATCTTTGGGATAAGTTTACCTTAAGAGACTATTTAGTATGGGATAATTTTGTTGGGAATAATGACTCAAATCCTATAAGAGATTTGTTTAGGATTAGCTAAATATTGCTTGATGAACAAGAATACTTGTAGAAGAAGAATTCTAAGAGGACATTGATTTTTAATAGGCAAGTTTGACTTGCAGAAGAAGAATTCTAAGAGAAAAAGAATTTTTAATAGGCAAGTTTGTATGCTTATAAATAGGTGAAGTCTTTACAAGGTTAGGTATGAGAAAAAGATGTAAGAGAGTTATAGGATTTTATTGGATAGACACCTCATAAGACTATTGAGGATTTATGACTTATGAATACATATGTTTGAATGTTTATGAGTGGACTAGAGAAGACTGAGATGGTCCACATAGGTATCAATGCATGAATATATATGGGTATGTGTTTATTTTGGGTTGAGAATACTCTATAGGACTAGAAAAGATTAAGAGGGTCTTATGAGTATTGATTATTAAGTGAGGCTAATGATTTAATTGTGTGTTTGTAATTCTTTATAACTAATAGATCTTTTTTCTCATCCGTAGATGTAGGTTAGTTGGATTAAATCATGTTAAATTATTGTCTCTTGTGTGATGGATTAATTCTTTGATTTACTTTCGCTGGTGTGATTAGATTGGGGCCATTTGGCCCTAACAAGTGGTATCAGAGCTATGGTGATCCCTAACAAGTGGTATTAGAGCTAAAGGTTTAAGACGTGAAAAGAGCTGTAGGTTTGAGATGTGGTTTTAGAGCATGGTTCGAGCCATGGAAAGAGGTAAGTTCCAAAAGAGCTCGATTCAAGGAAGAAGTTCGAGTTTATATTTTGAAGATCAATTTTCATAAAGCGTGAAAACACACAAAAAAAGATTAAAAGGGTATGAGTGAATGAGTGTATATGGGTATGTGTCTATTTGGGTTGAAAATACTCTATAGGACTAGAAAAGATTAAAAGGGTTTTATGAGTATTGATTGTTAAGTGAGGTTGACGATTTGATTATATGTTTGTAATTTTCTATAACTAGTGGATCTTTTTTCTCATCTGTAGACGTAAGTTAGTTAGACTGAACCACGTTAAATTATTATCTCTTATACGATATATTAATTGTTTGATTTTATTTTTGCTGGTGTAATTAGACTGGGGCCATTTGGCCTAACAAGTGATATCAAAGCTGTGATGATCCCTAATAAATGATATCAGAGTTGAAGGTTCAAAACATGAGAAGAGCTGAAGGTTCGAGACATGGTTTTAAAGTATGGTTCAAGCCATAAAACATATAAGTCCAAAGAAGCTTAACTCAAGCAAAAAGTTTGAATTAGTATTTTGAAGATCAGTTTGCGTGAAACATGAAGACACACAAAAAAAGATGATTGTGAAACTTCCATTATAGGTAGAGCCAAGTACGTCTAGCATAAAGATAGATGATTTGATGGAATTTAAGTTAAGATAGAGATTATTGGGAATAATGACTAAAATTTTGTAAGAGATTTATTTGAAATTAGTTAAATATTGCTTGCTAGATAAGAAGACTCGTAAAAGAAGAATTCTAAGAGGAAAGAGATTCTTAATAAGCAAGTTTGTATGCTTATAAATAGGTGAAGTCTCTATAAGGTTAGGTATGAAAAAAAGATATAAGAGAGTTATAGAGTTTTATGAGATAGACACCCCATAGGACTATTAAAAATTTACGTTTTATGGGTATGTATGTTTAAATATTTGAGTAGACTATAGGAGACTGAGATGATCCACATAGGTATGAGTGCATAGTGTATATGGATATGTGTTTATTTGGGTTGAGAATACTCTATAAGACTAGAAGAGATTTAGAGGGTCTTATGAGTATTGATTATTAAGTGAGGTTGATGATTTAATTGTATGTTTGTAATCCTCTATAACTAGTAGATCTTTTTTCTCATCTATGGACGTAGGTTAGTTGGATCGAATCACGTTAAATTGTTATCTTTTGTGTAATAGATTAATTGTTTGATTTCATTTCCGCTGATGTAATTAGATTGGGATCATTTGGCCTAACAAATGGAATCAAAGCTGTGGTGATCTCTAACAAGTGGTATCAAAGTTGAAGAATCAAGACATAAAAAAGCTAAAGGTTCAAGACGTGGTTTTAAAGTATGGTTCAAGCCATGAGAAGAGGTAAGTCTAGAGGAGCTCGACTTAAGGAAGAAGTTCAAGTTCGTATTTTGAAGATTAATTTGCATGAAGCATGAAAACACACAAGAAACTATTATTGTGAAACTTCCATTGCAGGTGGAGCCAAGTATGTCTAGTATGAAAATAGATGATTTGATGAAATTTGAGTCAAGGTGGAGATTGTTAGGAATAATAACTTAAATCATATAAGAAATTTGTTTGAGATTAGCTAATTATTGCTTAATGGACAAGAATACTTGTAGAAGAAGAATTCTAAGATGACATGCATTTTTAATAGACAAGTTTGACTTATAGAAGAAGAATTCTAAGAGGAAAAGGATTCTTAATAGGCAAGTTTATATACTTATAAATTGGTAAAATCTTTATAAGGTTAGGTATGAAAAAAGATGTAAGAGAGTTATAGAGTTTTATGGGATAGACACCCTACAGGACTATTGGGGATTTACGTCTTATAAGTGTGTATGTTTGAATATTTATGAGTGGACTAGAGGAGACTAAGATGGTCCATATAGGTATGAGTACATGAGTGTATATGGGTATATGTTTATTTGGATTGAAAAACCTCCATAGGACTAAAGGAGATTAAGAGGGTCTTATGAATATTGATTTGTTAAGTGAGGTTGATGATTTGATTGTATGTTTGTAATTCTCTATAACTAGTGGATCTTTTTTCTCATCCATGGATGAAGGTTAGTTGGACCGAACCACATTAAATTTTTATCTCTTATGTGATGGATTAATTGTTTGATTTTATTTTCGCTAGTGTGATTAGATTAGGGCCATTTGACCTAACAAGTAGTATTAGAGCTATGGTAGTCCCTAACAAGTGGTATCAAAGCTGAAAGTTCAAGATATGAATAGAGCTAAAGGTTTGAGATGTGGTTTTAAAGCATGGTTTGAGCCATAAGAAAATGTAAGTCCAGAGGAGCTCGACTCAATGAAGAAATTCGAGTTCATATTTTAAAGATTAGTTTGCGTGAAGTATGAAAACACAAAAAAAAATAATTGTGAGACTTCCATTGTAGGTGGAGCCAAGTACGTCTAGCATGAAAATAGATGATTTGATGAAATTTGAGTCAAGGTGAGGATTGTTAAGAATAATGACTCAAATCCTATAAGAAATTTGTTTAGGATTAGTTAGATATTGCTTGATGGACAAGAAAACTTGTAGAAGAAAAATTCTAAGATGAATTTTTGAAAGGCAAGTTTAACTTGCAGAAAAAGAATTCTAAAAGGAAATGGATTCTTAATAGGCAAGTTTGTATGCTTATAAATAGATGAAGTCTCTACAAGATTAGGTATGAGAAAAAAACATAAAAGAGCTGTAAGATTTTATGGGATAGACACCCTATAAGACTACTGGGGATTTACATCTTATGGGTGTGTATGTTTGAATGTTTATAAGTAGACTAGAGGAGATTAAGATGATCTACATAGGTATGGGTGTATGAGTGTATATAGGATATAGGTATGTATTTGTTTGGGTTGAGAATACTCCATAGGACTAGAGGAGATTAAGAGTTTTATGAGTATTGATTGTTAAGTTAGGTTGATGATTTAATTGTATGTTTGTAATTCTCTATAACTACTGAATTTTTTTTTTAGCTGTAAATGTAGGTTAGTTGGACCAAATTACGTTAAATTGTTGTCTCTTGTATGATGAATTAATTATTTGATTTTGTTTCTGCTAGTGTGATTAGATTAGAACCATTTGGCCTAACAAATTTATCTAAAAGTCATTGTAATTTGTGTTAAGTAATTATATCACCTTATTTGGTAGTAAATTAAAAATCTTATGTGATAATGATTTTAAATCACTAGGATAATTAATCACTATCTTGAAAAGTGATATAATTCTTAATTTAAAGGATGAAAAAGTTTTATCATCATGAGAAAGTAATTTTTAATATCATTTTTGACTAAGTTACTGGAATGAAAAATGTATTTAACTTTTTTTTAGAAAGCTAAGTAGTAAAAATTTTCAAAAATCTATTTTTTAATAATTTATTTAAAAAAAGTTTTTTATTACAATTGAATAAATATTTATTGATTATAAAAATAATAAAATATTTAATAATTTTTTTAGAAATTATTTTTCATCAAAATTGAATTATATTTTATAGTTTTTTTTTATAAAATAACATTTAACTATTTTATAAATCATCAATTCAATAAGTATTAAAATTTTCTTTATTTTTGTGAGACTATTTTGGATATTTTATATTTTATAATTTATTTTTTATATAATATAAAATACAATAATTTAAAATCATTAATGATTTATAATATTATACCAACTATAATAATATGAAATCATCAATAATCAAATTATCTTAATAATTTTATCATCATAATAATTAAATCAATATGATAACCTTAAAAATAATATCAAACCCTACCAAAATTAATTAATCATGTCATGGCATGCAACATCCCGATGAAACAAGTCAGCCACTGAAAATGCTCCAGCTGACTCTACATACGCAGGAAAAGCCCAATAATGAGGGTAGCATATTTTGCCGTACGAAAATTTGCACACGGCACAACTTTTTGTAGAAATAAAAAAAAAAAATTTGTCCATAACTCAATTTATGAGTTGTGACAAAGGGCCATATGTGTACAAAATTTTGGTTGCAATTGAAGCCATGAAGCCGAAGTGCCTTGAGCAATCTCATTTCACATTCATCCATTCAATCATTGCCTTTGTGTCCCTTGGGAACCCATCACGCTACCTTATAAGTGCCCGAGGAGGACCTCCATCCCAGCCCAGCTTACCTCAAAAACATTCAAATGATAAGCTACTGTTATTTTGTAGAATTTTTTTGTCTGTCAAAGAAAATACTATATTATCGGAAAATGATAATCAATATTTTGAAGATTTTAAAGTAAAAAAAAGTGAGATATGTGTATTTACAGTACTCTTCAAGACCATGGTAGGGAAATATATTTACATGAGCTTTACAAGCTGAAATGGCTAGTCTAATACCTGAATCCAAGATCTACACAGGGTTGGACTAAAACTTTGAAATGTATTTCTGAGACATAGCCTACTGTTAAGACAAACTATATCAACATTTACATACACTAAGAAGAATAACCCGGTGAACGCTCAAGAACATGACTTTATCAAGCCCAGGTTGTAGAGAAACTTCTCCGATCTAGATTTGAACAGAGTACCCAAAGAGAATCTTCCACTCTCATGAGGTGGAGATTTTGAGTAAGCATCATCCTTGACGTGAAGTATAGTAAGGCCAATCTCTTTCCGAACTGCTTCAATTATTTCACTTTTCACTGGATTTCCTGATGTATCAGTCACATAAAAAGCATTGACAGCTTGGGAACCCCTGGTCGTAACCTCTGCTCGAGTGACTGAAAGACCATTTTCTCTAAATATACGAGTAACATCAGACAAAAGGCCTACCCTGTCTTCACTACAAAGTTCCAGTCTTATGCCCTACATCACAAACAACATACTAACATCAAAACAAAGTACTAGCAAAAAGAATCACAAACGAGAATGTAATCTAGATTTCCCCATCTCCATACCTCGGAAGCTCTCCTCTTAATAGCAGCCTCCAAACAATGAATTACCCTCTGTCTCTCTGCTTCTGAACTAATAGGGCAACCATCTATGTGCCTGATATAGTATTCCTATCAATCCAGAAAGTTAAACAAACAATAAATCAGATGCAAGATATCAATATCAATGAAATCAATTATAACCCTTGACAGCAAAGGAATTAATAAGCTATTGAAATTTAATAACATGGGGTTGACTTTGACTTGTAATTAACATAGAACATAATGAATCTGAAATAATTTGTAATTGTAACTTGAAGGAATTTGGGGCAACCTGATAAGCCTCTGGTCCTTCTGCTATGACAGTCGCATGGTATACCACATACTGCATATCTGTCAATGTGCAAACTGTATCAAAGAGTAACTTAGGCCGATCGGGGCACCTCAAGTTCACAACAGTGTACCCCTTATCTGCACAATTTTCCACAGTTACCAGAGGTTTGCACCTATCACTTGTTGATCTACTCTTAGCATCAATCATATCATAGTCACGATCAGCATACATCATCTGATGCAGCCTCCTTTCCTTATGTGTAGAGCCGACAGAAACAGCGGTATTAGCAGTCCTCTTATCTCTATCCCCTTTCAGAACATAGAGGAGAAGCTGCTTGATCTTTGTTAGTCTTTCAGGATTGTCAATTGATGATCCAGTAGCCTCATCAGTAATGTAAACAACAGATGCCATTCTTGAATTATGGGTCCACACTTCAGCAGCCACCACATTACATTTTAGGTCAGTCAAAACAGCAAAAACCTCTGAGAGCAAGCCTGGTCGGTCTCTCCCAGTCAATTCAATAGTTGTGTGTTCTAAGGCAGCTTGAACACCAACAGATCTTGTCAAGGACCGGAAGCTGTATTCTCTTGGTCCCAGTTGCTGCAATATGTCAATTTAATCATCAATACAATATGGAATTCAGATGACTCCTCATAGCATGTAGCTAAACCATCATAGTACAGACATAAGGCAAACGCTACTGCTATTTTGTCTGACAATTTTGTATCTTTTTGTTGATGCAAATATATGGGATGGTGATTATGCTAGAAGGCTAGATATCAAGTGATTGAAGCATGCAACCAGATAAGTACATAGCATGCATATTAATTCTGTATATTACAATTTTCAATTTGACTGACACTATTCCTTCCCTGACATTTGAACATTGTTAAAAGACATAAAAATATTCTTCTTTCCTGCTTGAACCTCACCCTTTTGGTTTCTTGATGATTTAGGAGGATATATATACATATCCAATGTAAATGCAGACAAATTAAGGCTAATTCTGTGAGTAAAAATTAAGGCAGGAGTGGAGCATAAAAAGGCTGAACTCAGACTAGAATACATAAAGTGGTACCAGCATGGTGTTACAAGTCTAGCAACTAGCACAACACTTGATTCCCCGCTCTAGTAAGAATGGGTGGAATGAACTCTTAAGTTTCTGTTAAAGTTAAATCTACCTGACCCTCAGTCTCAAACACCAATTTAAATTGAATATTCAGCCAAATATCCATATTTTCATGAGTTTTTTAAGATAAATCAATTAAAAAGATCAATGCTAGTTTTGGAGAAGTACCTGCTGAATTCTTTCAGCCACATCAACTTCAGATAGCTTATCGCCACGCTGATCTGTCACATGAAACACTGCAAGAACCATTTGAAGAAAAACCCCAATCAGAATCCATACAATTAAAACAGTTCATAATAAAAAGCCCAACACAACCAAGGGGCTAACCATCCATGAACCACTCCCCATCTGAAGCAATGTAAGCTCGTCGAATTATAAGATCCAAATCCGTCAAAACCTGAACCACCTCTAGCAGACTTCCTCTCTTATTAGCACTATCAACCTGTAACGTTTCCAAGAAACCAAACTTTATCTGACAATCCTCAACAATTGCTCGTGAAAATAAATACAAATCTTTAAAATTCAATCTGTTACCTTAATTAAAGTTGCTTTTCTGCTTGTGGCATTATCAACTGTAACCCTGCAGAGCCAACAACAAAAACAACGAAAATTCTTGAAACACCTCCATTCCAAGTCAATTAAAAATGGTACTTTTTCAAGAAAATAAACAAAAAGAAACCACTTTAATTACAAAAATCTAAGACTAGAAAATACCATGAAGGAGAATCCAACCCCCCAACCCAAATAGTCATGAACAGAGAATGAAAAACGAAGTACCTTGGAGGGTTCATTCGAATCACAAGCTTCTCAAACTCTTCATCCACCGTTAAAGAAGGAGACCAACAATCCATTGCGACGAAAAACAAGACAAAGAGATGCAAAAGAAAAAAAAAAAAGAAAGAAAAAAAACAGAGGAAAGAATTATAAATACGTGTCAAAGAGGCATAGAAATGGGGAGGGGGGGTTAGCCGTATTAATAATACTGTATTATCTTGTTCAAAATCAAAATCAAAATCAAAATCGAGTGAGTTTGTTAAGAGGAGCCTTTGGATTCTGAATCTGGTTATGGTTTGTGTGTGTTGTGCGGCGTGTCGAGAGTTTGTTGGGTAGTGGTGGCTCTTGAGTTGGACGAAGAGTTTTGTTGGGACATAACGTAACATACGATAACATTAACTAATAGCAAAACCATTCCACTCCAGTATATATAGTCAAAAATAAAGCCAATTTGACCACTGACCTCTCCTAGTATAATAATTACTTTATTATTATGAATAAATATATAACACAAAAAAGAGAAAGACAAAAAGGCAGCGCATTCCTCTAATACGGGCAGTCGCCGGCGAAAATGGCCCCCCGTTGCTCTCATCCAAACATTTGGTCGGCGCCCGTTTTTAGGTTTTGAATACTGTAGCTCGATTCTTGTGATATTAACTCATTCTAACATGATGAAAGCCTAACACCATACCCGCCCGCATCATACGCAACCTCTCGTACTTAAATCCTTAAAGGCACAACTCATATGTTGATCAGCAGCCAACCTAGAGTCACATTAAGCTCATCTCATTCCACGAAACTCATGTTTCAGGCTTCAACCTTAGTTTCATTTTAGGCTACCCACATGCATGATAGACATTTAACATCATATTCATCCTGCCTTTAAGGAACTCAAGTGTGCTACTGTTTATACCACACCTCTATTGATTAATCATAAAGGTCTAACAGCGTGTTTTGCCTGCTAGCTCACTCATCATTTAGGCTCGATGTGCCCTTTCTACACAAATACCATCTTTTGATCATTCTGGCTCGAGGAAAGGGAAATCGAGGGGCATAGCAAATGCTAGCGTCTAACCCCAAAGTTCAATGCAAAAGAGCGATACAAGGCCATCAACCCCAACCGTTCTTGGGTTTACCTGACTCGAGGAGATATAGTGCCATACTCATGACCCAATGGTGCTCGCCTACTTAGACACTACATATGCCTGAAAATAACCACTTTAGACTAGCTAAGCCTTCACTACCTGTTAACCAAGAAGGTGGTGGAGAGTTGACTTCAATTGTCCCCCTATAAAAGGCGTAATAGCTTTTCTAGCTCTTTTTACCAAGAACCGTAAGAATGTCTGAAATAGGACTATCTCAAGACTTTTCTTCGCCCAATTTAGGGCCCCGTGACCTTTCTCTTGGTCACTATAATTTTAGCATTTCATTCATTGTTCCATCAGCCCACTCAAGGGTGCCTGCACACAGCTTTTGACCGATAGCACCCGTCTACTAGCTCGCACTAACTTGCATATCTTGGGGCCTAGGGCTTACATTGCCTACACATAATATTAGCAACATGTTCTCGTGCTTAAAATGCTGGCACACAGCTCCAAGACCATTGTTCTTAATAATAAGGCCTCATCTAGCTACTCAACTTAGAGCCAATCATGACAGGATTAAGGCACACTAGGGCATGATCATGACACTCTCCCCATTTATTATGTCGATGTCCTCATCGATGCTAAGATTGCACCCAACTTTCTGGTTGCACACAGTTAGCATTTTCTCATATGTCTCTCACTTATGCCTCAAGGATTGGGTCGAGATCCTATAACATAAAGTATCACCCAAAGTAATAGTTCATTGCCGATGTAGATAGGTCTTATCCCAGCTCCAATGCACCTCTGTGCTATCTCCACATATGACTACTAGACTCAAACTGTTTTGCTTGATAAGTGCCATTGCACTGTTTCACCCATGATCACATCATGTTGGGACCTCGAGACACCCTCGTTGATCATGACCCTCAATCAAATAAATGACCATTTACTTTGACACACATTGTTATGCCCTGCTGGATGTGACCCATCACACCAACTGCACGCTTGCAGCATTAAATTTTTGATGCACCATTCTGGACGTAGTGCTTAGGTCAACCGCACTCATACAGCACCACCTACAATAGACCCTAGTATGATGGCATTCAAGCACTTCGGTCACCTCACAACTTGGGTGCTTTCGACCCTTCCAAGGTAAATTTTCTAGGTGTGGCCCTTTGGCCAACCACCCTTATGGAAAGCACTTTAACGCATGCTACTTGGTCTCTATCTCAAACTCAAACACAATGCTCAATAAACTCAGGCTCTACTACCTTAGCTCAATTCCATAGGGAAATCACAAGTCTCACCCACTTTGACTCGAACTTAACTCAATTTTGTACTCAACCATATATACATGATGGTTCCACAACTCGTTTACCTTGCTTCTTACATATCTCAAAGGGCAACTCAAAACCCACACAAAGCTCAAGGATCTATCGATCCAAACAATCACATTGTCCATTGACTTGCTTGACTCAAGGGTTCATCAACCCACTCAATTCTCAAGGTCCATTGACCTACTCGAACTTAAGGCCATCCCATAGACCGGCATTTACTCAAACTATCCCTTGTATGGCTTAATCACCATCGACTTATCCTTTGTCTTGCTCAAACTCGTTTAATCCGTTGACTAGATGCAACTTGAATGCCAATATCATCGGTTTACTTAAGTCAATAGGTCCTTTGATCAACACCACTCATAATGCCTTCTCTCTTAACCAACACAAAAACATGGTCCACTAGCTGGCATACTCTCGTGATCCTTTGACTATGAGAATTCTTAGTCTATTAACCGTCACAACTCACGGCTTCAATCCTTAGCCAACTCAAACTCTTCTACCTCTACAGAATGGCTTCATGCTTAGACCTAAATATTCAGCTCGTATCTTGTTAGGGCATTTACACCACATAAGAAGTGTATGCGTTAGTAATTAATCTCAATAAGCTCAACTTATGTCCTTTAAGACAAAACTTATTCAGCCTATATGGCTTCTTACAACACCATTCCATGGTGTATGCCCCTTTTGCATTACAGTTTCAATTACTGTCCACCACTTAAAGGGCATCACATGCCCGCATGAACCAACATCTTTTGCTAGGTGAGGCTATATTCTTATACCCTTTCGCTTGGCATCCAAAAGTCTACTTGAGTGCCCTTCACCTAGGTTAATTTTTCTTACAGCACATATTGATGGCTCCTTATCGAGCCTACATAGCATATTATCATAATTATGCCTTGAAAGCTTTTTTTGATCTTAGCATGTCTCTATTTTACGTTATCATGCCCACATATGGGGCTATGTTAGTCCCACTACTGAGCTGAACTAGGCTCTATACCAACGTGTCACTGGCTGTATGTTTCTTAGACTAAAACCACACGTCTGTGTAGTACTAAGATTATTTATAGTCAAGGTCAGCTTTTTATGAGTCTATTTTTCCATGAACAACTCGATATGGATCCTTCAAGCCATTTATTCGTGAGCCATTCTTGGCTTGACCCTATAAGGTTGCACATTCCTAAACTCAATAAAGAGAAACCCAAACCTCTTTAACTCTTGAGCACATGATTCTCAAGGTGGCCTCAATCACTCATCTTTGTCGTAGGCATTAAGATCCCGAGCGTCGACTCACCTAACTCATAAGGGCACACAATCACGATTCTTGTGATATTATCTCATTCTGGCATAGTGAGAACCCAACATCACACCCACCTGTATCATATGTAAGCTATCATGCCTAGATCTCAATGGCATAACTCAGATGTTGGTCAGCAGGCCACCCAAAGCCATACTAAGCTTATCTCATCCCACGAAACTCATATCTCAAGGCCTCAATGCTTAGCTTTATTCCAAGCTACCCACACGTATGACAGACACTTAACATCATGCCTATCCTTTAGAAAACTCGAGTGTGCTACCCGCTCGCACCACACCATTACCAATTGGCCACAAAAGTCTAACAGTGTGTCTGACTGCTAGCCTGCTCATCCTTTAGGTTCGATGGTGTCTCTTTTACACAAACACCATCTCATGATCCTTCTGGCTCAAAGAGAGAAAATCGAGAGGAATAACAAATGCTAGCATCTAACCCTATGGTTCAACGTAAAGGCGCGATACAAAGTTTACTGACCCTAACCATCCCTGGGTTTACCCTGACCCAAAAAGACACCATGCCTCACTCGTGACCTAATGATGCTTGCCTACCTAGACACCATATGTGCCTAAAAGTAACTTACTTCAAACTAATCAGGCCTCAACTACCCACTAACCAACAGGGTGGTGGAGAACTAACACCAATCGTCCCTTTATAAAAAGCATAAAAGCTTTTTTAGCCCTCATACCAAGAATCATAAAAATATATGAAATTGGGACATTTTTCTTTTTAGCCATCATAAGGCCTTTCTTCACCAAACTCAAGGCCTAGTGACCTTCCTCTTGGTCACCATAATTCCAACATTCAATTCGTTGCTCCACTAACTCACTCGAGGGTGCTTACACATGATTTCAACCAATAACATTTGATTGGCTAACCAGCTCTAGGGCGCCCACCCATTTAGCTAGCACTTGTCCTCGTATTTTGGGGCCTAGGGCTCACACTGTCCACACATAATATTGGCAACATGTTTTCATGCTTAAAATACCCATAAATAGCTCTAAGACCATTTCCTGACAACGAGACCTTGTTCGTTGCTCAACTCAAGATCAATCATGATAGGATTGAGACACATCAAGGCCTGTCCATGATATTGTGGCTATGTTATTTCGCAAGGACTTGGCAGCTCAGTGTTGCTCTTTCAATCTCTCTTTTTCGTTTTAAGGCTATTTTTATTAATCTCATTTTTGTTTTAGGATTCTGGGGGTTTTTAATTAGGGTTGCTGGGCCTGGGACAAGACCCTTGTTTACTTTCTTTTTGCTCAAATATCATCCAAAATTCTAGCAGGATTTTGCTGTGCTTTTAGGGTTATTAAAGTTAAAGTCAACAGAATTGATACGCCACTCATATGTCTCATGTATCACTAGTATAAAAGCAATCTGCTCCGGTTTGAATTTTAAGGTAACCCACTTAAAAGAGATATTTGATATAGAAAAAAGTAAAAATTTTTTGTTAAAATTTTTTTTTTAATTTAATTTTTTGAATTTGGTATACAAAATATAATTTTTGAGTTTTTTTAGAAATTTCGTATGATGTCAAAAAAGGGTAAGAGAACTAAAAACCCTTGTATATCTTAGGTTTTTTTAGATTTTGAAAGAAAAGTAAAATTTTTTTTTGTTTGACTTCACCTAATTATATTTTCGAATAATATAGATAAAGTTATTTATTTTAGAAATTTAATAAGTTTCATAAAATATTATGAAAATAATTTTTTCTTAATATATTTTAAACAGAGATTAAGTTTTTGAAATTAAAAACGTGTTTTTGGTTAAATTTTCAAAAAGATCATGTTTTTAAAATTAAAAATGTGATTTTGGTTGAAAATATATTATGAAAAAAATATATATTTTGCTTGTTGATATATTATGAGAAAATTTATTTTTCAAAATTTCATAATTTTAACAAAAAATTATTCTTTTAAATAAAAATGTAATTTTTGTTAACAAATACTATGTTTTTATGTAAATAATATAATTTTTGTTAGCAAACATTCCGTTTTTATATAAAAAAAATAGTATTTTAATATTTTAAACAAAGATGTAATGTTATTGAAATCTTTGACAAAAACTATGAATAAAAATGTGACTTTTGTTAAAAATATGAAAAGAAAATTATTTTTCATATTTACATAAATATAATGTTTCTATGATAAAAAAAATATAATTTTTGTTAAAAATATGAAAAGAATTCAAAATTTAATAAAAACTATACTTTTAAGATAAAAAATGCAGTATTTGTTAAAATTATTAAAATATATATATGTTTTAGAATTTGTTTAGTTTAAACGAAAATAACATGTTATTAATATATCATGTATTATGAATGTCATGTGTTTTGAATGTTACAAGTTATTCACATATTATTAGGAACAATATATTAATGTCATATTTGATACACAAGATATAATAAGATGATATTATAAATATAATTAGATTAAATAAAGTCATCCTATTTTGTATTTGATGTGTATAAAGATTAAGATAGAATAGTTTATTTATCGGTCAAAATTATCTTTATTTAAAGTTATATATTTTAAATTATTACTATAATTTTTAAGAGTATAATATGATATGTAAGTTCAATCTCATTAATTAAAAATTATACTTTTTATGTTAAGAGAATTGAATTATCCTATACTAAGAGAATAATTATTTTTTTTATAATTCTATCATTTTTTCTTTAAATACAAATAAAATATAATATAAAATAATTATAATATTATCTTGTCAATTATTTTATACACTAAATATGATTTAAAAAATTTTATTAAATAATTTTACATTCCTCTATTCTAAATACAAAAATTTAATATTTTTTGTCAACAAAATCAAAGAATCACATATTCTCTTTCACATTAATTTATTTTAAAATTTGTTTTTAAATAAAAAAAAAATCTATGAATCAAATACCCTTTACAGAGTTAGGGATTGGGGTGGGTGAGGAAGCCTCGCGGCCTCACTTATTACCTTTAATGGAGTAGGAATCTAATAAGCTAGCAAGTGAATCCTTTTGCCTCTCTATTTCAACGCTTTACAAAACATCCGCTATCCTCGCATTGGATTTTGTTTGGCTACTTCCATAAACAGAATCGACAACCATTTATTACTCATCATCACATACCTTTTTTTTTTCACATCTTTTTGGGTGGGAGTGAATGGGGAATGACCAATGGAATGTCTTGCAAATCATGAAATTCACCACTACTTTCAATTAACTTTACCTACTCTAGTCGTTTCCTCCATTTAAAACTTGTTTTTGTGGCCAGGTTTTTAATTTTATTGCAGGAATGTGGATATCCCTATCATCCCCATTCTTTGGAGCAACAAACTTTTTCAACTTTTATAAGAAATTGTGGAGATCGTTGGTTTATAGTAATATGGAACGCAAGAGATAAGTCCAAGCAACCATTTGATTTGCTTGAGCCCTTATCCTCTTTCATTTTTTCCCTGATAAATTGATGAACATGATAATGGTTGCTTTTTATTGTTTTAAATCAGTTTAGACCTATACACTCCGTTACATTTTTTTTATTCTTTGCTTTTTTTTTTTTTTTTTTGAATGAATAAAAAATTTATTTACTACACCTACTAAGGCTCACCCTACCAAAAAGGAGACGAAGGGACCGATTAGACGTTAATGGCAATGGTAGGTCCTCAAGATTTTCCTTTTTATGGTTCTCAATAAACGAAATGGATACCCAACAATCTATAGAGTCAAAATCTGGCTTGATTGGATGATGCTAACAACCCACCAGATCTCTGCAGTGTCCATTAGGAAATTGCAAATGGCATTGTTTGGTCAAACAACTAATATTAGTACGGTAAGAGCAACAAACATGAACACAGAACACATGGGGGAATGAAGTGAGGACTGAAGAGCAGGATGGATCATTGACGGCAGGTAATGAATAAATGATGCGTTGCAATTAATATCACTTTCTTTAACCACTTCTCCGGCACATGATAGGCACATGGAGTGACGGAGGGGCCAAAACTTTGCTGTTAGTTTCATTGTCTGGGCATTTTGGACGATCACATGCAACTCTGCCACATAAATGCAGCAGGTTTCTGAGCTCTGTCCCCCCAATAAAAAATGAATGAAACGAAAAATTTGCAGAAGAAATGAACGGTGATTGTGATTTTACACGTTGGGCTTAGAATATGATGGGTAATTTGAGCAAATCTTTGACCCTTTTGTAAGCCATGTGCAATCACAAGATAAGCACTGTGATTTTCATGTACTGATCCGTTTGTGGCTATACAAAATTTTTCTGTGTAATGGGGCATCAGAATCAGACCACATTTCAGAAAGGAAAGGGAGACAACATCTCCGTACCAAGAAGTAAAGTTTTGTAAGACCCACTTGTCTGAAAAAACTAGCGTAATGTGATGTGGATCTTTTCCACACGTGATATAAATCGTAAAAGAATGAGATTAGCATTTTCTTTTTGGATTATGATTTTTCGATAAAATAAAATAGCACTTTTTTTAAGTTAATAATACATGTAGTTCTTAAATTTTAAATCAAAATTTATTTTGATTTCTAATTTTAAAGGAAATTTATATTAGATCTCCAATTACAAAAAATTATCTTATTTTTATCGTTTTGTTTATAAAACTACTTAAATTGACGTAAATTTCAATTAATACTATATTAATGATGTCAGTTGGCATCTTGCATGATGTAAAAACATCAAAATAGAATTTTACTCAAAATTTAAGGATTAAAATGCTTTTATCTTGAAACTTTTTATAATTTAGGTACATTTTATAAAACATTAATTCTAAACTAATATTTTTATATTTTTATTGTAAAATAATTTATTAATTAAATATTTTTAATAACGCTTGGTGCTAAGTTATCCTCTATGCACTTATGCCACCTTGCATATGCTCAATTGCTTTTCCAATCATTTTTTGCCAAAAAGTGCCTTATATCCTTGTCATGCTTTGCATTATCCAGTAGCCTCTCCAAGCCATGTAAATCAGTTGCATAAAATGGACCAAAAAATATCATTTTCATAATGGTCCTAATTTTGGCTTGTAGTGCAAATGGTCACTCATCGATTGTGATATTCTTTGGCGATTCCTTTGCTCCAAAATTTGGCTTTTCCCCTGGCTTGGTGGCTGGTTTTTCTCTTCATTAGGCTCCCCAAAGTTAGCTTGAAGCTTCCCAACTTAGTTTCTCAACTTGCAAGCCAGCCTATGTAAGAAAGGAAGCTCACACATGCAACAGTGGCTAGCTCACGGCTTGGGCACTTATTGTACATGGCTTGGCAACTTTTCCTCATGGAATGCAACTCATTTTCCTCATAAAAATTAGTTTATTTTAGCTCATAAGTAGTACTTGACATGCCTTGGCAAAATTACCACTAGGTTCGGTCGTTACTTCAATTTACATACACATGAAACAATTAAAAATTTTTGGTGAGTAATCAAGAAAAAATGATCAAGTGAGTCATAAAATTAATCAATTAAGTACATGATAATTCTATAAAAAAATTTATCATACCCTTAGTCTTGACTTTTTACTTGTCCTAAAAAGATTT
Source organism: Durio zibethinus (assembly GCF_002303985.1). The sequence continues at coordinate 10,829,402 of NW_019167849.1, read as the reverse complement.
AACTTACGCTAAGGGTCAATTTTATTATCAATTAGAAATTGTTTCCTCAAAAATTGCATGATAATTATAGCTTAAGGTAAATCCTAAACAAGGGCTAGACATGAGGGTTATCCTAGAATGTGCATCTACTTAATTGAACTTCCACTATGTGCCACATTCATCACATATCATTACATGCAATTTAGCCAAAACGTAAAACCATAGAATTAACACAATACAATCAAAGTGAAAATACACTCCATATGTTTGCCTTTCACACCTCTTTCCACTAATTTTAGACTAAACATTAAACTAAAGATCCTTAAGTCTTTGTTAGTTTGTAATGTTAGGCTAGGGTAAAGGTAGGATAGAAAGAATTTTTAGGATTAAGTACCCTAATGATGCACTACAAGCTTAGGATCAATTAGAGAGCTTTCAAAACTTTATCATCCCCTAAATATGAATTTTGCCCTTTTTATTATTATGATTATTTATTTATCTTTTTGTTATTTTTTCTTTTTTTTATTTCCCCTATTTTTCGAATGTGACATAGTTCTTTAATCATATCATGAATGATCCTTATGCACATAGGGTACAGACAAGAAAAATGAAAATGCAAAATAAGGTCTAAGTTTATTAAAGTGGGTGCTTAACAAAGAAAGGCTAATATAAAGCTTAAAAGGGTTGACTATGGATATATGCATTAAGTTTGGTTTGAAAGGCTTAATCAATCTAAGGATGGCCTAAGTCATTTCTCTAATTCAGTGTAGCTTAGAATTTCACCTCAAAAAATAATCAAATAAATTCTAGAACGTGGCACAACTTCATAAATGAAATGCAATTCCTATGATCACATACATAATCACTAAATGAAATGTAATTTAATGATCAAAACATGTACATACAAGTGAGAGCTTGCAATCAAATATCAACAAATTCCAAGATTCATCTCATGCTTCACACATGTTTGTTCTTTTCCTATTTCATTCAAGTTTATTCTTTTTTTAAATGTATAATCAAAGTTAATCATGGTTTCTATCATTATTGACAATCAACCAAGGGAAACATACTAATAGCTCATAGAAAAAATCTATTAAGCCTAAGTATTGAAAATATTTTAAAATTTGGCTCAAATTTTCTCACCCCTAAACTTAAAATGCACATTGTCCTCAATGTGTAGGCAAATATGAATTTAAGCACAAGAGGTGAAGAATACCCCATTGACTAGCTAAAGCTTTTCTTCAAGTGCTTTATGATTGGCTTTAATTTTTCTTGCAAACAAAACAAAATAAAAGAAATAAACATGCATGAGAGAAATATAATTTAAAAAAATAAATAAAAAAAAAACTTGGGTTGTATCCTAAAAAACACTGAATTATGATCTATAGCTTAAGCATTTCATTAAACTCAAATGTAATTAGAATTGGCCATAGTGCTTACACCAGACTTGATTCTAGCATCCAACCATTTGATCGTTTTTCTCTTCATAACCTCATTCATGAGAGGCTTAGTAGTAGGCTAGAGCATGTCAGTGGGTAGGGTAGTGGTAGTGGAAAGCAGGCAATAAAAAATCTTAAGTCTCTTATTTGAGGGACTGTGATATATGGGTCTAGGTTTTAGCACTAGGGTCTATGGTGTCTCCATGACCATCTTGAGATTGGAAAGTATCAAGAAAGGAATGAAAACCTTATGGTGGGACTTGAAACAAATAGAGGTATCTAGAAAAAGCTAGGTGACCTCTAATCTCCCCATGTTACCACTGTCCTTATTTAGCACTTTTTTTATGCCTACATCAAGCAAAAATGCATTAATTTCTCTTCTTGTCACTTGAGTTACTGGTATCTTTTGTAAATCATCCTCATTATCTAACTACCATCATAGGAATTCATCAATCAAATTGTCACCAAGTGTGAGCAATTGCATTTAAATTTTAGTGATTTGTCTTATCTTTTTAAGGCATTTTCTAGTGAATATTTGCTTAATCCTTGAGAAAATATGGTAAAAATACTCCTAATTGCTTAAATATTCAATGTGTATGTAAAAATATGGAAAAAAATGAAAATATGCAATTTTTGAGTCATTTTGGATGCATTTTGGTGCAAAAACTCACCATTTGGCCAAACTTGTGTGAGACATGCTTAATTGCTAATTTTGAGAGAAACTTCCTAACTTTTATTCATTACTTCCTTATGCATGATTGAGCTTATGGAACTTCATTTCAAGCTTAAATTCTTATATTGGTCATGATTTTTAATCCCTTTTAGTTTATGAAAGTAATGGTCACATTTATAGTAAGCTTACATAAGCTAAAAGAGGAAAAAAAGGCTATTAGTGTTTGTAATGGATTTATAGCTAATTTTAGGAGCTAAATTTTTTTGGAATTTTCCATTGCTTATTTTGATTTAAGTGGCCATTTATTGCCTAGAATTTGAAGAATAAATGGAGCAACAAGTGGCATTGTTTGTAATTTGATCATTTGGAACACATTATCCTTAGCCTATAAATAAGAGTAGTGGCTTACGAAGAGGGGAAAGTTAGATTAGAGTTAGTTTTAGACTTTTCATTTCTTGCAATTTACATTTCTTGTTCATTTTCTCTCAAGCAATTTCTTCCTCATTCTTTTAGAGGGCTATTTGGGAGAAAATCCTTTAAGTTTTCTTGCACAATTTACTTTTCTAGCATTTAAATTTCATGCACTTTAAGTGGCTTGCAATGCAGTTTAATTTTTTTTTAAAGTTTTCTTGCATATTTACATGTTTTTCTTTTACTTTCTCAAAGCTATTTGGGAGTTTTTTTAACTGAGTACTGTTCGATTTTCATAACTTTTCTCCTTTCATTCTTGCTTGTTTACTCAATTTTTTTTTCAAACTCTCAATTCATAGAACTTTAGATTTGAAAAACTTTGTTGTCAAAATCTCAATTTCGGCCATGCATTCATGGGAGATTCAGTCACCATGCCTCCATAATGATAAGGGAGTTTTCGTTTTCCTCTATTTTGTGCTTGATTTCTTGATGCTTACACATTAAGGATAATGTGTTATTTAAGTTTGGGGATATAGGAAAATTGCTCAAAACTTTTGTAAAATTTTTTGAAATTTCCTTAAGTTTTTGCCTTGAAATTGAACTTGACTTGTGGTAGCTTGAATCATTGGTATTCTTTCTTTGATTAGTTCTTCAAGTATCTAGTGATACGTAGAGATTAAGAATGAATATAGCTTTAGGAAAAGATTGAATATTGTGTGAAATACAAGATGATACTTAGGTTTAGTAAATTCTTGAGTATGTGTTTTCATTTGTTAGTTAATACTTTGATTATTGAATTGCATTTTTTATCTAGTGATTGATTATGTGAGCATGAGATTTTTTTTCATTGGTCTTTGAAGTTGTGTTTCATGATTCTAGAATTTGTTTTGATCATCTCTCGAGGCAAATCCTAGAGGACACATGATTATGGAGATGATATAGGCCATCTTCGGATCGTTTGAGCCTTTCAAGCCAACCTTGATACAATTTCTCCATAATCACCCCATTTGAGCCTTATAATGCCTTTTCTTTGTTTTGAAAGCACATTATAAGCCAATAGCCTTGATTTGCTTATTTTCTATCTTTTTAGTCCCTTACCCTATATGCATTAGGACATTCATGCACCATTTGTAAGCTATGCATTATTAGAGAAAAAGGGTGGAGCTTGGAAAAAAATGAAAAAAGAAAACCCAAAAAAGAAAGAATAAAAGAACAAGAAAAATTCAAGTTAGCTTGCAAAAGTAAAAAAAAAGGGAAAACCAAAAGGAAAAGAAAAGAAAAAGAAAGAAAAACAATAAAGTGGTGAAAAAGCAAAGAAATGAAAGAAAGAAAAATAGGCGAAAACAAAGTTTGTAGGGTGATTATTTAATCAAGCTTTACCTTTCTTTACCTTGAGAGCTCAACTACGAATGATCCTATATATATTAATGCATTGCTAGGGTGCTTGAGCCTAAATTGACTTTTATCATACCTTGACTCTAGCCTTACATTACAAGCTTGTTAAAGTCCTAAATGATCCTTAGTCATGTGTTTATCTACATTAGTGAAGAGAGATGTGATATGTAGGCTTATGGAACTTGAGCACACTTTATTGATCTTTGTTCTTGAATCTTCATGTTTTGCATAACATTACTAGATTTCATGCAAGGATGTGTCAAAGGTATTGTTTGCTTGTGGAACCATAGTTAGGAATAATCTTAGCCTAGGTTGATACTTGTATCTTAGCATATGTTCATGATTTTACTTTAGTTATATCCATTGATCAATCCATTAGGCATTCATCTTGAATGAAGCTTTGAAAGTATATGATGATTCTTGCTCAATCTTGTTTTGTTTAAGGACAAGCAAAAGCTTAAGTTTGGGGTTTAATTGCAATATAATTTTGGTCTTTTCATATTCATTTTTAGTGCAATTTCTCTTGATTTTAGCTTGTTCCTTGAGATTCTTGGCAAAAATACTCCTAAATGAACATTTATCTCATTTGTAGGTGAAATAGAGAAAATGAGGAATTTTGGACAGTTTTTATTTAATTTAGAGGATTTATGGTTGTAAAAGTTAGCAAAGGCCATAACTAGCGTAATTGTGCTTCATTGCCTATTTAAGGGAGTTCTTCTTACCTTTTTCTTCTATGATTTGTTAAGCTCAAATGAATTTCATAGAACCTTATTTTTCCCAATTCTCATAATTTTTAGTTAGAATTAGCTCCCTTAGTTCAATTATGCATTAGTACCTTTCTAGTATCTTTACAAATGCTTGAGAGGTAATGTATGCATATTGGAGTTGGAAGTGGATTTTTAGGTGATTAATTCCAGATTTTTCTAAGAATTATCATGTCAAATTTGTTTATTTAATGGACTGATTTTTGGTAGCAAAATGAAGAGAAAACAGTTGCATTTAGCACCAAAAGGAAGAGCAAAGGAGCAAGCTTGCACATTGATTGCATGGCATTGTGATCTTGTGCATTTATGATCCATTTCTTGGAGATTCAAAGAAGGTTAAATGGAGTTGCTGCGTTTGCATTTTGGAGGACTCCCATTGACCATAATTTTGACTTTTTGGAGTGCAATGAATCATGAGAAGAGGGCTTGAAAATAAGAAGAAGCTTAAGGAGCCAAACAAACATGAACAAGCCATGAAGAAAGGAAGGAAGAAGGATCCAGAAGGCTATAATTTAGATATTTTTGGAAGATACTTTCAGGCTTGAGGCATCTCCCATTTGCCCATAAATAAGGGGAGAAGGCCAGCCATTTGTAGAACTGTAGGCTAGGATTTTCGTTTTTTGTTCCTCTAAATTTCGGCATTTTTACTTTCTTGCTATCCGAACAGTGTTTTATTGCACTTTCATTGATTGATTTTCTCTGCAAATTCACTTTTCTTGAATCAAATTTCAATGTGCTTTCTGAATTTTGCAATGAAATTTCCAGATTTACACGTTTCCCTCTTCAATTTCTAGTGATTTCACGTTGATATCAAATCTGATTTCAAATTCACTGTTCTGACCTACATGCAGTCATTTGATTGAAACTTGATGAAATCAAGCTTGTTTTGAGCCAAAAGTTTTTTCCTAGAATCCTAACTCATAGCCTTATAATCCTGTAAAAAATTAGCTTCAAATTCAGCCACAAAAGTACAGTTAATTCTTCAAAATCATGCCTAAATCCAGTTGGCGGAATTGAACTTTGCTTGAGTGACAAAATATCAAGGATCTCCTCTCCATCTTGGCATTTGGTTTGACTCTCTTGCACTTTACACTCTTAGATTCATGTGTTGTTAATTTTCATTTTTTTTGTTTTGCATTTAATTTCATGTTGTTACCTGCTGTTTGGCTAATTTTCTTTGAACTTGCTCTGTTTTTTATGTTTCTGCACAGTTTTGAATCTTATTTCATCGAGCTTGAAATTCTTGTTTTTGATGTGATTTCTTTATTGAATCATGTAGTAAACTTGTTGATTTAGCTTGTCTTTGCTCAGTTTCAGTTTATTCTTTCTAGAAAATTCCAGATATAATTTTCTTTCCAATGACTCGGTAGTTTACATCTTCAAATTAGTTTTGGTTCTTCAATTTTCTGTGTTAAATCTTGCACTGTTTTTTTTTTTTTTTCAATTTCTGTCCTTCTATTCAGTTCTTCTCTTAATTCCTTTAATGTCCTTGCAAATTTCAGTTGATGATCATTCACGTTTATGCAAGTTAGATCTAGATTTCTTAAGTGCTCATTTAATGTCCATTTTTGCAACTCACATGCAGAGTTCTTGTCTTTAGCTTGAATTTTGTAATTTTCCTTTCATTAATTGCACCAAAATTTTGTTTTTCTTTTAGATAATTCATTGTTAATGCAACTTACAATTTGGTTTTATATAAAAAGAAGCACGTCAGATTTGCAATTTTTGCTAAACTTTCAATTTCAGCTTTAGTCCTTAGTTAGAGTTTGTTTGGATTTTTAAGTTTGCAGTTTTGTTGTTTAAATTTCATTTTAATTCTGTTTGAATTTTTCATTCATATTTTGTTGTTGCAATTTTCAGTTTGTTTAGATCAATTTTAAAGAATTTTTTAGATGTTTCATTAGTTGGAATTTAGAAGTTAGTTAAAGTTAGTTAATTTGTTTCATTTTCTACTTGTAATTTTCAATTTAGCCTAAATTTTCATTTTAAATCATGTTTAGTTCATTGCATTTTTTTTGTACCTACTATTTTTGGATACTCCTTTATTTTACTTAGTTTACATGTTGGAATTTTCACCTTACTATACTTGTTCTTAATGCTTTTTTGATTTTATTTTTCTAGTTAGTTTAATTTTCATATCTAGTTTGTGATTGAACCAACTTTAGAAGGGTGTGAGGATAAAAGGTATTTAGTCTAGGAATTACTTTACCTAATCCTCGTAGGAATGATATCTTGATCAAAATGTCACTATTATTACTTGTATGGCCTGTGTGCTTGTAGAATATCCTAATCAATCTTTTTTTTTAAAATCATCAAAGTTTCAGCTAGAAATCTAGCAACAGAGGAGGCAACAGGTGTTGACAGCCCTTATGGTGGCTTTTCTCCATGCTAGGTTGCTGGTTGATTCTTGATCTCTTCTACACTTGTTGTTTTACTTGTTTACTTTTAGTTTTATGATTCCTTGCCTTTAATTTGATGTGTTTACATGCTGTTTGGCTGATTTACTTTCAATTGCTCTATTTTTACATTTTGTGGAAGTTGATTTGGATCGTTATCGCATTGTTTTACTTGATCTCTTTGTACTTGAATTTGTTGTTTACTTGTTGATATAAGTTTCCTTAGCTTAATTTAAGTTTAATTGCTTTCTAGGATTATAGATCTAGATTTTAATTGCAGCACTTCTACATTTTCAGCAATAGATCTAGGTTGCAGTTTACATGTTCTTTACATTTTTAATGCATTTCTTTCGAGTTCCTTTAATTTCTTAACATTGTAATCTTGTTACATTACTGTTTGTACATTTAAAGTTCTGTTTAAGATTGAATTCATTTAGAATTCAGTTGCATTTACATTTTGAGTTTACTTGCTCGTATGTTTTGGTTTTTGCATTTTAAATTTTTGTTCATGCTTTTTTTTCAAGTTAGATTAGTGATAATTCTATTTTTTTTTAGAATTATCATGTATTCAATTGGTTAAATTTTATCTTAATTGATAATTTTCCTTGATTATCCACCTAAATTCTCCAAATTTCATATGTAGGAAAAACTGAAACACCATGCCCACACCTAGTGTCATCATGCGAGCAATGGCCGAATCTATTGTAAAATTGGCCAAAGTAATTCAAGGGCCCTTAGGAGATGAGGAGAGCTGATTTCCATGAGAAAATGGAGCCATGAAGAAGAAAAAAAAATGCCAAGCCATGAGAATGAAGCCCTAATCTGTGAGCCACCAACATGGCATGTGGAGCTTTCCTTTCTTGCATAAGATGGCTTGCTTGAGAGGAGCCACTGTACAAGTTGATTTGCAGGAGTTTAGAGATGAAAAGAGGATAAAAAGTGGATTTTAGAGGGACGAAAGGGAGAATCAAACCTATGATTACTTGTAGGAATTTTCTTCTTGCATTTTTCTGTTTCACGTCACTGGTAAGGCAGCAGACTTACTGACCTTCACCTTGACTTTTATGGTTCTATTTTACCTATTTTCTTTCACATTTTGAGAGAGACCAAGTTGCCAACATGCGGCCTAGGTGGAGGCATCAAGAACCCTCGTGCACCAACTAAGCAAGCATTACATGGGATGAAGCTGAGCTGGATATTTCAGTTCATGTAGTCATGCTTGGCAGCCTTCAAAACAACCCGAAAATTACCTTGGCTGTGATTATTGAATGGAGGGCTAGGATGACTTATTTTTGGATGGTGGATATGTTGTCAAATGTTCTAGCTTTTGGCTATAAAAAGGGAGCGAGGGCTAGCCTTAGAAGTTGTTTCCTTTTCATTTTTTCTCCCTTTGCTTAGTTTAGGACGTCTTTGGGGTCTGATGGCAGCAACATTGCTGACCGACCAGCCCCTCCTTTAAGACTTCATTTTCTTTCCTTTTTAGTTCACTTTCAAACTCCTTTAATTGTTGTTTTTAGTTAACTTTTAGATTGTTTAATTTTCCTTCAAGTTGCAAACACATTCCAAGCTCACTTTTATTTTGCTTAAGCAAGTTCTCATTTTTAGTTTCTGCCAGTTTCCAGATTTAATTTCCTTCATGTTTGCAGCAAGTTTGGCATGATATTTGGGCTCTTTGGAGCTTGGAAAGGATGGCTTTGGATGCTAATTTGATGGAAACATCATAGGGCTCCACAAGCTTGATCTTTGTGTGTTTATTTACTTGCATTTTATATTTCTCGCTCTTTAATTTTTCTGCCCAGTTTTTATGTTCTGCCTTTTAATTTTTGTTGTTGTTTACATATTATTTTTATGCTCATATTATGTTATTAAATCATGTTTAAATGGTTATTGCATGGTTTGATTAAATGCCTTAGACATGGACTTTTATTTCATGTATTTTTCCTTCCATTCTTCATGCATTTTTTCAAATAGCTTTTCTTCACTTTGTGTTTGGTTTTTGGTTGGAGTGCGCTGCATATTTTTTGTTCATTTTTAAGTCTATTTTGATTTTGTGTCATTGATTTCTTTTTATCATGTAGTTATTTTTAGATTTGATTGCATTTTGCTCATTAGATCTATAGTTTAGGCTTTGTTTTATGTTCCAACTTGTGTAATTTTTTTTGAAACATTTCTAGTCAGTTTTAGGCAAAGCTTTCCCATAACTTTTTGGCTTGTTTTCATGTCTATTTTAAGCTAGTAAAACAGTTTTTACAAATTCCTTAGGTAGGGTTGCATTTTCCTAGCATCTTAGTTCATAGGTCTTATTTTTCATGCATTCTAGTATTTCGGTTTGCATAAATTTTATTTTCATTTGTATTCAGTTTTTGCAGATAGTGTCATATAGGTTTTTGGTTCCATTTTAGGTCTATATTGACCATGTAAAACAGTTTTTATGTTTATTTACATTTCATGCATGTTTAGGTGGTAATTAGTAACATAGGTCATGTAGGAATTTCATCTAGTTTACTTGCAAGTTTAATTTTCTGTTTTATTTTAATTTTTTGCATTTAAATTATTATGCTTTCATATTTAATTTCCTATTTAAGTGAATTTAAATTATTTTTCATGCCTTAGTTAATTTTTTTTAATTGTTTAATTTTCTATTTTTAACAACTTTCCATTTTTAGTAATTTCTATATTTAGTAAGCTTTAATGCTTAAGTAGTTACGTTTTTCTTAATTTGTAGTAATTAGATTTTAAATATTTAGTAAGGTTTAATTTTCATGTAAGTTAATTAAAAAAAAAAGAATTTTAGTTTGACCAGATAAACCCGAAGTGTCAAAATTGGTACTTACCTTTAGGTTTAGAATTCCCAATCACCATCCCACTTTTAACCTCATAAATGAATATGCAATCACTAGTGCTCTTGGGATAGTTACTAGGCTTTTAAACTCTAAATTTTCCTCCTTATCATCTACCCTTATAGTCAACTACTAGTATTTGCCCTTCAAGTCGAATCATTTTTTGGCTAAGACATTGTCATATTTGTAGTACTTTGATATTTTATATCTTATAAAGGTCTTGTTTATTTATCATTGAGGTTTTTACATGTATTTCATTGTTGATGCTTACATAATCAAGTCCTCTAAATATAAATAAAGCTTTGTAAGGGAATTATAATAAGATTGTAATTATGAGATTATTATTGCATAAAAGCTACATGTTCCAAAATAGTTCCTACTTGATGCATTATTAATAAGAGCACATTGACAAAAGTTATTGAGAGTAACACATGGTTATGCTCTTACTTATAAAACAAACAACTGATCTCATAGGTTGAAGTTTGAGCTAACATATGGGTGCTTGTTACAAGAACAAGTTCATTGAACATGACCTAAGATTAGAATGCTATATGGTAGTTCACATAGTGTCAATAGCTATATTCTCATGTGATGGTTGTATAACTGATCCTTTGACTTGAGACTATTTATGATCTTATATGATAGTGTTATACTTTGACTTTATTTTACTTATAGTTCTAACCAAAAATGTTCAAGTTGAGTATTGTTGGGTATAACATAAGGCATAAAAAGATGCATGAAGTAATTAATATAAGATTCATCACCTTGTGTGATCAAGAGAGTATCTTAACTTGTCTTGATTGAATTAGCTTGAGAAATCTTTGGCCAAAATGAAATAAGAGTTTAGAATTATTTTAAAGTTTATTTGTGAGTTAATGTCAAGGATAAGACTTAACATGATTGAACATGATTGAGTAAACACTAAACCATACTCAATGTTCAAACCGAGATGCTTTGTGATAAAAGGATATTAATTATGCATTAAGATCATTCACAGATAAGTTGTCAAGCCATATTGACTTTTCTTGAGCAATTAGGGGTTATGGCAATAAAGTTAGCATGGATCATGATCTATAAACATAAGATTGGCCAATTGAAGAATTAGTGATGAAGTCAAAAAGTTTGTTTCATCTATAACCAAATATTGAGACTCATAATACTTGTGTTTATTGCTAACATGCTAAAGAACCTAATAGGTCACACAAAATAGGATAATTGTGAAAGATTAAAATTAGGACAAACTAAGTTGGACTTAATTTGTTTTTTGTAAGACCAAAAGATAGAAGAAATAAAACAAGAGAAAGGGACTTTCCTTGTTTAGTGCATTTGGCCAAGCATGGGATATTTATGAAAATATGCAGGTCTTGCATTAAATATATTGTGGCTTATTGTCCCTTTATAAAAAGAACATTAAGCCATTGCCCTTTTTGTAAGTAGGTATACTTAAGAAAAAAAAAAAGATACTTGATACAAAAATAAGTTAAGAGAAAGTCTAAGCAAAAACTTGAGAGAAAACAAAAGGCTTTGTAAGCACTCCTCCCTTTACTTTTGTTTTCTTTCTATATACTAATGCATCTAATATCTTATGGTAGTGTTTCAAGCTCTAGTTAGAGAATGAATTTGGATGATCTTTTTGAACAAAAGGGTGAGGTTGCTAAAGTAGGTCTTGAGGAACTTGAGAAGTTAATACAATCCATTAGTTTTCTCCTATTTGCTTTAATTATCTATGTCAAGACATATAAGAGACAAATTTAGGTTTAGAAATTGGTTGAGCTGGTAAACCAAAGAAGATACACTGATTTGTCTGTCTTGTACTTATTTTTTTCAATTTGATGTGTAAAAAAATAGATAGTTAATGAAATACCGTACTTACTTTGCTTTATAATAGGAATGATGGATTTAGTTTGTTTTGTGGTCTTATTCTTTGACCTGTATTTTCCTAAAACATGAATGCATAAAGAGGGGGAGCAAAATATGAGATTTTGAATGTTGCATGATAAATTATGACTATTTTATATCTAATTGCACTAGAGTGGTTATGTTTCCATCTGAATTAGTTTTTTTTTTTTTACCTTTTGCCCCTTTATCTACTTCCTCTGTCTCTTGTATGAGACTTTTTCATTTTATATAGAATCTGAAATCATTTATTAGGAGATGGGAGAGTTTGGATATAGCATTGAGTACATACTAATGGTTGACATTATACTTGATATTGTTGTGCACAAGGCAATGAATGAGATAAATGCAGATAATTACATTCTATTGATCCAAAATTTTCTTACTTAATCAAGTCATCTTTTATGGTTTTTTTTTGTCAATATAGTCATATATCAAATTTTGTTAAAGATGGAAAATTACTACCTCAAGTTCAATTTCTATGATAATCATGTCCATCTTTTTACCTCTACATGCATAAATTAAGCCATGTATGTAAATGGTGCAAACTAGAGCATGATGCCAAGTATTTCAATAATCACGTAAACTTGAGTCAGCATACTCTTGAGAACCATTCATTGGAAGTTGAAGAAAGACTAAACTTTGCAATTATTTGTGTTATAACTCAAAGACTTCAGCTTGCCAATGTGTACAAAAGGGAAGACAGGTTATTTAAGTTCAAATTTTGAGTTATTTAAATTTGATGACCTTAATCACCATTGAGTTATTTAAATTCAAAATTTGAGTTATTTATGCAATATGATTCAGATTTGTGAAGATAGCAAACACAAAGGGAAACTAACTCGATTACAATTTACAACAAGTCTGAAACATGAGCATACATTAATTGAACTGCAAAAATAATGTCTCAATTTTACCATTTTATAGTAATTGTTCTTTCATTAAAATCACAACCTTTAAGACTGTTTGTAGTGTAGCATTTTAAATTTGAATGAGTTTTTATACTGCTCGCTATTGATGTTGCTAGTCATGGTTTAGACATTCTTACTATTGATCTTGTCATAAATTATGATCTTTCAAGGTCTTATTCATTAAGGATTTTGATTATTAGTTTCTCGAAAGTTTGTTGTGCACTAAAATTTAGCTACCACCTTTCAGGTATCCTAGAAATCATGTTCACCACGTGGGGAGAATTGCTAGAGCTGGCAAACGAGGATTGGTTGTGAGCTTTATTACTATGTTTAGTATAAAGTGGTGCTTGACATTGAAATTGGCTTTTCTCATGCTTTTAGAGTGCAATTGGACCCTGAAGACTAATTTAGAAAGGTTCTTTTGTAAATCTTAAAGAATACAAAATTTAGAAATGAGATTCCTCTAGTGACAACTAATCCACTCCTTGCTTGCTAGGAATTCACCTATTTGCCTTTAAAATTGTAAAGACCTTAGATTAGTGATTTTTTTTACATATACAATGCATTGAAGGAATAGTATACTTTTTTGTATATGTTTATGCCGTATAGAGGATTGTCACATCTATACCCTAATCAATAGTTGATATCCATACATGTATTCCAACATCTGCTCTATATGTGGTCATTGCAAAATTTCTATTTAAGATAGGTTTTTTGGTTTAGAACGAAAGTTGATTCAAAATTAGAACCCTGCCTATAAATAAAGCTTTTTTTTTCTCCCTCTCTCTTTCTCTCTCAGTCTCAAGTTGAAAACTTACTAAAAAAAAGGTGTCTATCCCCTATTTTCCTCTCTATCACCCTCTTCCACACCATTTCAGTTCTATGTGTATAAAGTATGTAACATGGTTTATGGATTGTCTTCTATTTTTTTGATCTAATAGAGAGGCATATACAAATATGAGGTTTCTAGTTCTACATTTGCTTGATTTGCTTACTAGAGTTGTAATTTGCAGAATGATGTGGATTTTTTCATGAAATAGAAGCCGAAATGGGGAAACATTTGAAAATTTTTGAATGCAAAGAGAATGAAGTCCTGTTTGACTTCATAAAGGTATGATATGTTAGATTTTATGCTTAAATTTTATAGCTATTCATTTAGACAACTATCACAACTTCACCTTAGTAGAATTGGCAATGTGAAGTGCACATGCATTTGCACCTAATGCTCTTAGGTTGAAAATTATGGTAAATCTTGTTAGAACTGTGCAGTAATATGCCATAGGGTGTTATGATTTTTGTTTTAGGAACTAGATCTTATCCCACTGAATTATCTTAAGAAAAGAACAAAATAATTTTACTGTTGTGGAATAATGCCTCTACTCCATCTATCGATGCTATTAGGTCTGCCTTGTTAACTCTACTACCTTTTATATCAAATATGTGCTTAGGAAAATGATGCAAATGTAGCACATATAATCTGCATTTATAGGACTAATAACTTGTGCTATTTTTTTGGCTTTGATTAGAGTTTTTATTTGATATAGTAGTATCTAGTGTTTATGTGAATCAGCTTTAACAACATAATTATTCAATAGCTTATGCAAGTTAGTATCAAATTGCCAAATATGTAAGGTTGAATGTGTGGTAACAATGAATATGATGGATGATAGCTTTGAGGAGAAAGTCCATGTTTGTAGACACTTAGTGATGTTTGTTTTTATCTAGACCTGGTACAATGACTTTAGTTCTTGACTTAAAACAAAGTTTGTGGATTATAAGACAATTTGCTTGTAGTTGTATTTCAAATGTTATTAAATATCTTTTACTTTATTATGTACTTTTATTTTATATAAAACCATATCATATTATGATTATAAATAAATTAATATTAATAATTGAAAATATAATTTAAAAGGAAAAGTTTTTACCAATGGCTTAACATTTATACTCACATGCTTTACTATTAGAATATTTCAGGCTATATGACCATCACCAATCATTAGTAAAATGTAGTGTTGAATAGACCATTAGTAAAAGTAAAACACATGAGGTTATACTAACGGACATTGACCATTGGTAAATGATATAATGTCTACCAATCTGTTGGTATAGGTTGGAAAAATTACAACATATTAATCTATACTAACTTAAAGTTAATTGTTGATGTGGAACACATAATAACTGCTATACCAATGGCTATACATATATTGGCAGACAAATACCATTGGTATATCTCAATAACATATTCTGACAATTTAAAAACCATCAGTATAAGTCAATATTGACAAGGGATATACTGACAGTTAAAAATTTATTGGAATAGATATTTTGACTGTCGGTATAAGGTTTACTATGCTATATCAATAGATTTTTAAGTTTTAATGATGGTTTTTTTAGCATCAAAATAT
Source organism: Durio zibethinus (assembly GCF_002303985.1). The sequence goes on along the minus strand of NW_019167849.1, from coordinate 10,814,290 downwards.
GGTAGTTTTCTTGTAGTGCTTGATGAGTTGGTTCCATCGAAACTAGATGCTAGTGCTGATGATGCAATGTGGCAGGTTTATGAAACCCATAAAGACCATGCTGATCAAGTCACATGTTTTATGGTGGCTAGCATGATCCTTGAGTTGCAAAGGCAACATGAGAATATGGATGTTTCGACAATCATTCTGCACTTAAGAAATTGTTTGATAAACAAGGGCAAATTGAGAGGTCTGAGACCTCTAGGAAATTATTTCAAACAGTGATGTCTAAGAGCACTTCGATTAAATTGCATTATTTAAAGATGATCAATTGGATTGAGAAACTTGGACAATTGGGATTTATGATGGATTAAGAGTTAAGTGTTGACTTGATCTTGTCATCTTTTCTTAATGGCTTTTTATAATTTGTAATGAACTTCAATATGCATTAGATGGAAGTAACATTACCATAATTGATGAATATGCCAGAAATTGTTGAAAAATCCATTAAGAATCAAAAGCCTAAGGCTCTTTTAGTTTCTCCATCTAAGGCCAAGAAACAGTTAACCAAGAAGAAGAAAAGTAAGAAGGTTGATAAGAAAGCAGATGCAAACAAGGCTATGAAGTCTACTAGTAACATCAAGAAAGATAAGGATAAATGTTACCATTGTGGTAAAGAAGGCCATTGGAATAGGAATCGCAAGGTTAACTTGGCAAGTTTGAAGGAGAAAAAGTCTAAAAAAACTTCTACTTCAGGTATGTTTATGATTGAGATCAATCTATCTCTTCTTGACACATCTTATTGGGTATTGGATACCGGATATGGTTTTCACTTATGTAATGATATATAGAGACTAAAGAAGAGAAATGTCTAAAGAAAGGAGATGTGTCTTTGTGTGTTGGAAATGGTACAAGTGTTATTGCCTTACCATAAGGACTTATTGTTTACCTTTACCTTCTAGTTTCATTTTAGAATTAAAGGATTGTTATTACGGTCCTGTCATAACTCGAAACATCTTTTCAATTTCTTACTTAAGTATGAATGATTGGTTTTTCATTTAATATTAAAGAGAATTACTGTTCCATTTATTTAAATGATGTGTTTTATAGCATGGGAATGTATGATAATGGTTTATACATTCTTAGATTAAACAATGATGTTTTCAATATAAATGTCAAAAAGGCTAAACTAGATAAACTAAATCCATCTTACTTATGGCATTGTAGGCTCGATCACATCAATGAAACAAGAATCACAAAGTTACATAAACAATGATACTTTGATCTTTTTTATTATGAATCTCATAGAATTTGTGAATCATGTCTGCTTGGAAAGATGACCAAGACACCTTTTAGTGCAAAAAGATAAAAGCGCAATGTGGTTCTTGGACTAGTATGTTTAGGTGTGTGTGGTCCAATGAACAAAAATGCTAGAGAAGGATTATATTCACTAATGATCATAAAAGATATGGTTATGTGTATTTAATGAAACATAATAATGAATCCTTTGAAAAGTTTAAAGAATTCAGAATGAAGGTTAAAAATAAAGCTGGTAATGTATTATTTAGATCTAGTCAAGATGGTGAATACTTAAGCCATGAGTTTTAAGGTTATCCAAAAGAGAACAAAATTCTTTCATAATGGACTTCACCCGAAACACTACAACATAATAGAGTTTTCGAGAGCAGAAATAAAACCTTGTTGGACTTGGTTTGATCCATGATGTGCAATTAAAATCTTCCTATATCTTTCTAGGGTTGTACACTTGACAACACTTATTTTCTTAATATAGTTCCATCTAAATCTGTTGACAAGACACCATATGAGATGTGAAATGGTAAAAGACCTAACTTGTCACACATAAGATTTGGGGATGTGATGCTTGGGTGAAGCATGCACAAATCAACAAGCTTGGAACTTGATCTATCAAGTGTAATTTGTGAAATATCCAAATGAAACTATTGGATATTATTTCTACAACTCTAAGGAACAAAAAGTGTTTGTTTATAGACATGTTGTCTTCTTAGAAAAATAGTTTATTCTTGAAGAGAACAGTGGGAGTAAAGTAGAACTTGGAGAAGTTCAAGAAATACAAATTGACACAAGGATGAAACTTAAGCCAATGACTAAGGCATACAAGAACTCCATAGGTTAAGTAGGACTCACCAAACTCTTAAGATATATGGATTTCTTATGGATAAGGATGAGTTAATCATAGATGATGATCTTACTACCTATCAAGAAGCAATGTTGGACATTGATTCTAAAAAATGGCATGAGGTTATGAAATCCAAAATGGAATATATGTATACAAACCAAGTATGGGCTTTAGTGGAACCACCTCAAAGGATAAAACCCATTAGGTGCAATTAAGTTTTCAAGAAGGAAACTAACATAGATGGCAATTTACAAATGTACAAAGCAATGCTAGTTGTAGAATGTTATAATAAAAAATAAGGAGTTGATTTTGATGAAACCTTTTCACTATTAGCCATGTTAAAATCCATTAGGATTTTGCTTACTATTGTCCGCATACCATGACTATGAGATACAGCAAATGGATGTCAAAATGACATTCCTTAATGGAAATTTGTAAGAGGATGTGTACATGACACAACCCGAGGATTTTGAATCCAAGAAAAATGATGACATGATGTGTAAGCTTCAAAAGTTTATTTATGGACTTAAGCAAGCATCATGGAATTGGAATATACATTTTGATGAAGCAATTAAAGAATTCAGATTTATCAAAAATGTAGATGAACCTTGTTTATACAAGAAGACAAGTGGGAATGTAATCATTTTCATAGTGTTATATGTAGATGACATATTACTTATAGGAAATGATATACCCATGCTACAATCTATCAAGATTTGGTTATCAAATAAATTTTTCATGAAAAATCTAGGAGAAAAACACTATGTGCTAGGCATAGGGATCATAGAGATAGATCAAAAAGGATGCTTGGTTTCTCAAAATCCATATACATAGACAAAGTGCTAAAAAGGTTTAGCATGAAAAAATCCAAAAAGGCATTCTTACCAATGTCACATGGCATAAAGCTTTCCAAAGGCATGTGTCCAAAGACACAAATCAAGAAAGATGACATGTATAAGGTTCCATATGCTTCAACAATTAGATCCATTATGTATGCAATGCGATGCATAAGGTCTGATATCTTATATGCTCTAAGCATAACAAGTAGATATCAAGCAAATCCAGGTGAATGTCATTGGAAAGCCATGAAAATAATCCTTAAGTACTTGAAAAGGACTAAAGATGTGCTTCTTGTTTATGGTGGAGCCAAACTCCTAGTTGAGGGCTATTATGATGTAAGCTTTCAATTCAACAAGGATGATAGCAAGTCTCAAAGTGGCTATGTCTTTACTCTAAATGGTGGAGCAGTGAGTTTGAAAAGTTTTAAACAAAGTACAACTACACCATCCACAATTGAAGCTAAATACATTTCTGCATCTAAGACTAGAAAAGAGGCCGTTTAGATAAAAAAGGTTCATAACTGAACTAAGTATTTTTCCTAGCATTGTTGATCTGCTAATTGTCTATTGTGAAAACAATTGAGTAATTGCTTAACTCAAGGAACCAAGGTCTTATCAAAGATTCAAACATGTATTAAAGCAATATCATCTCATTAGAGATTTTGTTTCTAGAGGGGATGTTAAATTAGAACGAGTACTTATTAAAGATAATATTGATGATCCTTTCATCAGAGCTATATCCTAGTAGGAACATGATAGGTAGTTAATCAAATATGGTCTCAGATACATGGATGATTGGCTTAGTGCAAGTGGGAGATTGCTAGTATTTGCCTTTCAAGTCGAATCATTTTTGGGTAAGACATTATCATATTTGTAGTACTTTGACATTTGATATTTGATATCTTATAAAGGTTTTGTTTATTTATCATTGAGCTTATTTAAATGTATTTCATTGTTGATGCTTACATGATAAAGTCCTTAGAATATAAATAAAGCTTTGTAAGGGAATTATAATGAAATTGTAATCATGAGATCATCATTGCATGAAAGCTAAATGTTTAAAAATAGGTCCTAGTCAATACTTTATCAATAATAGGACATTGACAAAAGTTGTTAAGAGTAGCACAAGGTTATGCTCTTGCTTATGAAGTAAGCAACCGACCTCATAGGTTGAAGTTTGGGTAAACTTAAGCTAACATGTGGGTTTTTGTGACAAGAGCAAGTTCATTGAACATGATTCAATATGAGAATGCTAAATGGTAATTTGCGTAGTCTCTATAGCTACATTCTCGTATGATGGTTGTATATGTGATCCTTTGATTTGAGATTACCTATTATCTTATATGATTAATGTTATACTTTGACTTTACTTTACTTTTGGTTCTAACCAAGAATGCTCCATTCGAGTATTATTGAGTATAACATGAGGCATATGAAGATGCATGAAATGATCTAGATGGGATTCATCACCTTGTGTGATTAAGAGAGTATCTCAACTAGTCTTGATTGAATTAACTTGAGAAATCTTTGGCTAAAGTGAAGTAAGAGTTAAGAGTTATTCTAAAGCTTATTTATGAGCTAATGTCAAGGATAAGACTTAATAGGGTTGAACATGATAGAGTAGATACTAAACCATACTCAATATCCAAGCTAAGATACTACGTGATGGAAGGATATTCATTATATGTTAAGATCATTCATGGATAGGTTGTTAAGCTATTTTAACTTTTCTTTAGCAATTGAGGGTTATGGTAATGAAGTTAGCACTGATTAAGGCATATTTCTTGCAAGACACTAAACTGAATGGAGAGCTTTTAAAATGAAGAGGCTACATATGTACAACTAATGAAAATGGACAACAAAGCAAAGTAGACTATATACACCCTAAGCACATAAAACTGAAACAACATAGAAACTAGCCTAGTATATGTACACTAATGGCGAATCAATCCATAGAAGAGCATAGTGAAGCATGATATTAACCTAAGACTCTTGACTTTTAGTCCCCAACAACGATGCCAAAAACTTAATTGTGATATTTCGTTAAGCACACAGATTGTTCAAGTAATAATAATGAACAAAGGTCAAGATATCATCCCACATAGATTAGCTATAGAAGACTTAGTCTAAGTACCTATTGTCCCCACACTTCATCTAAAGTTGATTCAATTGAAAGATGTATACAAGGCTAAGCTAACAAGAACAAGTGAATAAAACCATAAGTAGTACTTGTTTCTAACAAAAAGTAAATTTATAACATGTAAACTAGAAAAATTAACTAAAACAGTAGTTAAAGTAACCGAAGTTGAATTTAACATGCTTTGAATATGATTTTAATCTAGAAAATTGAAAATAAGAAGTTCATTTAATAACCAAATAGTAACTTGAAAGTAGTTATCGAATAACTACCTTAACTACCTTTTAACTACTTTATAACTTCCAACATGAAAAATATCTAGAAACTTCCTAGAAATGAATCCAAATAAGTTGTAAATTGCAAGAACAATAATTAAACTAAGATTAAAATAGAATTAAAAAGCAATTAATGAAGAGAAATCACAAGATCTATCAAGAAAATTGAAAACTACAAATTGAAATTGAAATGTGGACATTACCAAATCTAGAAAGGAAACATAAATCTACACATCTACAAGTTGAATGAGCTTAAACTGAGCTAAGTAATCTAGATATATAAGTTTACTATCTACATTAGCAAAGAAATTGCAAGAAATAATCAAATTCCCATCTTAATGAACTAAATCTATAATCGCATATCATGAAGAGCAAAAATAGAGGAATTGTGTACAAATCATCCAAATATAATTGAAATGCTAGAAATTAAAGGTAATCACACAATCATGTCCAAAATATGATAAACAACATGTTTGATTCAAGTTCATGATCTTACAAATCTATCATTTGAATTAATATCAATATCATATATCCAAATATTAACTCAACTATTATGATGTAAGGCTTTACTTGGTTCAAATAATTCATTATTTAGAACCTAGACAAAGTAGGATAACATGGTTGAATATATCTAATATATGTTTTAGGATAAGTAGTTTGTAATTATTTGTCCTAAACCATTTAGGATTAACATGAACTTTTATTGATAGATTCTTAAAGTGAACGAAAAATAAATACAATAAAAGTAAATTTTGTTGGAAAATAAAAGCAATTTTCTCCGAAACAGCCCTCTAAAAAAATGAGGAAACTATTTGGATAGAAAAGAAATTAAATGAAAAAAAGTAAAAATAAAAAAAATTTGGAAAAGTTTCCCAAATGATCAGCCAATGAAAATGTAGAAAAATTCTAGCGAAGCTGCCACATCTGCTAGAGTCTTCCAACTCATCTAACTAGCTCCCTTAGCTTTTTTGTTTGCTACTCTTCACTTTGAGCCTTTTTCCTTTGATCTTGTGAGCTCCAAAAAGTCAAAATTATATCTAATGAGAAGTCTCCAAATTACCAACTAACTAACTACAATTGCTCCCTCTCTGAATCCAAGAAGTGGTGCCACAAGCCTTGATCATCCATTAAGTGCATTGCACAGCTTGCATTGAATCTTTGCTTCCGATTGTTGGCACCAACTTGTAACTACTTCCTCCTTAAATTTCTAACCAAATACAAACCATTTAGTTACCAATTTGTGCATGGAACAAAGCACTAGTGAGCTAAAAATAAAATTTTCTTATTAAAAATATAAGGATTAAAGCTTGAAATAAAGTTCAATTAAGCTCAAGTAAGCTAAGGAAATCATAAAGGAAAAAGGTAAGAAAATCTCCCATGAATGGCACTATAATCACATGTACACTAGTTTCAGCCTTTCATAGCTTTTTGCACCAAAATACATCCAAAATGAGTCCAAAAACCCCAAATTTCCTCTTTTCTCATATCTTTACCTATGTATTAAATATTTATGCATTTAGGAGTATTTTTGCCTAGATTCTCAATAAACAAGCAAATATTCAAGAGAAATTGCACTAAAAAGGTGTGATGGTGCAATCATGAATCAAATCTTTTGACTTCATCTTTAACTCTTTAATTAGCCTATCTCATGTTCATAGATCATGATCGATCTAGCAATATTGTCATGACCCCCAATTGCTAAAGAAAGTCAATGTGGCTTGACATATTATTGTGTATGGTCTTGATATATAATTAATATTCTTTCATTACTAAGCATCCTGACTTGAACATTGAGCATGGTTTAGTGTCTACTTAATCTTGTGTAAACATGTTAAGTCTTGTTAGTGACATTACCTTAGAAATAAGCTTTAAACTAAACTCTTATTTTACTTTGGCTAATCATTTCTAGAGTTAATTCAATCAAGACTAATTTAGATACTCTTTTGATCACATAAGGTGATGAATTCCATCTTGATTACTCATGCATCTTCACATGCTTCATGCTATACCTAACTATACTTGACTGGAGCATTCTTTATTAGAATCATAAGTAAAGTCAAAGGATCATAAGATTATATTATATAAGATCATAAGTAATCTTAAGTCAAAAGATCACTTATACAACCATCACATGAGAATGTAACTATAAACAATATATGAACTACCATATAGCATTTTCATCTGCGGTCATGTTCAGGGAACTTGTTCTTGGAACAAGCACCCACATGTTAGCTAAAGTTTATCCAAACTTTAACCTATTAAAATAATTGGTTACTTCATGAGTAAGAGCATAACCATTTGCTGGTCTTAACAACTTTTTGTCAATGTCATTTTATTGATAAAGCATTGATTAGGAATTTTTAGGAATATATAGCTTTTATGCAATGAGAATCTCATAATTACAATCTCATTATGATTCCCTTACAAAACTTTATTTATAATTTGAAGACTTTACCATATAAGCACCAACAACAAATTATATGTATACAAGCTTGATAAAATGATCAAGACCTTTATTAGATATCTAATATCAAAGTATCATAATATGACAATTTTTTCACCAAAACTAATTCAGCTTGAAAGGCATATACCAACACTTCAAACCCTTCATCTCAGCTTATGATCTCTTCTATTCGAAATATTTTTCTTAGACTTTTATGTCAAATGGTGTAAAGTAATCCTCCCCACTTACCAAATGGTAACCTTATAATTAACATGCACTACAAGAAAGCATCCTTTTAGCGATTGAGTTATTAGCAACGAAAAATTTTTATTGCTAATAATACCTTTAATGATAAAAAAAACTAATGGACTTAGTTTTAGGTTCATAAGAGTTTTAGCAATGGAAGATAAAGGAAACAGTGATAAAACTCCTTCATTAATATGAAAATATTAGTAATGGAAAGGAATTCCATCGATCAATTTACATGTCAAAGAAATATAAATGCTTCATATTACTGACAATTTTAGCGATGGAATTCCATATTTAAAATTCCATGCTAAATCCAAGTGTTCAAAATTTTCAGTTAGTCTTTCTCTCCTCTCCCTTTTCCTTTTTCCTTATTTTTTCATCTCTCACTCCTTTCCCACAACCCCCTTGCCCCATTGTTGAAATTTGCCTAACTCACCTCCCACCATTTGTCACCTAATCCAACCCACTGCTAGCCACGCCTAATCGTCTCCTAAATCTATCATTTCAAGCCCCCAAATCCCCAAAATCGAACCACGTTAAGTGCCTATTTTTGACTAATTTCTGAGTACCCACTACCAGTCTTCCAGTTCCTCCATCCCTAAAATTCTTCCCTTATCTTCTCTCTACCTTTTGACCTCAAAATTTTGTTAGTAAATCATCTTTCTTTTCTTAACAATTTAAGGGTTTTTTTTTCTATTTTTGATTTTTTCCTAATTTTGTTCTTTTAAGTGCTATTATAATTTAGAAAAATATTATTGTGTTATTACATAATTTAAGTATTTTTCTAGATTTTATTTTTTCATATATTTTTAGATTTATTTATTGTTTATATTTTGTAATTAATATTTTAATTCATTTTTTACAGGATTTAGGAGCTTGTTGCTTGTTGAACAACATTTTGATAATTTCTTGTACTACTAACTTTTAATTTATTTAAATTATTGAATAATTATGATTTAGGGTTAGTAATTTGTGATTTTTTGTTATATTTGTGAAATTTAGGTATTTTGTAAAATTTATATGATTATTGTGGAATTTTGAAAAATTTTAATTTATTGTTGAATTTGTGGAATTGTGGAATTGTACAATTATGTTTATTGTTAATTTATGAAATTATTATGAAAATTAGGACATTGTACTTTTATGGAAATTGTGGAACATGTGAATTTATGAATTTATTGTGAAATTTAGGTATTTTGTGGAAATTGTGTTTTTGTGAAATTTATATAATTATAGTGGAAATTTGAAAATTTTTAATTTATTGTTGAATTTGTGAAATTTGTGGAATTTATATGAATATGTACTTAACTGTATTAATTTTGTGACATTCTTTAACATACAACACAATATTCTACTATAAATCATTCTGTCATATGTTCATATATGTTATTGATAATGTTCTTAAATATATTGTAAAATACATTTACATTATTATTGATATATGTGATAATTTGTTTAATCTAATTTAATTATTAACTATATAGGTTATATTTTGCAGTTATAATGCCTAAAGGAAAAGCTTCTAAGAAAATAAAAAATTAGTGGATCTGGATTTACATATGGAAGGTGGGCATTATTTAGAGGTGCTACTCACCTAAATACTCCACCAATACACTCAATTCAATCAGGCCTAGGTAGTCCAACCTCTACCCATTGATCCTTCAACATTAGTGCACCTATCCTATAAGCCTCCAATGAGTGAGACTCCACCCACAAATTATCCAACACAGGATATGCTTGCCGAGCAACAATCATCTCGCATCATTGATGGTATTGAGACCGCAACACCCCAACCCTCTAGAAAATGGACTAGAGGGCCTAATCAGTGCGTACCAATGCCAACAAACCCGAATGAAAGAATGCCGTTTACTTGTGTATAAAACAGATATGGTCAAAAATAAATTATTTATTTATTTGTTTATTTCTATTGAATAACTAATATTATTGGTATCCAACACTTTCTCAGAACCCAAATTGTTGAAATAGTTACATGATTTATTAGAGATTACTACAACGGTGCTTGTCGAACATAGAAAAAAGTTCCTCTCGTTGTGAAAATGAACTTATGGGAGAAATGCAAGCAATTTGCAAAATTGAACATTATGAATATATTTTCATTTTATTTGGATTTACTTATTGCAATATGATAATGACAAATTTTTTATTACTGATTAGCAAAAATTCTTCTAGTCTTAAAAATCTATGCCTCTAGTGTAAAAAATATGCAAAGATACATGTATAACAAGTTTTAAAGACATGTTACAAACCAAAAGGAAAAAAGGTATTAAGATTTTTCCACACAGACAAAATAACTAAGTGTAAAAATTACAACCAATCAGACTGGATTAGAGTTGATAATTAGGATAAGTTGATTAAAAAAGACTGGATTACCTATGCATGGCAGCAAAAGTCAAGCAAAGCAAAAGAGAATCAGCTAACAAAGAAAGAAGAAAGCATCACAAAGCACACAAGTGGCTTATGTCCTTTTCTTATGCATGCACACAATTCGTAATAACTCTTTAATTGCTATATTTGATAATGTTTTAATTTTATGTTATTTATCATTTATAGTTTAGAAATACTAAATTGTTTGGTATTGGATGGAGTCATAAGAGCTTAAGCAATAGCCCACGAATAAAGAACTTTTCAATCGCACCACAAACATTTTAGGAGTCAAGTGATTTTATGAATAACAAGTCCAAAATTGTTAATTTAAGTGAAAATAACTTTACGTATGCATCTTTTTAATATTTTCATTATTACGATATAGCTTTTTTACTCTAACTCATGTGCAACATGCACTTGTAATAAAACTATGCTTCTTTATTAAATTAGAAATATGGTAGGGACACATCTATTCATCTAGAGTTTGATCCATAGGCTTGGTGTCAAGTTATTAGTGGGTTGCAAACTGTTTGTACTTATGTGTATGCATTTAGGACTAGGCCAAGTGCAGCAGATATATTTAGTGTATACTTGTCCTCTTATGTTAGCTCTTCCTACTCAACTTCTGGTCTTACAACCTTTAGTTCCAATTTAGTTCATTGAATGAAATCGATGATCTTAAAAGAAATGTGTTTAATATGTAGAACAAAATCAAGAAAATGAGGCAATCACAAGCTTCAATAATTCAATTACAGAAGGAAATAAAGATGATCTTGTTAAGGCTTACCTAGATGTTCATTGGTAATTCATTTCTTAGAGTTGGATTTTCTAATGTCGAACCTTTGGGACAGGATAGGTTAAAAGGTAGTGCCTAGTAACATTAACCTTTTATTTTGGATGTGATTATTTAAGGGTGATGGATTTATTTGGATGGCACTAGATTTATTATTAGACGTTTATGAATTTCATAGATATTTGTGGAATATTCAATGAATTGATGGAAACTATGAATTTCTTGTTTGTATATATAGGCACTATTGGTAGATATTATAAAGATGAACTAAATGCCAAATTATGGTATAATTGATCTATTTGAATGTTTTCAATATGTTTCAAAATGTACATTCAAGCCTAAAACCTTGAAGGATCAATCCTTTAGAGGGAAAGATCGATCCTCTATGACAAGTTTTGTTCTTTGAGAAAGGGTTCAACCTAGAAATTATTAATAATTCTCCTTTCAATGACAAAATTTTCGTAACTAAAAGGCTTTAATGATGGAAATTATATACATTTTCTAGCAAAAAATTATTACAAAAAACAATTAGCAACAAAAAATTTTGTCGTTAAACACTTTTAGCGATGGAAAATCCATCGCTAATTAATTTTCTCAATGGAACCTACAAAACTATTAATGATAAATTATTTGTCCCTAAACCCATTACCAATAAAAAATTTTATTTTTTAAGAATTAAGAAATAATTAATTTTGTTGAAAATTAGTTTTAGCAATAGATTATTTTGGATTAGCGACTTAATTTTTTGTCTTTAAAAATATAAATATTAGCAAGCAATGGGTTTCAATGACAGAATATTATTACCAACTATGAGCTTTCCATTAGACTTCTAGCAACAAAAAATTTGTCTTTAAAAAAAATTGCATTGCAAATAATTGTACTAGTAACAAAAAATTTTATTGCTAATAGTGCTATTTCATGTAATGATAAATGAGTCAGATTCCTTTTTCACAATGTTCTCTAAATTGTTTTATGAAGACACAGTGGAAACATTACCCAGAATAATTTTTTGTTGAACCCACAACGTAACCTTGAAGTTCATTTCATGACCTTGATCCAATGCAAACAAATCGTGTACCCTTTCCTCAAGTGCATAATTATTCATCCTCAATAAGATTTTCAGTCTTTACAACTAATGATATTACTCCATCAAAATGGCATAAAGATTTCAAGAATTATTAGCATGGAGATTAGTTGAACTAAACTTCACTTCTCATTTGACTTTGCAAATGGTATTAATTTGTTTTGCATCAAGAGCAATTGGAACCCTATAGAACTTTTGGGATAGAATGGGAGACTATAGATAGTCAACTTTCCTACAATGTGCAACACTTATAGAAACTATGTCTTAGTTCTCAATCATATCCTATGGATAAGAAATCTGTAGAATGGAAAATATCTAAAGTAAATTTTCAAACTCAAATGTTGTTCTTTTCATTCAAAAGACCTTGATTAACATTACAAGTAGTTTTTACAATATCATTATCTCTTTGGCAGAAATGATGATGTTAACCTTGAGCAATCTTTCTTGACATCAGTCTTTTAAGAACTTGGCTAACACACACAAGCCCAACTTAATATTAAATCTTTTAGTTTGAATACACTAAATCTTGATGATTACAAGTTCATGCAGTGAGACTTAAATAAGATTTGTGAAGAGGATGCATGAATTTCTAATTGGTAAACAACTCCAAAAAATTAGAGAAACCATGTGCTTATTTAATGAATGGATTTAGACTAAATGTTCCTTCAAAGACTTTTCTCACCTTTGCCATTCACAAAACAAAAAGAAACATTTTAGAGTTACATTACTACCATAGAATTTAAGAATAAATCTCTTTCACCTTTTTAAAAAAAGGAAAAACCTCCCTAAATACAATTCTAGGACATTTTTTGAGTGGTTCCAATCTATCAAACACCTTTTTGAGTGTTTTCACATCCTCATTGTTTTCCATTGACCTTATAGAATTAACAAGAAAACGTTATCACATATGAGTCTTTTACAGCTATATATGACTGTGATCCATGTACATTGTACAAAGGACTTTTTGTTTACTATGCTGAGTACAAACTTCTTCTCTAATGGCTCTACAGGCTTAATAGGTTTGATATTCCCCAAATGCATAAAGATTTGCCTCCATTTATGAAAAAACCTTGGTAATGGTATCCTTTTAAGTATATTGAAAGATTACAATATGATTTCAACAAATACATAACCATAAAGACATGGGATGTCAAGTTCAATCAATTAGAAGACAGACTTGTCAACTTTGATATTTTAAACTTTGCTGAAATGTATCAGTTGTCAATTAACTATAATGACAAGATCTTGATGATACAAACTGGATCTATGACATATTCAATAACCTCGGCTATCTCATATGACTTAATCTAATCCTTTATTCAAAAAAAATGGATGAATAGGTTGACCACTGCCTATCATCTAATTTAAAAATGATTTTGAAATTCCCACCTAAACATATCTCTTGGCTACAATCCTATCAACAAATAAAGCTTTGTTCTAGTCTAAAAATCCAATTATATAATTATCTTTTAAATTGCCTCATCAAACATGTTTATAACCTTGGCAAATGTGCTTTTTCAATAAACATGTAGCTTTATCACCTTGGCGAATGTGAAAGTTGTTTTCTCAAATAAACTTTATAAAGTTACTTTTACTTTATCATAGTTGTTTGTTCATTTTTTGTTAAAGTTGTCTATTTTCTTTTGTGAAAGCACAAAAAATGTGATGCTTGTCTTGTCATTTTTAACTCGTCTAGTATTTATCATCATAATATTGTGTAATAATTGCTATAGCTTTTAAGCCTATATAAGTTGTAAACTCTTCACTATGAAAGGATCAATTCATTTCCTTTGTGTTGTAATCCTTTGTGTACAATATAAATTATGAGTTTCTAAATTTCTCCTTTTGGCTCTCTTTTTCTCCCATTCTACTAGTTGAGCAATTTATCACCCTATGATGGTTAGCATTAACGTAAGTAGTATTTTTTAGAGTTTCCACAATAATGGATCCTTTCATAAAAAAAACTTATGGAATTGATAACAAACGATTGATTGATAGACAAAAATTATTTACCAAGGTTTATTGAAATAAACTCCTATGGTGAAAAATGTAATCCCATAAAAGTTAGGCTACATACTCAACATTTATGCCAAAAGGACATTTAAATCTTGAGCATCGGCAAGATTACATTAGTTATATGTCTAAACTATGGAATGCTTATGTTTGGTAATCTTTTTAAAGGCAATTGATCCTCTTGTTTGGTAGTTGATGAGATGGTTTTTACATATATAAAAAAAAGCTTTTTTTATTAAAATTTAGACAATTTCAAAATTAAGATATGTTTTGAGCACTTTTGATATTTAAAATTTGATTTTGAAAAATATCTATGATAAATATTTTTTATTTTTAAGGAGGGAGAAAAAGAAACCTTTAAGAGATAGAAAACAAGAAGAGATAAGAGATATGCAAAAGGATTATATTTGACTCTCTTTCACGATCAAGCCTAGTGATGGATCAAAATACCCACACTAGATTAGGTGGATTGCAATTGGCTCTTGTCACCTTTTCAAGTCATTTCCTTGGCTTTGGATGCCGATGTCAATGCTAATAGGGTATATCAACTTTTCCATGTGACAAAATGGAACAAAGAGGGATATGAAAGAATAAAAATAAAGAAAAAAGGAAAAAAAAAAGAAAAAGTATTATTTTAGAAATTAATATAAATCATAGTTAAAAGAAAACAATTATTTATGACTAATATGTTTTCTTTTTCAAAATTTGAATATCAAAATTTTCTTTTAAAAAAATTGTGTTTAAATAAATAATTTTCAACAAATCAATCATTGTACACTCATTTGACAAATATTCGCAATATGTGTTATACTTGTCACTAGTTGGCATTTAACCCTAGCATTTAAAGGAAAGATCACTTTATTATGATGTTTAATAATAAGTTATTTTGAACTGTAGCAACCTAAATAAAACTTGCTCCAAACTTTGGAGATTATGAGTGTAACTATTCTTAATTTTTAATGCCTAAATTATATTTGATGTAATTTAATTATATTAGTTTATGCAATAATAATGCATGAAATCTCATCTTTATAGAGAAATCTCATGTATTTAGTCAAAGCTTACAAAAATGCAATATCAAAGATAATAATAAAGTAATCTAAAACTAGCTTTGTTGGATGCGTCAGGATATCAAATGACTATCGCGCATAATGTTGAATCAAAGTGTTTGAGTAATGCAACCTAGTTGAAGAGAATAAATTTAAGCAAGACATTTCTGGGAAACTATCTTAAGGATAATAGTTTCCCACTATGATGCTAATGATCTCTTAGAAACGTTATCCCTATGACACAATACCTAAATGGAGAAGAAAATAAGATTCATTTAAAGTTCTTCCTAGACACACACTTGAACAAAAAAACTTGAAAAATGAGAGTGAAACAGAGAAATCTAGTTTTTAGAGTGAAAATAGTAAACATGCATTGAATTGAATATCTATGGAAGTAGTTTTAAGCCCTAACAGATGTTTGAAATACTTTTCCACAAACAGACATCTTTAAGATGCATAAATATCATTTTTGAAGCAAAAAAAAAGTGTTCGATGTTTTGATTTTTGAATTCCCAAAATAAACAATTGATTGTATGAAAGGCATTCAATTGTTCAAGGCAAATTTTCATACAGCAATCAATTGCTACAAAAGGCAATTGGCTCATCTAGGCTAATTAAGGAAAAATAAGTTGATTGCTTCATATAGCAGTCAGTTTCTCTTGCCTAACTTTTGCCAAAAAAATTCTCAAGTCATTGGCCAAATTTCTTCATGAATAGTTACTAGGGTAGTCCATTGCTTTTGCTAACAGTTGATAGGACAATGATTGGTCTTAAGTTTCACTTCAAAGGTTTTTTTTTTTTTTTTTTACTTTCAAACATTATTTTTCCCAACACATATTCATACTAAAAGATTTGAAAAACTTGTTTTAACTTATACACTTAAGAAAACAATTTCATTGGTAATATATGCAACAAGCCCCACTTATTACAAAAGAATGCAAATGTATTCAATCCTATATAAAATTTTAATTTGCTTTTTATGCAAAGTGTACGTTAAATGGTGGACAAGGATTGAACCTTTAAATGTAATATGAGACACAAGGAAACATTTTCACACCTTACATTAATTGATAGGAAATCCAAAAAAAGTTGCCTCTCACTTTTCTACTTATGTAGGAAGATTTATCTAGAGTGATCCATAACCTTCTTTTTTACTTTACACTCTACTCACAAGAGCTATACATCTATTAAAGACTTATGTCTAACCATGTTATTATGTATAAACAATGCATTTGGATATGGAACATTATAAGGAATAATCTTTCTGTCATTACCCCCATTATTCTAAGAATTGTGCATTGAGAATTTCATATATCTTATATATAAATTCTATGGATAATTCATGATTGAAAGTCCTTTGAACTCTCATACTTTTCATAACGTTAAAATCAATTGAGATTGTCTATAGTAATTAGTAACAGTCTCATATCTCTCATAATGTTAACAATTTTATCACTTGGTAAATGTTTACATAGGGGATCTACTAATATTTGATTTTTAGGAAGTATCTTACCTACTTTCATAACATATGATTTTATCTCATAGCAATATGTCTGCTACTTTTAAACAATCTTTTGACCTTACTGTTGTGAATCACAACTTGATGATCACAACCTAAATTAATTTTATCACTTAAGATAAAGAATCAACCTTTTATGAATTTGGAACTCATTTTTTCCACATTCCAATTTAACCTCATTAATTTTCACGATGATATATTTGTCATCTATCTTTTTTAAAATTAACATATATATATATATATATATACGAAGGCTTTGATTCTAATACAAGAAAAAAGATTTCAAGTACTCCATTTCTTTGCATCCACTTGATGTATTTCAAATTACTAATAGAATTTAATAATACCAACATAATTGTATTACCGACAAGGCTTATATTGATTGAATTTTTTTATCGGTAAATTCATCGATAATATTATTACCAATAAAATTTGAAGTGTTTTCGATGAAAATTTCTACTGGTAATAATTCATTTTCTAGTAGTGGTATTATAACCTTTGGTTATAAATTATCTTTCGTTAAATTTATGAACACCACTCGGTTTGAAAATTAATATTTCAAACTCATACTTGTATCTTGACAAGTTTCTTATTAAAAGGAATATCTTATTGTAACGCTTAATGAAACACTTGAATAAGTGACATATGACATGTTACTCTTGATGTTCATCATTAGTCAATTGTACTAAATTAATTTTAGTGAACATTGTAACCATGTAATATTACTTTGTAGTCACATTAATTTCTTTCCAAATTCTTTTTCTTTTTGTAGAAATAAAACACTTTTGTAAAGTGTTTAGTTTTATCACACATATAGTATGGACTTTTTTCTTCCTTGAAACCCTTATCAATCTTTAACTCAACATTTCTAAAATTGTTATAGTCACATATCCCATATAATAATATGAAACATATATTTTGATCATGAAATGATAAAACTCATCAAATAATGAATAACATAATACATAACTCAAGAGTAATAAGGTATCAACTGTATCACAATCATGATTAAAACTATGATCATCAATGTATTTATCAAATATCATTCATCCAATAATTTTCAAATCTCATACTTAAAAAAGGTTAACTAGTCATGCATGTATTCATGAACCAAATATCAATTATTCTAATATAATTTCTCAAATTAATAAACGTTCATTATATTAACAACTAAAAATGCAAGAAAATGCATCAATCTCAAATAGTGTCACATCGTAATTTATCATATCTTTGTCATAATGTTCAAGTCTGAAAACCTGTCCATTAGATACAAAAATATAAAATCGCCACTAATATTTTTATCTAGGTGTGACTGACAACCAATGTGAATCTATCCTTTTTAGGGTTATTCTAAACTTGACTAAAAGTCCCTAAAAAAAATAGATTTTGGTCTACATCAACAGAACTGAATTTAGGAGTCAGTTACGTGTAGGAAAGGTTTTAGCACCCCATAATGCCCACAAATTGGTACCAAAATAGTGTTGTGCTATCTTTTTTAAGCCTTAATCAAAAATGGTTTTTATTAATTTCTATATTTAAATATTGAAAAAAAAAAGTCCTTAGGCTTTCACCGTAAAAAAATTTTCTCATTTCAAGAGTATTCAAGATAAGCTCATTTTTTATCTAAAAAGGCTCCATTGTTGGATTTATTAAATATCTTATGACTAAAAAAATCAATTTATCCTTTTTATACAAAAATATTATACAAGTCAAGTACAACTTCACAACATCATTTTACTTTTTCCTCCTAAAAATCACATATTATTTAAATAAAATCAAATTTAGGGAAAAAATTAAAATTAAAAAAAAAACAACATAAATTTAACAAAAAACTTCAAACTGGGTCATGTCACTTATGGGTTGCAGCATGGGTTAAATAGATCTAGTCCCTTCTTTTTACACAAAATGATGTCATTTTATTGCTTAATAAATGGTAAATTTCTAGCCTTTCTTTTCTATTTTCCTTTTTTTTCTCTCTCTAGACTTTAAAACACCTTTTTTTTTCTTTCTTAATTTCTTCAAAGCCTTTAACTGTGCCATCACCTTTCGTAAAAATGACCGGCCACCTCCATTGTTCCTACTATTAGTCATTGATAGCCATTGTGTGTTGGTGTCAAAGAACCCAAAGACCTTTGTCTATTAATCCATTTCTCTATTTTCTTTTGCTTAGTTCAGAAACTAAAAAAAAAATGCCCTAAGTTTAAAAATCAAAGATACCCGAAACTTATACCTTGAAAACTTTTTTGCTTTGTTTTTATTTGTAAGGGTGTGCTTAAAATTGCTTTATGATTTACTTAATTGGGGCTTTGCTGATTTATGCTTTTAGAATTATTTATGTTTGTTTCTATTTGTAGGTGTTTTGATTCAGGGAAATTACTTTTCTAGGTGTGGTTCTTTACTTATTTTTAACTAAGGCTTTTGGCTGTTGATTGTGTCTTTGGCTCTGTTTTCAATTTCAATTGCTGTGTGTAACTGTAATGGCTATAAATTGAGTTTGAGTATTATAGGCTTTCTACCTTATTGAAAAATTTTAACTTGTATTTTAATCTTTGTTGAATGCTAGTCTGAGGTCGTTTGCTGGGGAATTGGGTTTTTGGCTTTATGGCTTTAGAGAGGAGTATAGGAAGTGGTGGATTAATGATTGTGCTTGGCTAATTGCTATGAAAAATTGCTCACTGTTTTTATTGATTCTTAAATTTTCATGCTCTCTTTCAATTTTGTTCCCCTTGTTTATATTAAAGCTTAGTGCCTAACTTTTGTATGCTGAATCAATGAATATATTTGAGAAATCAAATCAACAAACAGATTTTGATTCTAAGTTTTATTCAACCCTAAGTTTTTCCTAAAATTTTTAGATTCTCTCATAATGCCAATAAGCTATTCTTGATTCTCAAGTATAAAACTTTTCAATTTTCACATTATCAAATTCGAAACCAAACTCAATCCTAATGTTGATTATGACGTTTACCTAAAATAAAATAAAAAAGAAAGAAAAGGAAAAATGAAAATTTTTGGCTATTTTATCTTGGCTTAAAATTAAATTTCATAATTAAAACCTAATCAAATAATTTTGAACCCAATTATCAAAATAAAACTTAAGGCCCATTAATATCAAAAAGATTTTAGATAAAATGGGGTGTCTACAACTATCACTATTTGCATATTTTCTGTGAAATAGGAATTATATAAAGACAAATGACATCCATTTTGTTCAGGTTAAAAAAAATTATCAAAGAAAATTTAGAAAAGCTCATCCCCAATAGAGGCTTTAAAATTTTAAAAATCTTAATTGAAGAAACTTTGAAAAATCGATTTGGAGATCTTTCATAAATTGCACCCTAAGGTTTTGACAATACACTTAAAAATATACCTAGAGGTTTTAAAGATGAGATACTTGGAGGTTTTCAAAAATAGATATCCAAAGGTTTTAAAAATGATAATTGGAGGTTTTAGAAAGGAGATACTCGAAGGTTTTTTGAAAAGATACTTGAAAATTTTAGAGATGATACTTAAAGGTTTTTAATATGATACTTGGAGGTTTTTAGAGATGATACTTGGAAGCCTTACAAATCTATCCAGAGATTTTAAAAATTTTTCTAATTTTTGAAGCAGCTCCCCTTTAACAGAGGCTTTGAAACTGATAATCTTATCTAAAAAGGTACCTAGAGGTTTTAAATAATGCCCTGAGGTCTTTTAGATCATACCCTGAGGTTTTATAGATCATTCTCATCTTTGAAAAAGCTCTTTCTTAATAGAAGCTTTGGAACTTAAAAAAAATCAAATATAAAAAGGTATTTAAAGGATTTAGGGATCATGCCTTAAGGTCTTATAGATCATTCTCATCTTTGAAAAATCTCCTTCTTAATAGAGGCTTTGGAACTTAAAAAAAAAAATCACATCTGAGATAAAACTTCTCATCTTGAAAAAGGTTTCACCCCTTATTCAAGGCTTAACACTTTTACAAATATCATTTTGAAAGTTTTCCATAGCCAAAGCTTAACATTTTGTCATGAAAATTTTTCCTCAATCAAAAATTGAAATCTTATATTAGAAAAGATCTCTTCAACCAAGGATCGAAATCTCATATTTTCAAATCGTCAACCTATTTAAAATCAAAATCCAAAGTCAAAACTGAATATGTAATGAATAAAATGAATGATATGCATGTAATACAAATAAAAGCCAATGTCATGCACATTAATTTTGAAAAAAATGTGTAGGTATTTGCCCTTTAAGCCAAATAATATTTTGGCTAAGACATCGTCATATTTGTAATACTTTGATATTTGATATCTTATAAAAGTGTTATTTATTCATCATTGAGGTTGTTTACAAACATTTTCAATGTCAATGCTTGCGTGATGAAGTCCTCGAAATATAAGCTTTGTAAGAGAATTGCAATGAGATTGTAATTATGAGATCATCATTGCATAAAGTTTTATGTTCCAAAATTAGTTCCTAGTCAATGATTTGTTAATAAGAGGACATTGACAAAAGTTGTTGAGACTAACACATGGTTATACTCTTGCTTATACAGTAAGCAACTGATCTCATAGGTTAAAGTTTGGATAAAATTGATCTAACATGTGGGTGCTTGTCATAAGAACAAGTTCATTGAATATGACTTGATATGAAAATGCTATACGGTAGTTCACATAGTGCCTATACCTACATTCTCATGTGATGGTTGTATAAATGATCCTTTGACTTAATATTATTTATGATCTTATATGATGAATGTTACACTTTGACTTTACTTATAGTTCTAACCAAGAATGCTCCAATCGAGTATTATTGGGTATAACATGAGGTATTGTAAGATGCATGAAGTAATAAAGATGAGACTCATCACTTTATGTGATCAAGAGCGTATCTTAACTAGTATTGATTGAATTAACTTGAGAAATCTTTTACTTGAGAATTATTCTAAAGCTTATTTGTGAGTTAATGTCAAGGACAAAACTTAACAAGGTTGAACAAGATTGAATAGACACTAAACCATACTCGATGTTTAAACTGAGATACTATGTGATGAAAGGATATTAATTATATATTAAGACCATTCACAGATAGGCTTTCAAGCCATATTAACTTTTCTTTAGCAATTAGGGGTCATGGCAATAAGATTGGCCAATTGGAGAATTGGTGATGAAGGCAAAAAGTTTGTTTCATCCATAACTAAACACTAAGGTTTACAATATTTATTTTTATTGGCAACATGCAAAAGAACCTAACGGGTCACACATAATAGGACAATTATGAAATATTAAAATTGGAACAAATTAAGTTGGACTTAATTTGATTTTGGTATGAAAATAATTATAGAAAATAAAAACAACATAATGAGTTTCCCTTGCTTTGGTACAATTGGCTAGCATAGCGTTAATTGAAGAAATTTGCTTTCCATGTATTAAATCTAATGTGGCCGAATGCTTCCCCTATAAAAAGAACATCAAGCGGCCTCTTTTGTAACACTAGTCTTCTAAGAATAAGCAAGATTCACTCAACATAAAAAATAAGGTAAGTGATTCTAAGCAAAACTTGAGAGAAGACAAGAGATCTTGAAAACACTTACTAGCTAGAGTGTGGCTTTGAGTTCTACCAAAACTTGGAGAAGGTTCTTTCACAAGAGTTCATGTGGATCATCATTAGAGACTGAACACTTGGGCAGCTTCTTGGCTAGGAAAAATCCAACCAAAGGAATTTCGACACCCAAGGTAACCACCTAGTCGAAACCCATACATATTTGTGAAGTTGTATTGTTGTACAATCTTGTTGGTTGATCTTGGCTTTAGAGAATTAAAATTTTAAAAATTCCAATACTTTAACTCTGTATATTGATGCTTGATTCCCTTCAAGTGGTTTCAGAGCCTTATCAATATAGATTATATAAATTAGAAGTTTGCTTGGTTATTTATTATATCAAACCTATTTTGATTGCAATCTATTATTGTGATGTAGAGGCTAGAAAATTAATTTTTCCTATACTATTTTGATTGGAATTTTTTATAATATCAAAGCATGATGTCTTAGGATGATTGGGTTTGAATTTTATGATTTACAGATATTGTTTGCATTATTAATTTTTTGTTTGCAATCTGTCCATATTAGGAAAATTCCGTTGTACTGATATTATAAAAATTGTTTCTCACTCTAGGTATATTATTTGGCTACAAAATTTTAAAATATGAAAATAGACATGTTGATGATCATTGTGTAAAAGGTTCAGAATTTTTGGAGTTGATTTGGTCATTCAAAAGTTGATGACAAGTTTAACCCAGAAATCTGCTAGTGGCAGTTAGGCATGTATAATATGCATATGATGTATGATTGCCCTAATATGATTATGGTAACTGGTTTTCTTGATGTAGCTGGTATTCTTAAAAGTTAAGAGAGTTTAAAAACTTGTTCGCTAAGATTTTAATGAAAATCTACTTGGTAATCAATATTGGGAATCTTAGGAAACTTGTTTGCTAAGATTTCAAGATTTGCTTTCTTGATCACCAAGTTTAGTGGACTGATTTTATATAAGTAACTGCTACTTGTGATTCAAAAATCATGACCAAAGGCATAAGAAAGCATGGGAAAGAGTTTAAAACTCTTGTATGGTGGCTAGTAAGGGTGGCATAGCAAAAGATGGCCAAAACTATCTAGTTTCCACAAAAACTACCCTAATCACAACTTGCTTTCCTTCTTGGATGGGTTTTCGACCAAGCCCTAGATTGGTGCTAATTCTTGTTAAATTTGGATTCCTAAATTGTTTGGGTTTGAGAAATAAAATTTCATATAAAACCCAAATTGGATTAGATTTCTTAATTTTTTAGAACTTCTAATTAACAAGAAACTATTTCACTACAATACCTAGTTGGAATAGGAAATTCGCAATGCATGGAATTTGGCTTAATTTTAATTGATTAACATTCCTAAATGGTTTATAGTGATGTTGACCATGTTACATTAAAATTCAAGTAAAATTATAATTCCTTAATTGTTTAGGAAATTATGATTGCAATTAAATATTCCTAAGATAATAATTAGACATATTCGTTTATGCTAGCTAAACATGTGTATTCCTTACATCACATTGAGTTTGATTGATGATTGATATATGATATTGATATTGATTCAAAGAAGAGATGTGCAAGATCATGAATTTGAACCAAACATGATGATTGTTGTAGTATACATGTTAGTTATGAGATAAATACTATGTATGCTATATTGATTTATTATTGTACATGCTAGAATTTATATGTGATAAATGCCATATGTAATTGTCATATGCATGATAAAATTACATGTATAGAATATATGATGAATTCTTATGCATGCTTGATAAGACCTATAATGAATAAAAAATCCCTCATGAAAAATATTTGGTCTTGATACCTTCCATTAGCATAAACAATTGAACTTTCTACTAATGGGGCTCATTGAGACTAAACTTAAGACACTCATTATTTGAAATAAGGTTGTTTTACGGTTGATGGGTCTTACTTAACTATCATTATATTATCTAGATGCAAAAAACTTAATCGTATAATGATAGAGGCAATGATTGGGCAAATCACATAAGATGTGATTAGAGAAGAAGTTGTCACCTGATTGATCTATGAGTCACTTAGGATGTGATTGATAAGCATTTTGTCTACCTAATTTACTTATCATGGCTTGTTGAGACAAAACTCAAGGTTATGGTAAACTAAATAAGATCCTAGTCCATTAGAAAAATATTATTTTTCCAAATTGATAGTGAGGGCTATTGATTTTACTAAAATAGTGGGAGCAACCAATATATAGATTTGGACCTTATCTATATTGGTTTTCAACAATATGATTGATACTTGTTCAATTTTATAGGTTGCAGAATGAGTAATAACTTGTCGCTTTGTAGCATACTTAATGTTAATAAACTCATAAGGCCTAACTTCAATGATTGGTACTACAATCTAAAGCTTGTCCTAAGGCAAGAGAAAATCCTTTATGTTTTTTATGAACTGTTTCCATCAAAACTAGATGTTGGTGTTGATGATGCAGTATGGTAAGTTTATTAAACACATAAAGACCACACTAATCAAGCCACATGTATCATGGTGACTAGCATGACCTTTGAGTTACAAAAGCAACTTAAGAATATCGATGCTCCAATAATCATTATGCACCTTAAAGAATTATTTGACAAACAAAGGCAGATAAAAAGGTTTGAGATCTCTAACGAATTATTTCAAACAATGATGTCTGAGAGCACTTCGGTCAAAGTGCATTGTCTCAATATGGCCAATTGGATTGAGAAACTTAGACAATTGGGATTTGTGATAGATCATGAGTTAAGTGTTGACTTGATCTTGTCATTTTTTCTACTAGCTTTTTACAAATTGTAATGAACTTCAATATACATCAAATGGAAGTAATATTACCATAATTGATGAACATGCTAGACATTGTCGAAAAGTTCATTAAGAATAAAAAACCTAAGGCTTTTCTAGTTTTTTCATCTAAGGCCAAGAAAAAGTTGGCCAAAAAGAAGAAAAGTAAAAAGGTTGATAATGAAGGGGATGCAAGCAAGGCTATCAAGCCTGCTAGCAACATTAAGAAGCATAAGGGTACATGTCACCATTGTGGTAAGGAAAGTTATTGGAAGAAAAATTAGCAAGTCCACTTGGCAAGCTTGAAGGAGAAAAAGTCTAAAGAAAAGTACACGCCTGGAAAAGAGAGGCATCCTTACATGTTGAAAATTGTGCAAGTGTTGTTGCCTATGCTATGGGGACTTATTATTTGCCTTTATCTTTTGGTTTAGTTTTAGAACTAAAGGATTGTTATTATATTCCTGTCATAACTCGAAACATAATTTCAGTTTCTTACTTAAATATGAATGTTGGATACTCATTTAATATTAAAGTAAATTGTTGCTCCTTTTATTTAAACGATGTATTTTATGGCATGAGAATATATGATAACGGTAATATGTTCTTAGATTAAACAATGTTGTTCTCAATATAAATGTCAAGAAGCCTACTAAACTAGATAAATCGAATAAATTTTACTGTGGCAATGTAGGCTTGGTCATATCAATGAAATAAGAATCACAAAGTTATAAATAAGGATACTTTGATCCTTTTGATTATGAATGATATGAAACTTGTGGATTATGTTTCCTTGGAAAGATTGATTGCACTAAAATTTTAGCTTTTTCATGCTTATTTTTAGTGCAATTTTTCATATATATTGTCTAGTTCCTTGAGATTTTTAGCAAAATTGCTCCTAAATACACATTATTCTCATGTGTAGGTACAAATTATGAAATTGAGGTATTTTGGACTTTTTTTTATATATTTGGAGGAATTTTTTGGTGTAAATTATGCAATTAGCCTAGCATAGTGTCATTAAGGCAAAATTTATATTAAGGCAGTTTTCTTGATTTTTGTTGCATATTTTTTAGTATTAATTTCATAGTTTTTGTAGGATAAATATATTCATAAAGTGATTGAATTTTATGCAGAAAAAATAGTGATAAAATAAATGAAAGACATGTGCATGGGTGAAAGGATGTATGCATGGAAGTGTAAGGCTTAAACACTAAACTTGCAAGGCGTCAAAGTTGGGTTGAAGAACACCAAATAGAATGGCTGAGTTGGCACTTTGGGAGGCTATGATTGGCCATTCATTTGACTTCATGAATCATCAATTCCACATTGAAGATGAAGTTGCAAATTGGTGGAAACAGCCAAGCACTAGCTGTGCGCACTAAGGGAAAAGATACTGCAGCACAAGGAGGGAGAAGATCCTTTAAAACCCATAGCAATTTTGGAGTTTTTTTAGACTTGAAGCTTTTCCTTTTTGCCTATAATGGGGGGAGAAGGCTGGCAATTAGGGAAAGTTCATTTAGGTTTTAAATTTTTACTTTTCTATTTCTACATTTTCACTTTCCGGTTTTTACATTTTCTTAGTTGTCAAACAGATTTATTTCTAGCATTTTTCCTTTAATTTTAATTGTAAATTTACTATTTCTCAAGTGTTTTAAAGTTATCTTTCAAAATGTGTCAATAAAAGTTTCATTTGAATTGAATTTCTAACTTAAATCTACTGATTTCTTATTGATACTCAAATTTGTTTTTGAATCTGTCAGCTCTGACATGCCAACAATTTCTAATGATATCTCCATCAAATCTTACTTGTTTTTGTTCAATTTTTTTCATAGTTTCTTAATCAATTAGCTACAACATATTAAAAATGCTATCTAAAACTCCCAACAGTGTTTCAGATCAAGCTTGGAAGATCAGGCTAGATAAAGTGATAGTGTAGTTCCAGTTTTGATCTAACAAGTTTGGCATGGACTTATCTCCACTTTGATGATTTGTTTGCTCTCTTTTCTTCTTTCTTTAAGTGTTGTTTGGTTAATTTTTGTTGAACTTGTTTTATTTTTCCAAATTCTACACTATTTTTGAATTAGAGTTCCTTGCACTGATTTCTTTGTTGTTTCATATTATTTTCTTGTTGATTTAGGTAGATAACTCATAGATCTAGGTTGTTGTAGTTCAGTTTTAGTTCATTCCCTCTAATGTATTGTAGATGTAATTTTTCTTTCATGAATTGTTAGTTTCCAACTTTCAAATGCAGTTTTTATTTTGCACTTTTACTTGTTAATTCTCATAATTCCTTCCAATTTTTGTTCTCTAATTTTAGTTTCTCATTTTGTTCCTTCCATGTACTGTCAATCTTTAGTTCATATCATTTGATTTTACATGAATTTAGTCCAAAGTTCTAGTTTCTAATTTTGCTATACTTTTCATTTTTCATGTTCTAGCTTAAATTTTGCAAATTTCTTTCATTGTTTACATTTCAAATCTGTCTTTACTTTAGGTCTTTTAACTGGTTTTGCAATTTAAATGTTGATTGTATTCAATTTGATGCAAATTAGCTTTTGTTTCCTTGTTAAACTCACAATTTTTATGATTTTCCTTCTAGTTTAGGTTCAGGCTAGTTAATTGAATTTTGTGATTTTAGTTCTTAATGCTCATTTTAAATATGATTTCATTTAGAATAGGCTACTATATTTTACCATTTATATTTGGTTTGGTTTTTTTTTTTTTACCTAGTTTCATTTTGATGCTTTCCTTAGTTTTATTTTTGTAGTTAGTTTAACTTTATGTTTAGTTTTTGATTAAGCCAACTATAAAAAGGTATAGCGATAATAGGTACTTAGGAATCTCTTCAACTAATCATAGTGTAATCGACATCTAGACTTTTATAGTCTCTATTATTACTTATAGAATTCCCTATGCACTTGTAGAATTCTCCAATCAAGTTTTTGTCGCCATTACCAGAGATTAGGTATAAAAAATCTTAGCCTAATATTGTCTTCACCATACTCTTACTTAATTTAGGAATCTCTTCAACTAATCCTAGTAGAATGGACATCTAGATTTTTATAGTCTCTATTATTACTTATAGAATTCCCTATGCATTTGTAAAATTTTCCAATCAAGTTTTTGTCACCATTACCAGAGATTAGGTATAAAAAATCTTAGGTTAATATTGTCCTTCACCATACTCTTCTATATATTGGTTTACCTCTTTAGTTTACATAGCTTAGGATAGTTGCTTAGTTTACATAGCCTTAGTGTAGATAGTTTAGACTTAGTTATTATATTTGAGTTTAGGATTTATTTTTATTTTCATATAGGAGTCCAATACTATTGAGGTAACTGAGCATCATGTGGAACATGCTAGACCTTATTTTAATGAATACCTAGGACCATGGCTTAATGAGGAAGATAATGCCAAAATAAAGTTAAACCTTATAGATTTGACTAAAAAATTTGACTTTATAGAAAGGCAAGTAGAGGCCATTAAAGTTAGGTATGATCTGAAGCCTACCTTTATCCATAATTTTCCAAGCTCACATGATAATGGTCAAGTGTATGGTGGAGTTTACCATAGTGATAGGTGTGACCAATACTTCCAATCTCACTCAAACGCCTACACTAATCAAACTTGAAAGGGTTATCCTAAGACCATATAGGACACTAGTTAGAGGCATTCCTTTAGTTCAACACCTCAATACACCCTGACTTATCCTATCGAGCATTCATTTCCATAATAATCTCTAGGGTTATCCTAAGACCATGTAAGACACTAGTTTAAGGCATTCATTTAGTTTAACACCTCCGTACACCCTGACTTATCCTACCAAGCATTCATTTCCATAATACCCTCTGCCACCCCAATATTCTCCACCACCATTGCAAGTTCCTTAAGTACCACACTATGTTCCACCACAACAATAGTTTTCTCCATCACGGTGTCATTCATCTTTACATCATTTTCCATCCACACCTTATTAATCATTACCTTTATATAAGAAAAAAAACCATCTTTTGAAAAAATGTTCATTGAATTGCTCCATACTCAAGTAAAATACCAACAAGACCTAAAGGCATGCATTAGGAATTCTAGGCAATATAGTCAAAATGCATATATCTTAAATACTTACCTTTTAGATCCTATGTCTAGGACTATAGAGTCAACACCTTGTTGGGAAGATAAGGAAGAGCATACATTAGGGAATCATTCAAGGAAAGAAAGTTCAAGATGGATTGTTGATGATGATGATGAGCTCATTATGTTAGTGACACCATATTTTGTAAAAGTTATGAAGGAACAGGTAGTGGAGGTAGAGGATAAGTTTATGGCTAACCAAATACATCTCCGCATTTGAGGCTAGTGGTTATGTTATCACTCTGAATGGTGGAGTAGTGAGTTGGAAAAGCTTCAAACAGAGTACAAGTGTAAAAACTATAACCAAAATTGAATACATCTCTGCATCTAAGATTACAAAATAGGCCATTTTGATCAATAAGTCATAAATGAATTAAATGTTGTTCCTAGCATTATTGATCTAATAATAGTCTATTGTGACAACAATAAAGCTATCACTCAAGCCAAGGAACCAAGGTCTTATGAAAGATCCAAACATATATTAAGGTGATATCATTTTATTAGAGATTTTGTTTCTAGAGGCGATGCTAACATTGAACAAGTACCCACTAAGGATAACATTGCTAATCCTTTTATAAAAGCTATGTCCTAGAAAAATCATGATAAACATGTAGTCAAATGTGGTATTAAACACATGAATTATTGGCTTTAGTGTAAATGGGAGATTGTTGGTATTTGCCCTTCAAGCCAAATCATATTTTGGCTAAGACATTGTCATATTTATAGTACTTTCATATCGATATCTTATAAAGGTCTTATTTATTTATCATTAAGCTTATTTACATAAATTTCCAATGTCAATCCTTACGTGATAAAGTCCTTGGAATATAAATAAAGCTTTGTAAAGGAATTACAATGAGATTGTAATTATGAGACCATCATTGCATAAAAGCTATATATTTCAAAATTAGTTCCTAGTCGATGCTTTGTCAATAAGAGGATATTGACAAAAGTTGTCGAGACT
This sequence comes from Durio zibethinus, assembly GCF_002303985.1. The sequence continues at coordinate 10,783,905 of NW_019167849.1, read as the reverse complement.
AACATATGGTTTTGCTTTTGCTTATGAAGCATGCAGTCGATCTCATAAGTTACTTGAGTTAACATGTGGGTGCTTGTTACAAGAACAAGTTCACTTAACATGACCCGTTATAAGAATGCTATATAATAGTCCACATAGTGTCTATAGCTAAATTCTCATGTGATGGTTATATAAATGATCTTTTGACTTGAGATTACTTATGATCTTATATGATGAATGTTATACTTTGCCTTTACTTTACTTATGGTTCTAACCAAGAATGCTATAGTTGAGTATTGTAGGGTATAACATGAGGCATATGAAGATGCATGAAGTAATCAAGATGGAATTCATCAACTTGTGTGATCAAGAGAATATCTCAACTAGTCTTGATTGAATTAACTTTAGAAATCTTTAGTCAAAGTGAAATAAGAGTTTATAATTGTTTTAAAGCTTATTTGTGAGTTAATTTCAAGAACAAGACTTAACATAGTTAAATAAGATTGAGTAGACTCTAAACTATATTGAATGTTCAAACCAAGATACTATGTGATAAAAGGATATTAATTATATACTAAGACCATTCATAGATAGGTTGTCAAACTTTATTAACTTTTCTTTAGCAATTAGGTGTCATGGCAATGAAGCTAGCATTGATAATGATCTATAAACATAAGATTGGCAAATTAGAGAATTGGTGATGAAGACAAAGGGTTTGTTTCATCCATAGCCGAATACTATGGCTTACAATGCTTGTATTTATTGCTAACATGCTAAAAAACTTAATGAATCACACATAATAAGAAAATTGTAAAAGATTAAAATTGGGAAAAATTAAGTTGGACTTAATTTGATTTTGGTATGACAAAAAATTAGAGGAAATAAAAACAAGAGAAACAGTTTCCTTTATTTTGCTACATTCGGCTACCCTAGGGTTAATTGTAAAAATTTGCATTCCATGTATTAAACCTAATGTGGCCAAATGCTTCCCCCATAAAAAGGAACATCAAGCCACCTCTTTTGTAACACTATTGTTCTAAGAATAAGCAAGATTCACTCAAGGTAAAAGTAAGCTAAGAGAGTCTAAGCAAAACTTAAGAGAATACAAGAGATCTTGAAAACATTTACTAGCTAAAGTGTGGCTTTGAATTCTGCCAAACCTTAGAGAAGTTTCTTTTATAAGAGTTCATGTGGATCACCATTAGAGGCTAAACACTTGGGTAGCTTTTTGGCTTGAAAAACTATTTAGAAGGTCACTAAATTCAACCAAAGGAATTTCAGCATTCAAAGTAACCACCTAAGCCAAAACCCATGCATGCTTGTAAAGTTTTATGTTTGTATAATCTTGTTGATTGATCTTAGTTTTAGAGAATTAAAATTTTAAAATCTCTACTACTTTAACTTTGTATATTGATACATAATTCCCTTTAAAAAGTCCTCAAGCTATTTTTCATTTTCTATCACAAAGCTTTAGAATTGGCTAACAAGTTCTGTCAACTAGTTTTCATGAACTACAACAATCTTTCACCAACTTTTTTGGACTCGAAGCATTCCATTTTTCAAAGCCATTCCTTTTTCCATAGACATTCTCCAATCTTTTACCTTGGACACTCTTCTTGTCTCAAAAAGTCACTCTTATCATAATAATATGAAAATCACCTATTTCTTATCCACACCAATTCATATTAATTCAAATATGAAAGTTTTCAAAACAAATGCCCCAATATGGTCATTTTATTTTTATAAATTTTCAAATGACAATAAAAGAAATTCCTTCACATAACTATAAAAAATGCATATCCTTTTGGAAACATGTGATTGAATCTTTTGAAAATTGGTTATTACTACATAGAATGATGGAGGTAAATCACAACTCGATCTTTTTAAAAGGATGAAATGGTTCGACACATCAAACTCTTAATTATCAAAAGAGATTTTGCCCCTAGATGGGAAAAAAACAAATCAGTATTTTTGCATCTACACTCACAAATGAAAGTTATCTTTTAAAGTACAATCCATTTTTCTACTCTCTTAATAACTTGCTATGCTATTTTAACCAATGTCAAAATTGACTATTATTGGCTTAAAAGTTTTTGGAAAGAAAGAAAGGTTCAAATTTTAAAACAAATCTTCAAACTAGGGTTAATCTTTTTAGATTTCTTAATAGTTTTCATTATTAATTGGTTCATTCAAAATCCCTTCATTTAATCAAATTGCATGAGTTACTTTCAAATTTTCAATCTTGCTTTAAATTAACCTTTCAAGTTTTGACCTTGGAGTTTTATTCAATCTTTTTTTTTATTATTATTCCATCATGCATTTGAAAACTCAAAATTTATCCAAAATCAAAAAGTGATGGTAATTTCCCAAATAAAAGTTCTTCAATTTAGATATCCACACTTAATCAAAATGGACTTTTCAAAAAATGTAACGTAGGCTAAGGTTCAGGATTATGAAAGAAAGGATAAATATCATAGTTAATTTCATTTCATTACCAGCTATACCGACTGATAAGTTCCAGTTGTATCAAAACATGGTACATTTAAAGATATTTTTTGTACCAAATTTGGTATCAAGTAATATCGGTTGTTTTTGTTGGTTTCGATGAATTTTGATAGATTAGCTTGTTTCGACCGGTACGTAAATGTGAAATATCTTTTGTAATTTTTAATCCAACTTGTGTTGTTTGACTACTTTTAACCTAATAAAAATAGAATTAATTGACAAAATAATCCTTAAAATTTAAGTTTCTCTATTTTTTATTTAACTTGTTTTCTTTTATACTTTATTTTTTCAAACCAAAGTTCATAAGTATTTCAATCTCTTTTAAGAAAGTAATTGTGTTCCCTTTCTAAAGTTTAACAATCATGAAGCCAAGGTTAATTTTTTCATCTCTTTGTTTTTATCTTAATATTTGCATAAAAAATACTTATTTAAATATCATATGATTAGATTAAGTATTTAAAAATATCATAAAAATTTTATGATATTATTTCTATACTTTAAATATATTTATTTGATTTTTAAAGATATTGTGTATTTATTTTGTAGGTTATTAATAGTATTATAATATTCAAATTCATATTTATAAATATATTTATACTAAACCAAAAGATCCAAAATAGTATACCTAAACCACTAGTATCGATATATACCATATTTTTAAAGAAAATCAAAACATTGTCAAATATAGTATTAACAACCTTGATAAGTAGGCCCAAAAATATGTGCTTAAAGGTAATCAAACCAAGGATAATTTCATTTCTCTAAGACTTTTGTCATTTCCACTTCTCAGAACATGCATTTTCTATTTTTTAATTTTTTTCTTTTTAATTTTTTTTCTTGCATGCTTTCCTTTTTGACAAATTGAGTTCAAAATTTTGGAACTCTATTTACTATAAATTGCCTTTTGACTATAGACATTATTTCCTTGCCCTAAACTTCTAATGTTTTCTCAAATAGATCATCATTTATACTTGCCCCCAGTGTGAAAGGTGATACTTGTTTAGGGTTTCTTCAAAAAGAATTCAATAGGCTCAAAAGGGGTAGCAAATGGATATTTTCTTTTTGTGAAAGGAATATGAAAAATGGCCATTTATCATAACAAATATAGATACCTTTATTGAAAAGCAATTCTCGAGAGAAGATTTTTCCTCTTTAATTTTGGAATTGTTTAAATGTCTCATATGCATGATGTTATAATCAATTCTTTTTCTTTTTTTTTTTTTGCAACTCATGTATCATCTTAAATTGTCATACCAAGTGAAGGCTTGATTGTTGTCGCATGAAGAAAAAAGGATATTGGGGACATCAAGTTAATTGGCATTTGAGTAAATATGCCCCAAGATATGAGTAGAGGGTAATGGATTGAAAGGAAAAATGTAGCATAAGTCAAGATGTTGGACAAGGATAAAAAAATATGGCTCTTTCAATATTTGTAAAGAAACTTGTGTAGTGATGTGTTTAGAATAGCCTTAACACTAATCAAATTACCAACATCCAGAATTTTTAAGAAAGTGCCTCATGTATTGGATTACAAAGAATTTTGTAAATTTCGTTGCTCATAGTCTTAATGAAGATTACTAAAATCCCTTTTAGTCAAGTGAAAGTAAGGGTTATAAAATTTAGAGAGTCAAGCTTTTAAGTGGTGTGGTTCTCGACTAAATTGGAGTATGAAATGATTAGTAACACAATTGGGTATGTTCATTATTGACAATAATCATCATTCCCTTATTTTACAAGTTATGCAAGAATTTATATACAAACAAAATTGAAAGCAAAACTTAAGAAAAAAAACTCAAAATTTTGAAATCTTTCCACAAAAAATTGTTTGATACTTCAAATCCAAAAGAAAAACTATTTGCACAATAAATTTCCATTAGTCCACAAGCTTCATAGTCAAAGTGCCATTATTGATGAGATCTTCAATCTTTTTTTCAATTGCCTACATCTTTTAATTGAGTGTCCAATTGCCCCTATGTGATAATTACATTTATCATTCAGATCATAACTCTTTGCTTATGGATTTAGAGTTGTTTTGACAGGCACACGGCTAAGGACTTGGTGCATTATTAGTAAAAGGAAAAAGGTTAAGAATTAAGATTGAAGTTCTCTTTATTATTCCTTGATCTTCTTTAGTTGCTCACTGGTTGAATGATAGGGGTAAGGGCAGTTGTTTGGGGATAGGGACTTGCATGAAAGCCTTATTGTTGGACTAGTTGATAAAGATAAGAATTTTGGGAAAGGTTGTTTATTAAAAGATAATAAGATTGGTAGATCAAATAAGGTTGGTATAGAGTAAAACCTATAACTTATTGCCCTTCATAAATCACAGTTTGAACATCTCTTTCCCTTTATCTTGGCACATCGTCTTTTTTTGCATCATTTGTACCACTTCCCTTAAGTTTAACATTCTTGATTACATTCTTTATTATCTCCCCAAAAATCACCATATCAGTAAAATTTTTAGTGGCATTTCCAATCATCCTTTCATAATATATTACTTTGAGAGTATTAACAAAAAAAATCGTAATCTCATTTTCAATAAGTAGTGGTTGAACTTGAATAGCTGCATCCTTCACCTCTGGACATATTCCTTAAAGCTTTCAATATATTTTTCCCCATGCTTTGTAAGGAAAGACGGCCTAGAACCAAATCTATAATGTGTTTGTATTGTGTGATGAATGCCCTTACTAATTCCCTCAAACCATGGATGCAAGATCTATCCAATTGGATATACCATCTTACAGTAAAACCAGTGAGACAATCTTGAAAAACATGGATAAACAACTTTCTATCATGTGTATGTATAGCCATTTTATAGTAGTACATTTGACATTTGTTATAGGACATTAGTTCCATCATATTTTTCAAACTTAAGCATATTGAATTTGGTTAGAATCACCATATCAGGAACTAAGCATAGTTTAATAGCATCCATTAAGCTATAGAAATCTATCCCTTCAATGGCTTAGAGCCTTTCCTTAATGAAATCCATCTTTTGTTAAGATTTAAGATGTTATTTTGTTTTCAATTAACCAATCTTCAATATTTCTTGCTATTTTTGAGTCATCCAAATTAAGAACTTGAGTTGGATCAAATGTTTTCAAATTAAAAACATGAGGCATGTGTCCTTAGAAATAAGGTTGGATAGTTGCTGAGGGCATGCCATAATGCATATAGGGGTATCCTCTAGTGAATGGCATTTATGCTTGTGCCTCTTGAAATGCTTGAGCTTGATATGGGTTGAAACCAAGTGGGTATAATGGATAATTAGCATTTTCATTTTGGACAACAACCATTTAAGCCATTGCTTTCCTTTCATTTAGATTTTTCAATAACATGGCTATCTGTTCTATTTACCCTTTCATCTCCTCTTATGCCTTTTCCACCTTTTGGATTGAAAAGCTTGTTCTTCTACTATAATTCTAGCATGACACTAAGTGTTGTATCGCTTTAGATTGTTTGAAGATTAAGCTATCCTCGAACTTTTATTACCACAATTAGGGCACCATATTATAAATGAATACACATGAATGAGTATGATGCAACACAATCTAAAAATTTAATTATGATGATGCAAAAATATACAATTAAAAGAAATGTGTTAGTATATATAATGCATACATAAATAAATAAAAGAAAGAAATACAATTTTTAAGTAAGGGTCAGAGATGTCCCATCATGTGTCTTGTTTTAAGGATTCTATATAAAGGGAAGGGTATAGAATGAATACGCATGAATGAGTATGAATACGCATGAATGAGTATTATAAATGAATACCACAATTAGGGCACCATATTATAAATGAATACGCATGAATGAGTATGATGCAACACAATCTAAAAATTTATTATGATGATGCAAAAATATGCAATTAAAAGAAATGTGTTAGTATATATAATGCATACATAAATAAATAAGAGAAAGAAATACAATTTTTAAGTAAGGGTAAGAGATGTCCCATCATGTGTCTTGTTTTAAGGATTCTATACAAAGGGAAAGGTAGGGTTTTAATTTAGGTTTGGAATACAATTGAAAGAAATGTGTTAGTATATACGATGTATACATAAATAAATAAGAGAAAGAAATACAATTTTTATGTAAAGGTAAGAAATGTCCCTTAATGTGTCTTATTTTAGGGTGGTTTTCTATACAAAGAGGTGGGCAAGGTTCTAACTTAGGTTTGGATTAGGGTTTATTCACATATTGGATTTAAAGGCCTTGATGATCTAAAAGTTCCCAAATTATTCCTCATACAGAGGTTATCACCTTACAAAAGTGTAAGTACTTGCTCCCTTTTAAAATGACAAAGTTCAAGTCTAGAGTTTATACATTAATACATGTGTAATGTGTGTGAAGGAATATACCAACCCTTTTTATTCACAAATCTAATATATCAAATCAAGCACTATACAAAACAAACAAATAGATTAGTATACATAAAAAATCAAATGCTATAAAAATTAAAAAAAAATAGATTAGTACTCATAAATAATCACAAAACAAAAACCATCATATATAACTAACTAATGCCTTGATTCTCTAAGTCTCTAGTGGAGTTGCCATAGTTTATGCATACTAACTATTTGTGGGTCACTTACGGGTTGCCACCTTAGTTGAATAAATTGTGCCCCTTCTGTTTACACAAAACAACGTTGCTTTATTGCTCATAAGTGGTAAATTTCCTACCTTTCATTTCCATTTTTCTCCTTTCTTTCTCTCTCTAAAGTTTCAAACTCCCTTCAAATTCAAAAAATCTACAAGTATACAGGCCGGTCAAGTAGTAAAAATGGCCTTTCGGTTGAAATGTCGATCCCACAAAAATTAGGTAGAACATCCTAAGCTAAGTATTGATTATTACTTTACCCTTCTAAAGTTGCTTCAATCAAAGAATATCCATGAAAAACTAATTAAGGCAAAATTAACAAAGAAAAAAAATTAATATGCAAAATAAAAAAAATCAATTAAAATCGAATATATCAAAATTAAAATTATACAAAAAAAAATTATAGTTAGCTAACAACAAAAATAGTGAATTATTGCTTAAAAAATAAATACACCATTCAAGACATGAAATGCAAGCAACTATATCTAAATAGTAACCAATTTTAATTAAACTAAGGCTAAAATCCAAAAACAAATACTATCTAAAATAAAATGCAAAATTGAAAATCAAATATAAAATGCATGAACAAAGATGACATGAACATGAAAAAATTAAAAGTAAAACCTATAGCTAAAATTAATGCCTACAATGAACATCACCATAAGACTATCAATTGTACATATAAACAAAGCTAAACATGAAAAGTTTCCTAAACTTGAACTTAATTTTAACCAACCACTAAACAACCTATAAAAATGCATTGTAGACACTCTATTTAGTCCAGGCTCAAACCAATTGGGCTTACATCCAATCTAAGCTCAATTGTCCAATTTCCTACATTTTTTTATATCTTATTTGTCATATTTATTTATCTTTTTATTTTTTTATATTTTAGTCTTTTATTTATCTGGTTTTAAATTTTTATCATAAATCATGTCAATGAAATTTGTGGAGTAATTTAAGCACTAATCAAGGATGATCTCGATGATTAAGAGTAAAACATGATCTCTTCAAATATTAAAGAAAGATTAAAAGAAAACCAAATCAGGAAATCAAAGTCAAATTTAATTTAAGAAATTTTGAAGGATTTTGAAAATCAAGGAAAATTGAGAAAATTTCATAAATTAATTAAACCAATTTTAAAGAGAATCAGGAAAAAATCAATTCAAAACATAATTAGATCTATAATCTTTTTCCATTCAATGCAAATTCCTAAAATTTCTAGTAGAAGGCCTTATATAAACACCAATCAACCACACATAAAAAAGAATAAAAAAAAAGGGAGAGAAAAAGATTATATAGAAACTCTTGAAAGAAAAGAGAGAAATTTGTTTAGTAACCAAGCGATTTTAATTTCTGGGTTTGATTTGTTTAAATTTTTTCGAATTAGGATTTGGTGTTTTTGGGTTTGAATTTCTACAGGGTTTTGCATTCTAGGGATTTATGGGTTTCATTTTTTGGATAATTTATTGGGTTTCTAGAAAATTTTTTGAATTTTCTGATGAGGAGTTGAAGCTTCTGGCGCCGACATCAAAGAATCTCATTGGTTTTTAGAAATTCTCTATCGACTTATGGGATTTATGCACCGATTTTTGGGCACCTATGAATTAGCTAGAGAGAAGATAAAAGAATAACCGTTTTAGAAAGATATGCATACTCAAGCACCTCTAAAGAAAAGCTTGAAATTTTAGTTTTTATAATAACCTAATATGACGCTGTTTTAAAACTCTTAAAGGCACCCAGATCCACGTGTTTTACCATTCCCGCACCTGATCCTCAATGCAACCCAATTTTGACCTACTTCCCATCACTGCATTGAGTTGAGCTGCGCTGGAAGCCAAGTTCCAAGCCGTTCAAGTTTATTTATGCCTGTAGTCACCCTCTTTAGCCGTCAAGTCGAGCCAATTGTAGGTAATTTTGCTTTTCTTTACATGTTATTTTATTTACTTATTTATTCATTTATTTGTTTATCTATTATTTTAAGTATTCTTATAAAAAAATATTTTTTATATAACAAAATAAAAATTTAAATAAAAGCCTTACCAAAAGATTGAAAGGCAATTATTTTTTTAAAAATAGAGTTTTGCCAACATATTGAAAAACCTTATAATTTTATTTATTTAAAAAAATATAAATAAAAAGCCTTACCAACAGATTGGAAAACCTTATATTAGAAAGCTTTATAATTTCCTAATAGATCAAGTTTTCAAAAAAATAAGAAAATAACATTTCTTGTCTTTTTGCATAAAATCCTACCAACAGATTGGAAAATAATTTTCAACAAAAAGTCTTACCAATAGATTAGAGGACTTTTTTTATTATAAACCCAATTTATAGATATTTACTTCTAGAAGCAAAATTAAATTAATTCGATGATAGAGCCTTTTTAAAGCGTGGCAAATATTCTCCTTGAATACTACGGAAATGAGAAAATATTCTTAAATTATTACCAACATATCAGAATAATTTAAGGAAAATTTTCAATATTAAAATTAGTTGGTAAATTATGAATATATTTTAAGGTTGAAATCAAACTAGTACCATCTTTTGGATGGGCACTGTGAGGGTGCTATAACCTTTCTCATGCATAACCGTACTCTCGAACTTAAATCTAATTTAGTAAACTAAAATCATCTATTTAAAGACACCTAAGTTAATCTTGGGATTTCTCTTTAAATGAGACAAATTCAGTTAGATAGCCAATCGCACCTAAACAAAAAGGATTGGTGGTGACTCATTTATTTTATGTCTAGTGGTAGGTCCATGGATCTATACGTTATGACATGCATAATCTAAAGAATAATGAATAAAATGCAAATGAACTTTTATACTTCATGGTTGAGACTCCTACATGGCACAGCTGAAACTACATCAAATTAGGAATATAGATGAAAGAATAAAGGACTAAATGAAATCCAAAATTGCAACAAAACATATAAAGAACAATTAAGCAAACAGTTAATAGAAGCTAACTTGCAAATGGCGTGTACTATACTACATGGAAATTCAAAAGAAAAAGAAATTCAAGATGTGATTATATACTAAAAATGAACTTTATCTAAGCAAGAACAACCTAGATCTATGAATTAACTACCTAAATCAATAAGAAAATGGCATGATTCAACAAAGAAATCAAACTCAACAAACTCAACTTCAAAATAGGTGCAAAATCTAGAAAACCAGAACATCATCTAAGAAAATGATCTAAACAATAATGAAATGTAAAGAAATAAATTAAATCAAGTAAGAATCAACAATTAAACAAGTAAAACAATGGATTTATAGTGAAAAGAAGGTAAACAAATATCTAAGGAAAGAGCAGTTCCATGCTAAACTTGCTGGATCAAAACTATAATTGTACTGTTATTGCATGTAGTCAAATCTTCCAAGCTTAATCCAAACTATTGTGGTGTGAGTTTGAAGTTGAATATGTTGTAGCTGATTGAATTAGGAAACTATGACAAAAATTTTGAGCAAAGATTTGATAAGATATCATCAAAAACCGCAAGTAGGTCAGAACTAATAAATTAAAAAATATATTTGAGTGTCAATGAAAAATTAGTAGAATTAAGCCAAAAATCAATAAAATTTGCAAGTTTCATTGTCGAAATCATAAATAATATTGAAAAATACTTAAGGAAATGTAAGAATATAATCAAAATCAATAGAAAAACATGAAGATCAAGGGCTATTTGTTTGCTAAAAAAGTAAAACATAGTAAAGGAAAATACAAAAATTAAAGAACAAGAAAAATAAAATCCTAAGTTAAATTCTCTCTCTTTATAAGTAAGTGAGTGATGAACAGAGCTTGAAAAAATCTCCCTAAAATATTTACAATGAGATGAGCTTCTAGAGACTTTTTTTCCTTTTGCGTTACACATGTTGGATGGTTGTTTGGCTTTAAAACTCTTTCTTGGTTTGCAAGCTTCTCTTCACGCATTTTTGCCATGCCAAAATGTCCTCTTTATAGCCAATAGGAGGTCTCCAAAGTGCCACCTCATGTGCTCCTTAAAACCTCCTTTAGTCTTCAAAAGATGGCACCAAAGTGCATTGGTTACATGGCTAACTTCCAATGTGTAAGCTTACATCGTTGTTCCCTCCTTTTGGCATTAAATGCATCCATTTGTTGTTTTAATTTTTATGCCAAAATTCAAGTCATAAAAGGGAAAAATTATTTACCACATAAAAATTAACTTCTAACTCACTAATGCACATATTACCTTTCAAGTATGTATTAAGATTCTAAAAAGGTATTAATGCATAATTTAGCTAAAGAATATAATTTTAAATGAAAATTATAAGAATTGGGATTGGAAATATGGTTCCATGAAGTTCATTTGAGCTTAAAAAGTTATAGAAAAAAAGGGTAAGAACTCGTTTAATAGGCAATGAAACATAATTATACTAGTTGTGACCTTTGCTAGCATTTACCACATAAATCCTCCAAAATGTGTTCAAATTGTCCAAAATTCCTCATTTTCTCTATTTTCACCTACACATGAGATAATTATACATTTAAGAGTTTTTTTTTTTCATAATTTTTAAGGAACAAGCCAAAATATAAGCAAAATTATACTAAAAATGGGCATGAAAATACTAAAATTTTAGTGCAATTACCTTCTTTCTCTCTTAATTTCTTCAAAGCCTTCAATTATGCCATCGCCCTTCCTAGAAAACAACCCACTGACTTTATTATTCCTGTCATTATTATCGATAACCATCATGTGCTAATGCCAAAAAACCCAAAAACCTTTATTGATTCGTCCCCTTCTCCTCTTCCTTTTGCTTAGTTTAAAAACTCAAAAAAGTTACCTCAAGTCTAAAAATCAAACATACTTGAAACTTATACCAAGAGGACTTGTATGCTTTGTTTTCAATTAGTGAGCGTTTGCTCAAAATTACGTTATGATTTTCCCAATCAAGGCTTTGTTGATTTGTGCATTTAGAATTGCTTATGCTTGCTTCTGATTGCTTATGTTTTGATTTAGGGAAATTGCTTTTTTGGTTTTGTTCTTTACTTGTTCTTAATTGGGGCTTTTGGTTAGTGATTACTTGTTTGGCTTTGTTTTCAATCTCAATTGCTTAGTGTAATTGTAGCGGTTGCAAATTAAGTTCAAGTATTATGGGTTTTCTACCTAATTGAAAATTTTTTACTTGTGTTTTAGTCTTTGCTGAATTCAAGCCGAGGTTGTTTGCTATGGAATTAGGTTTTGGCTTTGGAGAGGATTACGGGTAGAGGTGGATTAATTGCTTTTAGAAATTACTCACTGCCTCGGTTGATTCTTGGATTTTTTGTGTTCTCTTTCAATTTTATTCCCCTTATTTATATTGAGGCTTAATGCTTAACTTTCATATATTGAAACAATAAGAATATTGAGAAATCGAATTTACAAATAGATTTTGATTCTGATTTTTATTCGATCTTAAGTTTTCCAAAAATTTCCAGCTTCTCTCATAATACCAATAAGCTATTCTTGATTCTCAAGTTCAAACTTTCCAATTTTCACATTTTCAAAAATCCAAACCCAAACCCAATCCTAATGTTGATCTTAACTTTGACCTATATAAAGGAAAAAAGATGAAAGTTTTGGGCCATTAATATAAAAAAAATCTTAAACAAAATGAGATGTCTACAATCTTTTAAAAATATTATGCTAAAGTAAAAAGTTATGAAAAATATAGATCATTTAGACAATCTATAATATTACTTAATATATTGACAAATATATTTACTCTTTTATCCTAAAAAATTGGATAAACATTATTATTGACTTTGGCGATCAAGAAACATCTTTTCAAATTGAATTGCTTAATCAATCAATTTGTATTCATTAAATTTACATCATCGAAAATCAATTGTTGTCATTGGCAACCCTTTATAAGTAAGAGAATAACCTTCAAGAAGATTTAAATATTGTAAAAATGAAACTAATCATTTCAAACCAAAAATTGATATTTGACTCTAACACAATCAATTGCCATGGTTAGATAAATTATTTCTCCTTTATTTTACTTTTAAAATATTGTTCTTACTTTAAAACTTTCAAGTAATCGATTATTTGTCATAGGTAGTTGATTACCTTTTCTATAAATATTTCATAATCAATTATTTTGATTATGAAACCTTCCTTTCACTTCCTTATATCAATACCAATTTATAACTTAAAAACTCAAATAAATCAATGACAATCTAAAATATATCCATTTAAAAAAAAATTTGAAACCTTCTATTTAAAAATTTAAAACCACTAACATGCAACTAAACATTTAATAACATAAATATATTTATCTTACTACTATCACATAAATTAGTGCAATATATTAATTGCGTACTTGATTTATCAAAGCAGATTTTATACTTTATAGCTCTTACCACTTTGTTTCTGTATTCTAGATACACTTGTTTGAGTTCAAGATTTGTAGAAGAATAAATCTTGAAAAATAATTTGTGCCATACTTAAACCAAGAACAAAATTTGGGACTAATCAAACTACTTTGCCACCAACACAAATATAGTTCTTCAAGAAATAACTTTATAAATTTTGCTTCAATATCAAGAACACCTTTTAGTTCCATTCCTAGAAATTTCTCTATTTCATAAACATGAGACTTGATTGCATAATTTCTTATGTAGAAGAACTAATTGTTGTATCAAAGTCTTTGACTAATGCAATCTAGTTGAAAAAAGGAAATTTGGATAACGCATATCTAGAAAATTATCTTAAGAATAATAGTTTCCCTATAATGGTGCAAATGGTCTCTTGGAAACATTATTCCTAAGATACAATGTTCAAATGAAATGAAAAGATTACACTTCAATTTTATATTAACAAATAAAAACCAAAAGAAAAATAAAAGTGTAAAAAGAGAAATCTAATCTTCAAAGTGAAAACATATAAAGATGTATTAAATGAATATTTTTGAAAGAATATATAAGCTCCAAAAAGTGTTTGAAATGCCTTTTCATGAATTGGCACCTTTTTATGAACAAAATTCATCTTTGAATTTGTTTGTGCTGAGTTCCGAGTTGAAGGTTAAAACCCTTAAACCACAAGAGGGAAAATGAGAGTGGTTAATGGCAAAGGCTTGGAGTTTTCCTAGCATTTATGCATTTATGCTCTAACACTCAAGTTCAAGGTCAGTTGAGAAAGTGATAGAAATGAGAAAGTGTAAAAGTAGAAGAGTATGAGATATCTAGATAATACTTGAATGGCCCTATTTATGGTTGAAGGTGAAAGGTTTTGGGGCAGCTTAAGTTGCTCGCTATTCGTCCTATAATTAGGATGACTTGATAGGTCAAGCTGATGTGGCACTATGCATTTCAGGTCAAGCTTTGATATTTACGTTCATTAGTTCAACCTAAAGTCTTCAAAGTGAATGTCCGTGAATTCTAAGCTCAATGAAGTTAGGACCAGGTAAGTTTATGAGTGATTACTGATGTAACTTATGTGTTTAATGCTATATTTTACCATGACTTAGTGGCCTATTATTGTCTAAGCTGATGTGAAACTTGTGATTTTTTTTTTTTTGGATTGGAATTTGATTTTTGACCTAACACATGGTTGACTTGGTGTGTCATAGGTGTTTAACTAATGTGGGTAGACAAAATGATTAATTTTCCCTTTTATTGTTTGAAAATGACATTTAATTAGGAGAAAAAAAAAAGGTGATAAAACTCAAAGCTGGTAATGTAAAGGGTCATCCTCAATAACCACTTTAAACATGTGGCATGATCTAAAGTGTTCATCTTATCCTTTTGTTGGCTATATAAAGGGCCTTTTGGGGCTTTCATCTCTCACTTTATAGCCTTTTTGCTCTCGTGCCATTCTATTTTTACACATCTACAAACTTTCTAGTTCTCTTTCAATCGACTTTCTTGTCTTCAGCTAGTTTGATAAGTTTTTTTTTTCCTTTAATTATGTCTTTTGATTCAAGTTCTAAGAGTTTTAGGGTACAACTAAGGGAAGGTTAGCTCAATCATCAAGGTTTGAATGATGAAGTCCCTTTTATGATTGCAGGAAGAGATTATACCCGAGCTGCTTCTTGATTAAATCCAATGTCTATTATTGATCAATAACAAGTTAAAGATAATGTTCATGCCAATGGAAAGCAAGTCTTTATAGGGTGGATGAGCTTTTTACTGTAATAGATCATGATCTTCAAAATCCACCAACCCCAATATTAAAAGTTAGTTTAGCTCATCTGACTGACATTTATTCTTTTTTTCATTCTTTTTCTTGCCCTTACCCTTACCTTTCTTCTTCTTGTTCTCTCCCTCACCTTTTTTTTTTTTCTTATCTCTCTATCTTTAAGCTTTTGTTTTTATTTTTTCTCGACTTCTATTTAAGCTAACCTTAGATTCTAGCCTTGGTCTAGCTTTTAAGTCGAAGGAGTCTCCTGTTCCTTATTCATCTTCTTTTTCATATAAAGGAAATAAGAATTTTACTCTTGCTCTTATTTGAACATTGGTCCTGTTACTTTTACTAAAGATGAGTCATCTGATGATGAGACTTCTGAGAGTGAGCAAGCTATAGACAAGTAAATAAAGGGGGGCCAATCAAGTTGAGGAAGGATATGTAGGTAAAGGTAAGGATAAACTTGCCTCAAGTGGTGATGTATATGACCTCGTTTTCTTTTATACGCCTTACAACTTAGGTATAACCTCAAAATATGTGATGTAGAGCTTAAAGGGTAAGGCTAGTCCTGACAAGTGTCTTACTATGTGCTCAGTACATCATTTTCATGGTTTGAAAGTCAAATTTGATCTTCCTAAAATGGGGTGCAATATAGTACCATCGACCACCAAGTACCAAGTTATTACTCCTTTAGACGCAAACAAGATTTGATGTTTCCTTTATATTATGTCATTGTTAACTTTTTTTTTTATAATTTAACTATCACTCAGCTTATCTTAATTTTTTTTTGATACATTATAGGTTTTATAACTCTTTGTAGGGGGCTGAAGTTAGGCCCTACCTTTCTTTTGTTTAAAATTTTTTTTGGACTTAAGAAGCATCCTTAAGATAAAAGCTAGTTCTATATAGCAGTTTAGCCGATGAAGAAAATCTTTGCTAATTATTTGAACTCAATAAAGGGTTGGAAGCTGCTCTTTTTATGTATAAAAAAAATAATGATCAGAGAAAGCCTAATGTATAGGAAATAAACAATGGACTTGGAATTTTTTAAGAAGTTTAGGTTAGTCCCTTGATGACTGCAAAACTAGAAGCCTTGGATGCAATAATGAACTTTCTTTAGAGGGGGCAGTTGGTTCTAGATTCAAAAGAGCTAACCTCTCTTTTTGCTATCAAGAAGGTTAAGTATTGGGTAGGTTTGAAGTAACTTCACATGATGTTTGTTCTAAAAAATTTTTCTAACTTTTAGTTCAATTTTTTATGTAGACATTTCATCCTAAATGAGAGATTTTGAATTCACTCGCTTTCTCTATACCTCGAAGTCCAAGAAACAAGGTAAAGCTCTTATTTAGCATAATCAACCCTACTTTTCTTCAACCTCCTTTCAACCCAATCGTGCCCCAAAAAAGGTAAAAATAATAGCCTAAAGGGAGAAGCCCTCCAAAAAATAGAGGACTAAGGCCCATCTTATTAGTTTGAGCACTAGATTATAGCTTATCTCAAAGTAAATGGCAATAAATATAGAGTTCGACTCCATTAAGAACCCTTTTGAGGACCCCAAGGTGGTAAGAAAGATCACTAAAGTAACCTTCACAAAAAAAAGTCAATATCTTTAAGTTCGGTCAAAACTTATTTTATTTTTTATATTTTTACTTTTTCTAAAGGCTGACCTTGGTTATTATTTTATGAAGTTTCAGATAGCTCATTTCTACTATCTTCCACGGTGAGACAAGGCCTATTCACTGCTTGTTAGGCTTTGGTGTACTATTATAAAATCGAGCAAGATCTAAAAGATTATGCTCAGGATTTACACCTATCATAGAGTCCCACAAAAAGACTAAAGCCTTTTTAGTCAAGGTAAAAAATGATAAGAAAGAGCTTAATAAGAAAATAAAAGATTCAACTTCTAAGCTTCAAGTTATGTCCCTACATAAAGGCACAGTTGAGTCACTCCAACAATAAGCTAACTTCAAACTTAATGATGCTTTAGCTGAGGTAGTAAGGTTAAAGTTAGAGTTAGAGGCTAAAAAGAAAACCAAGCAACATGTGGTTGATGAATTCTTGGCCTCCCCAGAATTTTATGATATGTAAAGGAAGTTTGCTCAAAGCCAAGTCTTTGGTGCTTTCAACTTGGTGAATGAGGAGCTTCAGTTCCATTTTGTTGACTTGAACCTCAACTTCTTTGATGTTAGGCTCGACAACATTAAGTCTTGACAAGCTCTTGTTACTGAAGCTGCCAAGGATAAGGATGACGCTAAGCTTGAGGTTGAGGTCAATGCCACTTTTAAAGCTGAAGTTAGGGCTAGTGAGGTTCAAACAGCCACTAAGGAGTAAATGTGGATGTTGAAGAGGCTTGAGGGGGAGTTCTCTCTTTTTGTTTGTGTTTTAATAATTTTTTTTTGTAAACTTTTGTTGATAACAATGTTTTTCTCTAAGAACATGTTTTTTGTAAATATCTTAGAAAAGATTTTGTAAACATGACCAAATTCTGTTAACAAAGATTTTATCATAGAAATGAAATAGAAATATATTTTTTGTCTAAGTTTTAGTTCTGTATTTTTTATTTTTTACTTTATAATATGTTTTTATTACATATAATTGCTCAAATCTTAGCTCAGATAAGATGAGCCGATCAATTTGATTGAATAAATTAACTAAAAAATCTAATCTATTGATTAAACAATTACTTATACATCAATTTTAAATATATTCCTAAAATCAATTTCAGGACTTTAGCAGCTCTCATGCAATAATTTCTTACAAGTGTTAGATTGGTTTGTGACCTTGATTAATGTCCAAGCTGCACACTAAGTATGATCTAAGTAAGGTTAAACCTTTTATTCAATTTTGAAATTGCATAATACAAGTCTGACCTCAGCTTTACACCCTTTAACTATTAGTAGATTTTGAGATTGTCCTATCCATGTCCTTAGTATAGGATTACCATTCATATCCTACAATATGTAGGCCGCATTATGGATGACCTTTTTAACTATGTAGAGGCCTTCCTAATTTGAGTCCAACTTCCCACCATGGTCAACAACTCTTAAAGCTTATACTTTTTTAAATACCAAGTCACTTTTCTTGATATCCTTACATTAGATCCTTTTATTGTAAAAATTAGATACTTTTTATTGATAAGCTGATATTTTAGTTAAGGCTATGTCCTTTTGTTCATTAGCCAAGTCCAAATTAGCCCTAAAGGCTTCCTTATTCTCTTCTATAGATCTAAACTTAACTCATAGGCTTGAAAGGTTTATCTCCACAAACACAACAGTCTTTAAGGAGTCTCTCTTGTAGGGACCTTAATGGTCATCCTTAGAGCTCATAATATACTGGGTAGCTCATCGACTCACTTGCCTTTAGCTTCGTCTAATTTTTTCTTAAGGGCTTCTAGTATGGTCTTATTGGCTACCTCAGTTTGCCCATTATATTAAAGGTACACAACCGAGGTGAACCTCAAGTCAATGTAGAGGTTGGAACACCACTTCTTGAATCTTGAATTATCGAACTATTTTTTATTGTCCATTATTATAGATCGATGTAGACCAAATCTACATACTATATTCTTCCAAACAAAATTTTCAACTTGAGATTTGGTTATAGTAGCTAGGGCCTCAGTTTTGAGTCACTTTATGAAATAGTCAACTGCTACTAACACAAATCTCCTATACCCTGTGGTCAAGGTGAAAGGGCCAAGTACAACCATTTTTCATTGCATTAAAGGCCAAGATTGATGATAAGAATTAACTCAGTTGATGGGAGGTGTTGTATATATGTAAATCTTTGGCATTTATCACATTTCTTCACCAAGTTAGTTACATCTTTTATGATGGTTGGCCAATAATAACCTTATTAAAGTACTTTACAAGACAGTGGCCAAGGTCTGAGATTACTATCACAAATTCTTTTATAGATTTCTCTAAGCATATAATTTACTACTTCTTCATCTACACATCTTACATAAAATAAGCTAAAATATTTTTTATACAGTTTTTCATTGATCCAGGTGTATTGAGAAGCTTTCCTTACCAAAGCCTCAACTCAAACTTTATTTACGGGTAAATCACTAGTCATCAAATAAGTTTAGATTGGAGTCATCCATGACTCTTTTTCTTCAATTTGGCCTACCAATTTCTCATCAATGTTTTTCTTTGTTAACTCTTCCACCAAGACATGAGCTGAGCTACCAATTGCTATTTCATATGCCAGTTTAGATAGCGAGTCAGACAAAGTTTTTTTTGACCTTGGATTTTTTTACCTTGACCATGGATAATGTAATCAAGTGAACTAACGCCATGTCCAAATACTTTCTTATTCTTTTTTTTTTTTTTAGCTTTGAACTCTCTATTTATTTAGCTGACCATAAGTTGGTAACACTATACATAATAATGCTTTTTTATATTCAGCTCAGTAATAAATCTTAGTCTAACAATTAATGCCTCATATTCAGCTTCATTATTAGAAACTTTGAATCCAAACTTTAAAGCGTATTAAAATTGTAGGTCTTTTACACTGATCAAGATTAGGCTGGCCTCACTTCTTTGATTAATATCTTACCTATAACAAAAAGCTTCCATATTTCTTTTTCTTTGATGTCATCATCAATTTCTCTGAACTGTTCATCAATCTGAGCTAAGGTGCATTTAATGAGAAAATTAGCTAACACCTACAACTTCAAAGCTGACTTAAGGAGTATATGTAAGTCATATTCACTAAGCTCTACTATCCATTTGATTAATCTTTTTGATAATTTTAGCTTTTATAGCATTTGCCAAAATGGTTGGTTAATTAGAATAATGATTATATGAGCTTGGAAATATGGCCTATGCTTTTTGGTTGACGTGACAACTACGTAAGCTAATTTTTCTATCCTAGTGTAGTTTATTTTGAACTCTATTAGAACTTTGTCAACAAAATATACAGGTCTTTACCTTTCTTTTTCTTTTCTGACTAGTACTGAATTGATTGCTTAGTTGGTTGTAGTGATATATAGATATAAAACTTCATAGGGCCTTGGCTTAGAGAGGTTAGGGGAAGAAGAAAAGAATTCTTTCAGCTTTTCAAATGCTTTTTGACAATAAGATATCCATCTAAATTTTAAGATTTTCTTAAAGATTTTGAAGAATGACAAGTAATGATCTATCAATCTAGACATAAATATGCTCTAAACGGTTATTTTTTTAGTTAGCCTCTGCACTTTCTTTACTGAGGTCAGTGTTTTTTGGTGTTTGCCTTTATGCCTTTTTGTTAATTATGTAACCTAGGAATTTTCTTAATGTGACCCGAAAGGCACAT
Organism: Durio zibethinus; assembly: GCF_002303985.1. Next base: position 10,763,388 of record NW_019167849.1, on the reverse strand, counting down.
TTGCTTGGTTAAGCTTCATGTTGTACCTCCTAAGAGTGTTAAAAATTTTCTCTAGATATTTCAAATGCTTATTCAATTTCTTACTCTTTATAATCATGTTATCTACATATAATTTCATATTTTGACCAATCTGATCCTTAAAGACTTTGTTAACCAGTTTTAGGTAGCTTACTCTTACATTTTTCAAGTTAAAAGTTATGGCCTTATAGCAATATAAGCCTTTTTCAATGATAAAGGCTATTTTTTCCTTATCCTATTTCAACATTTTAATCTAATATAGCCAGAGTCAGCATCCATAAAGCTGAGTAGGCCATACTTGACACTACAATCAACCAGCTGATCTATGTCAAGTAGAGAAAAACTGTCTTTCGGGCAAACTCTATTGAGGTTGGTAAAATCACGCATATTTTTCATTTTTCGCTATTCTTCTTTACCATTACTACATTGGCAATCCAGTTAAAGTAATGGGTCTCCTTAATAAAGTCTACTTTCAGTAGTTTGTCAACCTTTTCCTTTATTACCTTCTACCTCTTTGGGGTAAAGGTTTTTTTCTTTTACGAAATTAGTTTCACATTTAGATCAATGTGTAATCTGTGGACCATTACTCGAGATCTATGCTGGGTATATAAAGTGGGGTCCAAGCAAATAGGTTAGTGTTATCTTTTAAAAGTTGAATTAATTACTCTTTATGATTGAGCTTCATTCTAATTTGCATATGTTTTTCAAAGTTATTTTCCTAGAACAATATAGAGACAAGGTCTTCTATTGGTTCTACTCGATTTTCATCGATCTTTGGTCTTTGATCAATTCAAAATTTACAAAAGTTTTGTAACATGTATAGTTACGAAGCATAGGGGCTCAAAGCGGCTTTGAAGCACGTTTTTTTTTCTTTTCAGTTTCATGTTGCTTCTTACTAAGGCTGTCTTGCTTTGCGTCTTTAAATTCCCTAACCTTTACCCCAATCACATCTATTTTCTCTGTTTTCTTGAATTTTGCTAAATTGTTAGTTTTCTTTCTAGTCCTTCTTTTTATTATTGTCACATAATATTATCACGTCATGGACTGGTCTTCTTTGACCTCCCTTACTCCGTTTAAGGTCAAAAACTTAATCTTCAGATAAGGAGTTAAGCCGATTAATCTCATAACAAATTGGCTAGGTCGACTTAGGATCATGTTAAATGCAAAGGGAACATCAATTACCATAAATTCTATGATCAAGGTGATGTTTTTCAGCTTGGTGCCAAATGTTATTAGTAGCTTAATACCTCTCTTTACTAGTACTTGGTCATTCCTAAAACTGATCAAAGTGGTAATGAATGGCTTCAACATTTCTTCCTTGATGCCTATCATCAACATAATGGCATAATACAGCACATCAATCGAGCTCCTTTTATCAAATAGGATCCTCCCCACCATATGGTTATACATTATGGTAGTGACCACAATTATTTCATTGTGTGAGAACTAGATCCCTTCCAAATCTTTCAAGCTTAAAGAGATTGGCTTGTCTTTCCAATTTTTCTCTTTCTTGGCCAAAGACCCAATGGTCATAACTACCCCTAGACCAAACTTCCTCTTAGCCGAGATAAAGCTCTCATAAGTTATCACATTAAGGATACCTGTAATGGGCCTATTATATATAGCTCAACCTTCATCTTCTCCTTGCTCTTTTCTTTAGTTTTCACTTCCTTAATTTTCTTCTTCTCTATCCTTTTGATTCCTTTATGCCTATGCTTTGTGGTTACCCTTTCCCTAATTCAGTTTACCCTAACCTTGTCTTGTTCAGTCCACAAATTTGCCCAATTGAGCTTTTCTAATTAGAGTTTCATTCTTTAGGTCGATGCAATCTTTTTTGTTATGACTAATGGCTCAGTGGAAACTACATTTTTTTTGTCAAATCTGTTCTTGCATTTTACCTAAGTGGCATTAGCCATCTGAGCTCGAAGTCCCTTTCTATATGCATCAAAATCTTCTCTTTGAAGGTTTTTAGTGTTGTGTATAGTTCTTTTGCCTGTTTGAGCTCTTAGCCTTAGGGTACCTTGGTTGTTTCTCTATTAAGAGAGGACTATAGATTTTTTCCTTTTTTTATAGTCGAGGAGGAAGGTGAGCCTCTCTCATCTCAAGTTTTCATTGTAGCTTTAGCATTTTTTTTTTTTGCCGACGAGTAGCATATCGTCTAATGTCTTTAGCAGTTCTAAGGAAAGTGTGAGCTTCATATGGTACTCTTTGTCATTGAGTCTATTGGTCAGGGAAACAATTGCTGCAGTTTATTCTAAATCTTTTATTTTGAGGACTTCTGTGTTAAAATACATTACATAGTCTTTTTAAAGACTCATTTCTGCCCTGGTGGATTGGCATAAAGCTCAAGGTAGTCGTATTTGTTCTTCTACTGCTCACAAATTGGAACAAGAAAATGTGACTAAGCTTTCCAAAAATTGTGATGGACCTCAACTTTAAATTGTAGTACCAGGATTGAGCTGCCCTTTTGAGTGTGGTAGCTAGTCATTTGCATATAAGTGCTTCATTTGCCCTTTGCATCATCATGTTAGTTCAGTAAAGCTTTAAATGGTCAAAAAGGCTAGTAGTACTATCATAAGTCTCTAAGGTCAACAATTTTTAGGGGCATAGTTTTGTCAATCTCTTTGATAAAGGGCGACGTCTTTAAAAATTTGAGCTCGTCCTCAAAGGCAACAACCATTCCTTTCAACTCCTTCTCCATGGTCTCCATTATAGCTTCTAGGTCTCTTTCGGTTAGGGCTTTAAGTTGAAGGTGAGGGATTTTGGGGTAGCCTAATGGTCAATCTTGTAGTCAGGATGACTTAGTAGGCCAACCTGACCTGGATGCTGATCATCCACTCAAGGAATGACAAGTCAACATCAAAGGGGGTCCTTTGGGTAGGTTAATGAAGTGGTTGAGCTGATATGTACTATGCATGTTAGGTCGGTCCAAAAGTCATAAATGTCCTTGGTTGTCTGCTAGCAGTCTCTAATGAAAAAAAGATCACTTTGCCCTTTTAACCCAAAAATACCCGTAACAAAATTGAAAAAGCATGTTCGATGTTTTGATTTTTGAATTACCACAACAGGTAGTCAATTGCTAAAAAAGGGAAGGTGATGTCTTAAGGCAAATTTTCATACAACGGTTGATTTCTTCTAAAGCTAGTCAGCTCCTCTAGGCTAATTTACGAAAAACAGTCGATTGCTTCATAAATCAGTTGATTGCTCATGCCTAACTTTTGCTAAAAAATCACTCGAAAGTTAGTGACCGATTAATCGTGAACAATTGCTACGGCAGTCCGCTGCTCTTGCTAGCCGTCTGTTCTAGTCAAGTTTCACTTCAACGCTATTTTTGGTAATATATATCATAAATAAGAGCAGATTGCTCCATATAACAGTTGATTGCTCATAACTAACTTTTGGTAAAAAAATCACTCAAAAGTTAGTGACAGATTTATTCATGAGCAATTGCTACAGCAGTCCGCTGCTCCTTCTAGTAGCAGATAGGGCAGCTCTCAGCTCTTGTCAAGTTTCACATCTATATATAAAGAGATATGCATATTTCCTGCAACATTCTAAATTTCTGCATTAAAATTCAAAACGGAAATCCTTGAGAATCTCTACATCAAAATCCTAAACGGAAATCCTTGAGAATCTTTTACTTTCAAAAAAATAACTCTACTTCGTTTAGACATGTAAAGCAAACAAGCGATAGTTGGCCAACAAATTGTTTTAAACTATAATAACACACCTCAAAGTTTAATAAGCGGCAAAACCAAATCAAATTTCCAAACCATTGTTCTCTTCAGAACTCATCTGCAAATGACACGCCAAGGAGAAAGAATTATGTAAATGTTGTAGAAATAAGAACAAGATGAAGAAGAATTTGAATGTGTTTCCTGCGAGAGAAACTAGAATACTAGTAAAAACCAAGTTGAACAATTCGGAAAGCTCTTTAAGCTATTACCTTTAATTTCTTGTCTAGGAAAGCAATATATAATGGGGTTGAATAGTCAACATGTAAGATTAAGTTTATTTTTTATTGATCAACATTCAGCTCTTCTTCATTAATATTCTAGCTACTGTTTGGATCTTTGGGAATCAACCTTATCAGAAAGCTGCTGTTGTTGATTCAAGGAACCCACACCAACTCTCTGCTGCCCCATCTGCTGGTAAAACTGGCTAAAACCTTGAGAATTCGACACTCCAAAATGCGGATCTTGCGAAAGCCCAAGCTCCAAAGCTGGAACCTGCTGATTACTGCCATTGAGCAGCGACGAAAAACTCACAAAACCCATATTCATATTTGGAAATTCAAGCCCATGTAGCCAGTATTTTGAAATATTATTGGAGTTTTCGCTGCCAAAATTTGATGCTGCTGTGGATTGCTCTGAACTTTGAGCAAACCCTGATCCAATTCCATTAATAGAAGACCATGCCCCACTTGGAATGTAAGATCTTCCTAAATTTCCACTCATCACTGATAAGTTGTTCCTATCTATGGACCCGATAGCAGGCCCCAGTCCTTGGATTTTTGTATGCAAACCTGCTGAAACAGAGTTCCCCTGCTCGCAAACAGAGGCTCCAGCTGTCGCCAGTGCTGAAGCAGGAATAGTCCCGGTTCCAGTAGCTGCTATGATCGATGGTTCTGATTGCTGCAATAGCCACTGAATCGTCTCTCCATCGGATTTGTGACCTAATTCTCGTGTCAATTGAAAAATCCTGGCTGCGCATAGAGCTGGTATCCTTATTCTTCTACCTCTCCCGTCTACTTTCTTGTGCCTATCTTTATTTGAGCTTCTCTTGGGTGCTAGTTGTTTCTTGTTATCATCTTTGCTTGCAATCATGATTTGGAAATTTTTTATTTCTGCAGGCTTCTTGTTCTCTGCTGCGTCTGCTTTTTGTGAAGAGTCAAGAAGGTGGGCACCTCTTAGTGGATGATGATTTGAGCCATTAGGTTCCATGTAAACAGGAGAAAAAGGAATTATGGGGTCTCCTTGATTGGAAAAGGTGACCTCAATTGGACTTTGCTTCTTACCCTTTCAATGTAATTGCTAAATGTTTTGGCTTAGCATTCAAATATTGGAGCCACACAAAGTTTCAATGAAGTTACCACTCTGATTTTATGACACCACAACGCAAAAGTTAAAACTCGTGTATTAGTTGTTCTAAAAAAACAATCGTGTACTAATTTACACCGTTAATGTTAACAAACAAATAAAGTAATACAAATAATTATAGTCTTAACATATTTCATTTAGGTTAAAAATATCATTAACCCTTCAACTGTAATTATTTTTGAAAATGGTTATTTAATTATTAATTTTTTAATATAATCACTTAAGTTGGAGTAAGTATTTTTTTTGTTATTCAACCGTTAATTTCTAACGATATTTCAGTGTGCTGACAGGTCATGTGGTATTATTGATGTATAATTATAAATTTTGAAAAAAAATAAGAAATTGAAAAATAAAAAATGAATTATATTTAGATCATTTAATTTTTTTTAATAATTTTATTTTGATCAATTAATTTTGAAAATTTATAATTTGATTACTAACAATTAAGTTCTCAAATTTTATAAAAAAATAGAAATAAGTATTTGTTATTTTGATTGTATGGAATTAAATTATAAAATTTTTATTTTATTGTAATTATATCATTTAAATTTAAAAAATTGATGAATTTTATCCATTTTGCCAAAATCTCTAAAATAACATTATTTCAAATCTTTGTTATTCAGCCCAACCGAAAAATTCAAGTAAATATTTCATATTTCATAATGTTAGGGTTCTAATTACAATGAAAGTTCATAGTTTTGATTTTATGCAATAAAACATTAAAGGATATATAGATAACAGAAATTTATTATAATTAGAATCTTAACATTATAAAATATGAAATTTATTAATATTTTTTGTCTCCATTATTAATGGCTTTTTGTTAGTGTGAATTTATAATGATTTTAACATCAATGTTTTTTAAATTTAATATAATAAATTATTTTATAATTACCTATTGAAATATAGATAATACTCAAATAAGTCATTAAATTTAAAAAAAAATAAATATTCAATATTTTTTTTGCATGAAATTAAATTATGAACATTTATTTTATTATAATTATATCATTTAGATTTTAAAAATATATAAATATTAATCAATTACCAAAATTACTAAAATATGATTACTTGAACTATTTGTTATTCAATTAATCCAAATAAATTCAAGTATTTTAAATCTTACAATTTTGTTACTAATGTTTTTGAAATTATTAATATTAGTATCTATCATCGTTTACGTAACTTTGTAATGATTTAATTATCAATGGTTTATGAAATTTAATAATAAATTATTTTATTATTTCTGCTATGTATGTTTCTTTTAGAGATTATTTTATTATTTCTACTATGTATGAAATTTAACAATAAATTATTTTATTATTTGGATGAGTTGAATGAGAAAGATTTAAAATAATGTTAGTTTAGCAATTTTGATAATAGGATAATGTTCATCCATTTTCGAATCTAAATGATATCATTATAATAAAAAAAAATTTGTAATTTGATTCAACGCAATAAAATTTTCAAATGTTTATTTCTATTTTTTTTATAAAATTTGAAGGCTTATTTATTAATTATCAAATTATAAATTTTCAAATTTTAATGATTGAAATAGAAATTATTAAAAAGTTGAGTGATAAGAATGTAATTCGTCTCTACTTTTTAGTTTTTAAAATTTATAATACTATGATAACAATTTTATGTAGTATGATAAATGATATGATAATGTTATTTAACACTTGAAAGTTAATGTGATATTATCATATTAACACGTCGTTAAATATTAACAATTAAATAATAAAAAATATATATATTCAAACTTAAATTATTAAATTAAAAAAATTAATAATAAAGTGATCATTTAAAAAAGAAATCACAACTGGTTATCGATAATGTATTTAATTTTAATATTCTCCATCATGGATGGCAAGCAATAAATGGGAATATCGAAGAGTAGGTCATTGATTTCCCTACGGTGATATAACAGGGGAATCCAAGTAAAAATGATAGGACGAAACCCACCGAGGATAAGCATGAGACGATGTATCCCCACATTTTTAGTTGGTGATTTTCAAACTACTCAGACAACAAACCGTCAAAGTCTCAAATATATATATATATATATATATATATATATATATTTGAGAATCCTGTTACTAAAAATTATGGCAATCATATGTTTATCATATTTCTCGCTGTTTAAAATTATATTAAAGATGTATTTAAATGAATGGTGAGATTAAATTTTGTAAGATTAAAATAGTTGTACCAATCAAATTGAGTATTATAGTGATAGATTGAGTACTATAATGATTAGATTAAAATAAATAATAGTATATGTATTTTGATATAAATGTAATGATAACAATAATGTGAAATATAATAAATAAAATAATTATTAAAGATATTAAATTAAATTTTATATAAAATAAAATTTATAATATATATGTAATATTTGTGTAATTAATAAATAATTAAAATTTTTATTATTTATTTATTAATGCATTTATTCAAATATTTAGTATTTTATTTATATAAATTTTTTTAGCTAATTAAATAAAAGCATAATTGAAAACCATAAAAAAGAAACAAAGTAACAAAAAAAAAATTAAACATGAGGGATTAAAGAGAAATTGAGAGTTGCTGTTGTTTCACAGAACCTTTGAGGATTCGGTGCCAAAATTAGATACAACGCGATTGAAACATGTCCACTGTGCCTTACTATAAGTATCCAGAATCATACTCAGTGAGATTGGCAGTCGCAATCGCACTGAACTGGTCTCAACTCTCAACCGAGCATCCAAATGTCTCTTAAGCCTTTCATTAGAATAAATATGCCTCGACAAATGTAGTGGTTACTAATTTACTAAATTTCATGGGAGGGAAGAAAAACGGAAGGGAATGGGACCAAACGCAGTTGAGATATGAAGCCACGGCAAGTGGCCAGGGCTTCCTATAGCGAGTAAGTGGGTCTTCGGACTGACATAATATTTAAGAATATTATGTAATTTCATAAAAAAAATTATTATTTTTTAATTTTAAAAATTAATGGTTAAATATTACTTATCTAAAACTTTAAAGTTTTGTATTTATGTTATGCATAGGATATGTATATTTATAATAATTTTTGTAATATAATATTATTTAAAAATTCAATATAATTATAATTTTAGAGAATAATTTAAAATTTATTTTCATGATTACAAATATTTTGATAATGATTGATAAAAAAATTAAGTCACCCTAAATAATTTTTTATCATTATTTTGTTTACAATATAATAAATAATCTTGATTTGATTATTAAAAATAAAGCTATTAAGTACAAAAACCAAAAAATGTAATAATAGGTTTCTTTTTTCCGATAAAAAATTATTTCATTCATAAAAATTTCTTCAAAAAAGGTTCCATATATAAACACAAAACAATTGTAACAACATCTAATAATTCGCACAATCTAATTTCTTCAAAAAAAAAAATAATAATACACACAATCTAATCTCTTTGAAATCTATTACCAATGGGTAAAAAATAATTATTTTTTTTCACTCCCATCACTATTAAAGAATCAATAATATAGTTTGCTATTTTGCTTTTCAAAAGTTACGGGCAAAATTAACAATTTCAATTTTGCTTATAACAATTAAAAACTCTCCATTCCTTCCAAAGTCATGAATTTAGGTTAATATTTAAGATATAATTGACACTTTAAATTTAATACCATATATATTCACATAATTTTAAAGGAACATAGAAGTAGTTAATTAGATAAAATTATATATTTAAAAAAATCAATATAGAAATAAAATTTGTTATTAATTGTAGGACTTTTTTGTAATATTAATATATTAAATTTAGAATTTAATTGTACACATGTTTTCTTCGAATGGATTAAGGAGTTGTATTAATGTGTGTGTATGTATATATATATATATATATATTATAGGATAAATTATATAAATATATATTACGGTTAAACGCGATTTGAGTTTACCTTCTAATGTTTAAAAGGTGATACTTAACTACCCTAATATATATATATATATATATATATATATTCATGTCGATTTGTTAATTTTCACTAACGCCGTTAATGCCTAATCAAATAAATCCCAACTATTTCTCCAATTTTTTTTTTTTGCTATTTCTCAAATTCAAACTTTTCAAAGAAAAAATTTTTTTCCTTATTTTTCATCATCAATTATTTCTCTCTCTAAAACTAGGCAAATTCTCTCTTTAAAAACTAGACAAATCAAATTCTCTAAAACTAGACAAATGGCAACAATTTTGACAGCAACCAAACTGGAAATAAATGTCAATGGGCAATTAAATTTTTTGTGAAACTAAGGTTTTTGAAGCTACTATTTTAGCTTTTGATCATCCTTTTCTCAAAGATCACACAATCTAGGTTTATTCTTCAACTCATCTCTGTTGTTTGGCAACACTTTTTCATATGGTTGAAATTTAAAGATTGGTTTTTGCACCGTTGTATTAGATGAGGCCTAATTACCACCTAGAGGGCCTTTTTGACAAGAACAAGTTTTCTAACACTAAGAAACCCAAACAATGCTCAAACCCCATAACTCAATTATCACATGAATGGTAAATGTCTCCAAGAACCATACCCATCAGACCATCAGAAGAACAAAGGAAGAAGATGTTTGAGGCAAAAGAACTATACACATTAGACCATTAGTCAAAAGATATGGTAAAAAGAAGCATGGGCCATCCCTCAACCTAGGTCCACAAATCTTGATTGGTTTTCAATTTTCATGTTAGTACAAGTTTGAGAGGAGACTTAGTCTTATAACAAAAATGCAAGAAAAATCAAGAGATTGAGAACTTCTAGTTTTAGAAAGAGAATTTATTTGATTTTAGAGAGAGAATGAATTGATGATGATAAAGAAGGAAAAAAATAAAAAGTAACGAAAAAAGTAATAGTTTTAGGTAAAAAATAATAGTAAAACAAATCGTAGGCTAATTAAGTGTCACTTTTTAAACTTTAGGGGACAAACTTAAATCGTATTTAACCACATAATATATTTATGTAATTTACTTTATATTATATTATGAAAGAGTTGAACTTACATTAAAAGCAAACCATTAGTATTTTTATTTCAACATTGTGTATGTGTTTCTGTTATGAATTAGTGGCATATCAAAATGGCATCTTGAAATGTCTATCTCTCTAAAAGAGGAATTAAATTAAGAATGTCTATCTAAAAAAGAAATACAAAAGAATATAGGAAATTACGTATAAGATTTTTAATTATAGTTTGAGTATTTCCAAAATTTTAGGACTTGTTAATTAAATAAGTGGTAAATTTCACAAAATTGAGGAAATTGTTTCATTTTTTATAAGAATAGTAAAAATTACAAACTAACACCTTTTACATCATCTAAAGTTTAATCCACCAAGAACTTAGAATTTTTCCATTTTCAATTGAAATCAAGACATATTTAGCTAGGTCATAATCAACTATATCATTTTAAACCAACTTGGTTTATAATATAATATTTGAGAATTCTTATGATTTGGCTCCCAATCAATGCATAGTCACCCAATATGGTACATAAGAATGAATCAATCATTTTTATGTTTGATTGTAAAACCTTGTAAATCAACATAATCTTATTGAGTAAACTCCCAAAATAAAACAAAATCATTAAGTCTCTAATAAGTAATACCTTGCAAAAGAAAAGAATTCTTTACTAACATCACATTCAACATATATATAGAAAATATCAAAGATTCGCCTTTAAGTTGTAAATTATAAAAGAAAAAATATACTAAAATATCTAGTTGATAAATTTGCTAATCTAAAAATAAAACCTAACAATTGTACAAAACAAAATGAGTAAAACCTCAATAAACTTGCAAAAGAATAGTAAGTAAGACTACAAAATAAATTTCTTATAAGATAATAGAAATAAAATTGCAGTAAAACAAAATTGAAGAATAGTTAAATTCAATTTGCTTAATATTCTTTTTGGAAGAATATTTGTATTTATATTGCTATCAAAAGATATTATCGTAAATATATTAAACAGTTACTATTATTAAACATATAATGTAATGAGTAATAAAATATACTAAATTAATGCATTTTTCCTTCAAAATTACAAATTATGAATTCTTGCTTAATCTGTCTTTTTTAAAAACTGAAACAAAATCTTTCCTATTTTAATGATATTATTATTATCAACCTGTTAAATGGCTTATTTCTCTTTCTTTATTTACTATATTAAATTTCATTTAACTTTCATGAGTAATTAAAACACAGGGAAGTATATTCATGAGCAATTAGTCTTTTATTTAGTTTCCTTTTGTATTTGTATTATTGACCAAATTACTTGTAATTTATTCATATAGGATAAAAATATTGGATATTTAAAAGGTAAAATTGTAATTAATTTAGTCTAAGTAATTATTTTTTAAAGTAATAAAAATGTTACTATAAAAAAATAAAAATATTTTAAATAAATAAAATGCATTTATTAGAGAACACATGGTGATTTTTTAAATCCATTCACATGTCAAAAATATAAGTTATCCATATTAGACTATTTCCTTCTTTATCAAAGATTTTGGATTTATATATTTATATAAGATGGAAAACTCAATAAAATATGGGATGTGCAGATACTCCCACGTTGCTGATAAGTAAATACGTGAATTGAAGATTTCATGTTAAGGCTTTCAGATATCTCTGTCAAACAAACGGAGTTAAAGTTAAGAAGTGATTCAACTAATATAATAACGATAAAATATACCATTAGTCATTTAGTTATCTATGTATTTTGAAATAATCATTTAATTATTAATTTTTAAAAATATTTTGCTACATATTAAATTTTTACTTAAATTTAAATAAATATTTTTATTTATTATTCAATCATTAATTTTTAATAACATGTTGACGTGATAGTACTATATAAATTAAAAATTATCACATGCACTGTCACATCATTTGAAAAATCATGCAGCATTATCCATTACTGATGTGATATATGAATATGATGTTGTAGTGTCACATACCATTTGATAATTGACATAGCAATCATATTATTGGAGATCAATGAGTGAAAAAAAAAAAAACACATTCTTAAACTTAAATAACTAAATAAAAAAAATTAATAATAAATAAATTATTTTAAAAACACAACTATAATTAATTGAGTGTCCAATCGTATATCTTACTTGTATGATAATCTCAATCATTTTGACAGGATTGACATTAATGATTTTTACCCCATAAAACCTAACCAAAACCATAAAATTCAACGAACAGGGAAATCAATAAATGATTCCATTAGCTCTCAACGCCTGAACCTTACACAAGTTTTACCGGTCCTCATGGAAGAGAATCCTTGAGTTCTTATTTCAATTTCAAGAAAGTTTGTAGCTTATAGTTTCTAGGCTCTCTAATTATATAGGAAAAATTATCTCATTTGTGTAGAATTTTTATACTTGACTAACAAGATTAACAAATGATACAAATCCTTTTACAATATATTAAAAATAATAAATAAATTAATATAATAAACAGTGAGACATGTTAATATTAACATCGCTTTTGAAGTTAAAACTCCACTAAGAATATAAAAAACCAACTAATATTTGTTGATTCTTTGCTAATGGTTTGATTTAATTTATTGATTTCTTATATATTAAAAATTATAATTTTTACAAAATAAATCGTAATTCATAAACTGGCTTTACTTGAGTTGCATGCGTTTACTGGCTGATCCATGCGTTTACTTGAGTTGCATCGTTTTTCTCATGTACGTTTGCCCACCTTGGGGACACATGGGGGCCCTTTAAAAAAGTTTGCCAATGACATACCTCCCGACATCAATCACTTAAATTTGAAGCTACTATCAGAAAGTTCTCACTTTATTAGGTTTGAAAATTAACTTGAGAAAATTCAGTATAATTGATCGATCTCAATACTTTTATATATGAATGCCACTGGTTTTGAGTAACTCAAATTCATACTTTTTGGTCCAAGTTTCATTGATCTAATTCCAAAATCAATATAGCTTTTGTGGCTTTAACATCGCCTCTTCAAGGAAATCCTTTTTCATGCCCATGACTGGGAAAAGTTGTCAATGAAAGATCACAAGGTTGATCTTGAAGGCTTTCCAGTCGTAAATTTTTCCTCATAATTATTGTTTCTGGTTGGTGTAGTCAATATCTGTATGCTTTAAAGAGAGTAATTTCTAAAAAAATAAAGGCAATGGCATTAATTTTGACATAAAATTGGGAAATAAAAAAAATGTCAATTTGAAATATGAGATGTTACTAATTACTGATAATAAAATGCAAAGAAAACAAGACCATCGTCAAAGAGAGAGAGGTAAGAGGACGAGATAAACAATATTTAGGCAGTTGACTAAAGAAAAGAAGAGCAAATATAAGCAAAGGGACAATATATCACATTCTTGCAAATTAAATAATTTCAACAAATTATCCTCCAGAGTAGAGTGGATCATTGACGCACTTGGTCTTGGAGAAGTAATTCTCTACACAAAGGGTCAAACACATGGAAATGGTTAAAAATCTTTCAAACGAATCGCATTTTTGTAGGCCAGCCGAGAAATGTGAAAGAAAGCAGCCCCAGAAAATAACAAACAACGCATGTGATGGCCCGATTTAAGGAAGATGCATGTTGCACAAAATTACAAAAGCCATCACTTCCTTTTTTTGTTTTTTTTTTAATGGGAACGAAGAAAAGGGTTCAGACTTTATAAAATCTCGAGAGCAAGTCATTTCTTATCCATCCGCTAGAAGAAGCTCATTGACAAATTCAGAGAATGTTAAAAAATCTCTTATTAATCAACATCTATCTCACAAACTGACTTTGCCTAAACATCAACACAAAAATTACCTCCTCTTAATACATGCTGAAAAATACTCTGCCATGGCCTATTCACAAGTTCCCGATTATCTCCAGTAATACTACCAAGAGGGTAGACATTATTGTCAGTTGCTTGAATTAAAGTCAATAGCCATCTTGGCATCTAACTCACATACCACTTTTTTAAACTATCTTGCCAAGCGAGAAGCAATTCAAACCTTATTGCTTGCAATTCAGCTACAATATTTGAACATAAGCCCACATGAGCTCTAAATCCCACAAACCAACTCCCTGTCTTAGATCGAATAAAGCCTCCTACCCTCAAAAATTACACAAGAAGCACCATCAGTATTTAATTCAACCATACCATCACACGGACTAGACCAACAAAATAAGCACTGATTTTTAATTAAAGCCATCTCCTTGGAAAAAACACTTTGAATTTCTATTGCACCATCTAAGATGTGAGAACCCAAATCTGCACTACTTATTATGTTAGTTACACAAGGCTTTAAGAAATACATAACTGTGTGCACTTGCTAATAAACTTGTGAAGTTGATTGCTGCTTTTATGTCTACAAGTACATAGATCGTATCAAGTAATAAAATAGTGAGTAAGATGATTCTCACAAGGATTATATAAGGGATGCAGAGATAACCAAGTACCAGAATTGATCTTTTTAGCCTTATGTTTAGCTGATGCAAATGCAGGTGATTAGTGATTGTAACAAGATTTAAGACAAGAAGTAATGAAATGAAATGAGTAATAGAAAGCGGTTGTCTAACCTAAGATTGCATGAATATAGCAAATGATATGAATGAAAAAGAGGCTGAATGGTATGGATTGAAGCTTAAATGAATAAAACAATTTAAACTAGCATGAAACTAAATGGCATGGAACTGAAAGAAAGATAAGTGATTAGAGATGGCATATGATAAGTAGAAAAGTTCTTACAAAAATGAACTTAAAACATACTAAAGAATGCTAAATGAATGAACAATCTTTAAGTAATACTACTAGGCCGAATGGTAATAAGCATGGAACAAATTGTGATTAAGCATGAAATGAACATTATAATAAAAGTACTTTAATAAAACAAATGAAAGGGAAATGATGTATGGGTTGAGAGTGGTGAGCAAAGCGGCAAGGGTTAAATCAAAAGCTACCACAGACCAAATGGTGCTAATTGCACATTAGAGACAAGAAACCGAATGGAATGATGCTTTAAGGGTCAGTTGAAGTGCTTCACAAGATAAGCCAAGCTAGCAATTGAGCTGGCCGAAATGTAAAAGGAACATGAATTGAAAATGTTGCAAGAATTGAATAGAGATTAAAAGTAGGATAACCATGTGTTGTAAAAGGCTTTGTAAAAATAAATTGGCAAAGAAAGTAAACTTGGAAATAAAGGGTTGAAATTAACTTTATAAATTTAAAAAAGAGATGAAAAGAACTTTAAAATAACTGAATTAAAATGAATAAAAAATGGAAAGGTGTGGCATGCTTTTCAAATGTGCTAGGCATCTATTTTTATAATGGAAATAAGATGACAAGAATGATAAACCTAGACATTCCTAGCTTGGTTGAAACTCTCATTTGAATTTAAAAGTGTTCTTATTTTGGTGAAGCTCAAATGGTGATTAGGAGTGAATATGCTTAGGTGGATCTTTATGTGGCCAAATGGTGTGCTTGGATTGGTCCATGTGTGTTGTCTATGCCACATCATTTGCATTTGAATTTGAAAGAAGAGAGAGGAGAAGATTTGGCAAATTTTGAATTGATTTTGCATTATCTCTTGATCTCTTTTACTTGCTTTCAAACTTGTTTAAATGAATTTTGACTTGTTCTTACATCAATCATGCATGGTCGAACCTAGCTTGCATGGTAGTGTATGACTTTTTTGAATTTGAATTGGCTTTTCACTTAAGGTAAGCTTTTTATTTCCTCTTTCCATGCATGGGCTAGCTTTATGGAGCTTTTAGAATTGATATTTTAAGTGGGTTTTAGGTTTTAGCTGAATGCTCTTATACCTTTGCATGGTTTGCATGGCTTTCATGCATGGCCAAAATGCTACTCGGCTTGGGTGGTCGATTGAACATGTAGGCTTCCTTGGTTTTTAGTTGAATGCTAGTCCACCACCTTTGCACGGATTATTCACTTCATGTAAATCATGTAAGGCAAGCAAGATTTTAAGCATTTTAAGTTGAAATTAGCTTAGAATGTCTAAATTGTTCATACAACCCTATAAACAATAATTTAAGCACATTAAAGGACACAATGTTAGGAGTTCAACAAAGGTCACCAAAATTTTCAAAATTTTTAGGCAAAAATGACCTTGAAAAAACCCTAATTTTTATAGTCATCAAAAGTTCTTGTAGCTTTCCCTTGTGCACTTTCAACAAACAAATGGAATATTTAATCATGAATAGGAATGGCTTTAATGTATGCTACTAATGTCACTTTCTTAAGGTTTATTTTGCCCCAACTAGTTATGGCATGCAAAAGGGGTGAATTGAAATGCCTCAAAGATATAATGAAGACTTGTTTGATTTACTTTGCATTATTGAATTCAAACAACTAAACATACTTGGGAGAATGAAAATACCATGTCTTTAATAAGCTTTTTGTAGCAAATAGTGTTAAAGAAACTAGCCTTTTATGAAAAAAGAATGAAAGGAAGAGAGATTTTTTGAATTTTAGATTGTACCAAATGAACTGACAATTTTTTTTATTTATAAAGATTGAATCCTAAGATTGACCTTTTAATTGTGTTGCTTAAATCAAAGATCATTTCCTTCGATCATAAAGAAACTTTTGAATAATTAAGGACAAATTGATTTATTTAAATAATCATACTTTCATTCTAAGAGAAACCATTTTTCATGTGTTAGGAAATTGCAACTTTTCAACTAAAACAATTGAATCCACCATGATGGCAGTCAGTTGCCTCTTTGTATTTACAATTTTTATAACGATATATAAAATAGGGCAAATGACTATTTCCTTTAAGCAATCAACCTCTTTCAATTCCAGAATACTCTAGGTTACAGGGTAGTCAACTCCTTCTTAGAGTATTCGATTACTTTATCTATGGCAATTGACTACTTCTTCTAGTTAATGCATGGCAATTAACTCTTCTATTTAAGCAATTACATTTTCTAATTTTGATTCCTTAAGATTTAGAATCATTGTTCTTTAACCATGAAGCATATCTTAAACTTTTTTTAAGCTTAATATTGTTTCTTTTTTATTAAGTTTTTTAATTAATAATATTTTCATATTTTGAAATTATGTCTAACATTCTCCCACCTATTTTCAAAATAGGACTAAGTTTCGATACTTTCAATACATGTTCAACTGGCCACCCAAGCTTTATAGCAATTTAACCATGCATGGTAGCCACGTATACCATGCAAAGCTGACAAGAGTATTCCACTAAAACCTAAAGCCCAATCAAAGGTTCGGTCTTAAAAGATTTTAAAGTCAGCCCATGCATGGAAAAAGGAAAGAAAAATCTTACCTTAAGTGAAAAGCCAATTTAAATTCAAAAGAGTCCTACATTACCATGCAAGCTAGGTTTGAACATGCATGATTGATGCAAGAACAAGTCAAAATTCATTTAAAAGAGTTTGAAAGCAAGCAAAAGAGATCAATAGGTCATGGAGAATCAATTCAAAATTATTTAAATCTTCTCTCCTTTCTCCCTTCAAATTCAAATACAAATGATGTGGCATGTATGACACATATGGACCAATCAAAGAACACCATTCAACTACAGAAGCATTTAAGCAACTTCATTCCTAGTCACCATTTTACCTACACCAAAACAAGAACACTTATAAATTCAAATGAAAGTTTCAGCCAAGCTGGGAATGTCTAGGTTCATACTCATTTTCCCCCATTTTCACTATAAATAAAGATGCCTAGCAAATTTAAAATTGGTATATGCCCTTCAAGTTGAATCAATTTTGGTGAAAAATATTGTCATATTGTGATACTTTTATATTTGATATGTAATAAAGGTCTTGATTGTTTTATCATTAAGCTTGTATTCATATATTTGTTGTTGAAGTTTACATGATAAAGTCCTTGAAATATAAACAAGCGTTTGCAAAGAAATTGCACTGAGATTGTAATTATGAGATCCTCATTGCACGAAAGCTAATGTGTTCATAAATAGTTCCTGGTTGATGCTTTATCAATAAGAGGATATTGACAAAAGTTGTTTAGACTAACACATGATTATGCTTTTGCTTATGAAGCAAGAAACCGTTCTCATGGGTTAAAGTTTGGGTAAATTTGAGCTAACATGTGGGTGCTTGTTACAAGAATAAGTTTACTGAACATGACCTGATATAAGAATGCTAATGGTAGTTTGTATAGTGTTTATAGCTACATTCTCATGTAATGGTTGTATAAGTGATCCTTTGACTTGAGATTATTATGATCATATATGATAAATGTTATATTTTGACTTTACTTATGGTTCTAACAAAAAATGCTCCAGCCAAGTATAGTTGAGTATAACATGAGGCATATGAAGATGCATGAAGTAATTAAGATGGAATTCATCACCTTGTTTGATCAAAAGAATATATCAATTAATCTTGATTGAATGAACTCTAAAAATCTTTGGTCAGAGAGAAATAAGTGTTTAGAATTGTTCTAAAACTTATTTATATGTTAATATCAAGAACAAGACTTAACATAGTTGAATAAGATTGAGTAAACATTAAACTATTTTCAATGTTCAAGTCGAGTGTTGCTACCTTTTAAGAGTACTGCAATTGTACGGGTTATAAAAATAATAAAGTTTGGAAGTATTCCGGATTATCATCTCCTCAAGGATTTAGGGTTCTAGATTTAGGGGTAAGTACCAATATTGACCTTTTGAGTATATTTGGTCCTATGAAAATTTTCAAGTTATCTAATTACCCTAAATGAATCTAATATAAATTATTAAATAATTAAACCTAAATTAACTACAAATTATGGAAATGAAAGTCCCAAATGGAAAATTACTAAAATTAGCGGCTACTAAAAACAGAAAAGTTACTAAAAATAGAAAATCATAAAACTAAAAAGTAAACTAAACAAAATTAAAGGCATGAATCAAATTTTCAATTAAAAAGAAAAGAGCAAGAGAAATAGAACTTGGTAATAGCAAATTAAGCCAAAAATAAACCTAATAAACAACAAAAAAAGGAAATTAGCATTTTTAATTTAAAAATTAAATTAATTAAAATTGTAATCTAGCCTAAAATGAATAGAATGTAAAAAAAAAGTTAAACATGGAAATGACATGGGAATGCATGAAATAATATCCTAAAAATATAAAAGAATACCTAAATGCTAAGCTAAAAAGTAAATAGTGACCATCAATTTTCATTGAGGCATTTTATTGAACACTTTATGAACTAGAAGTAAACTTCTAAATTAACCTACATCCTAAGGCATGTGACCAAAATTAAATTTAAGCTAGTCTCAATGAAAATGGCATGGAAATATGTTATGCAAAGGTCCTAAAATAAATAAAAATGCTAAAATAACTAAATGAATCTAAAATGTAGTCTAGCTTACTTGACTAAATGGATATGTGACCAAATTGGATGCAAACTCTAAAAGGGACTTAAATAACTTAAAATAGACTCAAAATAGGACAAAAGCCTATAGGCAACTAACTACAAAACTAACTAAACAACCAAAAATTTTCAAGGAAAACCAAAAACTACAATGAACATAAAACTAAGCCTTATGGGTTTGCTGCAAAGAAAATGACCTAAATCTATAAGGTATTGCAAAAACCAATTGAACTATCTTAAAATGCATATAAAAGTGGCTTAAAATGATGCATGAAAATTATCCCCAAAACTAACAAAAACATGCAGAAAAATTAAGCGCAAACAATGACATGTAAAAATGCAAATACTCTAAATCAATGAACTAAAAATGCTATGGGACTGACCTAGAAATTAAATGGATTGTAAAACAAATTTGAAAACCTTGAAATAAACCTAAAAATGAACCAAAAAAATATGTAGGAAAGTAGAACCTAAAAATGACTAAAAAAAATGAACAAAACGGGTAAGTAAACCAAAAGCTTGTAAATGCATTACAACTAGACCTATGAACTAAAATGTTATGCAAATGTAACATAACCCAAAGGATCTACAAAATTTGGGTTCACTACCTTAAATCAGACTTGAAAACAAACCAAAAATGTGTAGGTGAGCATTTTCCTAAAAGAACCAGATTTTACACAAAATAGTGGACAAATTTGGTAAAGAAAACTAGCCTAAACTAATGATATACTAGGGTAAATGTTAACAAAACACACAACTCCTACATACAACGTGAAAACCATGAGCATAGCATATAAATAGACTTAAAAATGGACAAAAACTATGTAGGACACTCAAGTCAAAAATCGAACACAAGGTGAAGAAAAATTGCTTGAAAAATATGCATGAAGAATGGATGGAAAAATACATGAAATGAAAGTGCTATGTTTAAGGCATTTAATCTACATGCAATGAACACCTAAACATGATTTAATAACATGATAGAAGCATAAAAACAAGATCTAAATAGCAAAAGGAACTAAATGGAAAAATATAAAAAAACTAAGTAAAAAAATTAAAGCACAAGCAATATAAAATGCAAGTAAATAAACACACGAAGTGTCAAGCACTTGGAGCTTTATGATGTTTCCATCTGTTGGCCTTGAATTGATTAAAAGTTTTGATTTGACAAAATAAAAATTTGCCTATCTTGAATCAATCTTTCCCAACCTTAAATTGAACATTTTTCCACTCTTTTATCTTGCCAAAAGTTATTTAGGAACTAAAACACGATAAATTCTCAGAATAAAAGGGATTAATGCATGTTTTGATAGAAGGGATCGATCCCCTAAGGGAAAGGATCGATCCTTTCCCTTACCAAATTGATCCCTTAGACAAAGGCTCAATCCATTTTTCTTTCAGAAGTAAAATTTGTGAAGTTTTGGCAAGAATCAATCGATCCCCTCCTTATAGGGATCGATTGGTTATGGTTTCAAGCTTACCCGATCGATCCCTTCTTTAAAAGGATTGATCACTTTTTACACAAAATGCTTTCCTCACTCAAATTTCTAGAAAAAGGATCGATCCCCCCACATAGGGGATCGATTACCTAGGCATGGGATCGATCCCTCCACTAAAAGATTAGGTCTGTTTTGAAACAAAATGCTTTTCTTGTTTGAAAATGAGCAAAAGGGATTGATCCCCCCACATAGGGGATTAATCACCTAAGGAATGGATCGATCAGGTGCATTACCTGATCAATCAAGTAAGACATTTCAAGCACAAATTTGGGCTTTCTCCTAACTAACCCAATCGATCCTCTAAAGGAGAGGATCGATCCTCTAAGTCACAGAAAGCCTCAACGACTATATTTTGTTTAAAAGTTTTGTAGGTTTGAAGCATTAAATGTAAGGCAATGGCTCTCAACTTCTTCTTACCTATAAATGAAGTCTTTCACTATAGAACAAGAGCAATAAGAGCTAAGAGAACTTATTATTATTCACCTACCATCTTGTTCAAGCATTCAAAGTAGTTCAAAAAAGAAAAGTACAAAAAATCCTACTTCTATCAATTTTTCTCTAAATTTCTATCAATATTGTTGTGTACTTCAAATTAGCAACCACCCAACCTAAGAAAGGTTTTTTAAGTTTGTAAAACATTTTAAAACTTTTGTATTATGAGTTTGTGAGCTTAAAGGAAAGGATAACCCTTAAGAGTTTGTGGTATTGATTGTGTAAAGCTTTGAGAAGCTAGGTTGTATCTTTCAACACATAGTGGATTGAACTCCTTGACAAGAGAGGCTAAGGGAGAGGATGTAGGTGCCTAAAGAAATGATCGAACCTTTATAAATCTTGGTGTCCAATTCTCTAACTCTATCTCTTATTTACTCTTATTCATTGTGTTTATTTGCTTAGATAAATTATTTTAGTGAATTTATGATTATTAAGTATTGATTTTAAAAATTTTATTATAACTAGTTCACCCCCCTATTGGTTTATTTCAAGTCTTTGAACTAACAATTGGTATCAGAGTAAGTACTCTTTTTTGTAGGTTAACAACCCAAGAGTGATAATGAAAATAGTTCAAAAAAATATGGTGATCAATGTGGAACAACCATCTTTAAGTTACAACAAATACAGTGGCTAGCAAGAGGTATGTCTTATGGCAAATGAAATAGTTGCAATATCTATTGGAAGTGAAGGGCATTCAATTGTAAGACTTTCTCTCTTTGTTGGTGACAACTACTCATTTTGAAACACTAAGATGAGGTTGTTCATTCAAGCTAATGATTATGAAGTTTGAAGGGTCATTGTAAATAGTTTTCAAATTGAATGTGATGGTAGATGGTAGAGAGGTGATCAAGCAAGAGAGTGAATGGGATGTCAATGATATAAAAATGGCTTAACTCAATGCCAAAGCAATACATACACTCTTTTGTGCATTGGGGCCTAATGAATACAATAGAGTTTCTTTGTGTGAAAATACAAAAAAAATTTAAGATAAGTTAGCTGTCACTTATGAAGGTATAAATCAAGTGAATGAGACAAAAATTGGCATGCTCACTCATGATTATAAGTTATTTAAGATGAAACCAGATGAAACCATTAATGAGATATCAAATTACTTCACCGACATCATTAATGGTTTAAAAGCTCTTGGGAAGACTTACTCAAATGTGAAGATGGTGGACAAAATTCTCAATAGTCTACCAAAGAGCTGCAAAGCTAAAGTGATAGCCATTGAAGAGTCCAAAGATCCTCACACACTGTTTTTGGATGAACTAATGGGTTCTCTCCTTCCCTATGAGATGAAGCTCAATAAGAGACAAGAACCAATCAAGAAAGGTGGCATTACTCTCAAATCTACCTTTTAAGAAGATGAGAAAAATCTTGGACAAGAAGAGGTTGATGAAGATGAAGAGATGGCCATGTTTGCAAAGAAATTTAAGAGGTTCATAAGGATGAACAAGTTCTCAAGTAGAAGAAGACCATAAAGGGAAATGGTTAAAAGAGAATCTAGTAGAAGAGAAAAGGATCAAATTATTTGCTATGAATGTAACAAACCGGGTCATATTAAATTTGATTGTCCTTTATGAAAGAAGTAAAACATCATAAAGCCAAAGAAGAAAGTAATGGTTGCAACATGGAGTGATAATGACTTTTCTAATGATGAATCAAATGAGGAGGAAGTAGCTAATCTATGTCTCATGGCTCTCGATAAGCCCAAGGTAACTTTTAATCTATATGATTTAAATTCATACACATTTGATGAATTACAAGATGCTTATGATGAATTAGCCATAGAATTTAAGAACATGAACATGAAATATAAGAAAATGATCTCTAGGTTGAAACTAAAAAATGAATCATTGACTAAAGCAAAGGATGACTTAGAAAAAAAAGTTGAGCTTTTAAAGTTGAATATCAATGACTTGACTAAGAAAAATGAAAATTTGCATAACTCATTTTTTAGATTTTATATAGGACATAAAAAACTCAATGACATGCTTGAAACACAAAGAGCATTCTTTGACAAAGATGGATTAGGCTATGATAGTGGCAACAAAGAGACTTATTTAAAGAATTCTCTTGTTAAGCCAAATGATTCATCTAGCATATGTGCATATTGTCATAAATTGGGTAATTCTATACAATATTGTTCCTTGAAAAAAGTCACTTATAGAGGTAAGCTCATTAGAAGAGTGTGGATTCCAAAAGGAATTAGCACATTTCAAGATGAGATTACTAAAATGAAGTGTATTCCAAAAGGTACAAAAATTATTAGCATTAACACTCAAAGACCTAAGAAAGTTTGGGTACCTAAAACTCTAAAGGTCAAATTGAAGGGATTGGCTCCATTGGTAACAATTCTTCTACTACTATTGAAAATGTTTTACTTGTAAAAGGACTTAAGCATAACTTACTTAGTATTAGTCAATTATGTGACAAAGGACATAGAGTTGTGTTTGAATCCATGTGCTGTCAAGTAATTGATATCAAAACTAACAAACTTATTTTTGTTGGACATCATCAAGAAAATATTTATGTAGTGATCCAGATGATTTTTCCTCTAAAAATGTTTATTTTATGGCTTAAAAAGAAAATGAGAGTTAGGTTTGGCATAGAAGACTTGGACATGCAAGTATGCATGTAATTTCAAAACTTTCTCAAAATGATTTGGTTGTTGGTTTGCCAAAATTAAAATATGAAAATGACAAGGTTTGTGATGCATGTGCTTAAGGAAAACATAAAAGAATTTCTTTTAAACCTAAGAATTGCATTTCAACTACTAGACCTCTTTAACTACTTCATATTGATCTTTTTGGTCCTACTAGGACAATGAGTCTTGGTGGAAAATAATATAGGTTTGTTATTATTGATGACTTTACTAGATTCACACAGGTTCTCTTTTTACATTCAAAGAATGAAGCTTTGGAAAAATTCATCACTTTTAGCAAGCAAATACAAAATGAAAAAGGCTACTCAATTTCCAATATTAGAAGTGATCATGGAAAAGAATTTAAAAATCTTGGCCTTAATGTGTTTTGTAGTGAAAATGGTATTAGCCACAATTTTTTTGCTTTTACAACTCCTTAACAAAATGGGGTAGTAGAAAGGAGAAATAGAACTTTAGAAGAAATAGCTAGAACCATGCTTTGTGAAAATAATTTACTTAGATATTTTTAGGTGAAAGCTATAAATACTTCTTGTTATATTATAAATAGAGCTATAATTAGGCCAATTTTGAAGAAAACTCCTTATAAGCTTTTTAAAGGAAAAAGGCCTAACATAAGTTATTTTCATCCTTTTGGTTGCAAATATTTTGTTTTGAACAATGGAAAAGATGATCTTGGAAAATTTGATGCAAAAAGTGATGAAGGGATTTTCTTAGGATATTCTTTGAATTCAAAAGCCTATAGAGTCTTTAATAAAAGAACATTAGTTGTTGAAGAGTCTACACATGTTATTTTTTTATAAATCTAATCCACCTCCGAGAAAGGTGCCTTTAATGATGATGATGTAGGTATACTTCAAGAAAATGTCAATAATACATCACTTGACATTGAGAAGAACAATCGAAAGGAAGATAATGAGTTTCTAGTGGAGCCACAACATATAGAGAAAGAGTCAAATCACCATAGAGAAAGGAAATATGTTAAAAATAGTGAAATTATTGGTGATCCAACTCAAAGGGTAAAAAATAGATCTTCTTATAATGTGTGTAATTATGTTGCTTTCCCATCTCATATTGAACCCAAGAATATAGATGAAGTCTTAAGAGATAATCATTGGATATTGGCCATGCAAGAGGAATTGAACCAATTTGAAAAAAGTCAAGTATGGAATCTTATACCTAGGCCTAGTGATCATCCCACTATAGGCACAGAATGGGTTTTTAGGAATAAAATGGATGAGCATGGAATGTTGTTAGAAACAAAGCTAGATTGGTAACTCAAGGATATAATCAAGAGGAAAGAATTGATTATGATGAAACCTATGCCTCAATTGCAAGGTTAGAAGCCATTAAAATATTGCTTACATTTGCATGTTTTAAAAATTTCAAGCTTTTTCAAATGGATGTCAAGAGTGCATTTCTAAATGGTTTTATAAATGAAGAAGTGTATGTGGAGCAACCTCCCAATTTTAAAAATCCAAAATTTTCAAATCATGTTTATAAATTGACAAAAAATTTTATATGGTTTAAAACAAGCTTTTAGAGCTTGGTATGAAAGATTGTCAAATTTTTTAATTGAAAATGGTTTTAATAAAGGAAAGGTTGATACTATACTTTTTATTAAAACAAAAGGAAAAAACATTCTCATAGTGCAAGTTTATGTTGATGATATCATATTTGGTGCTCCTAATGAAGTTCTTTATCAAGAATTTGTTAAGATTATGCAAGGTGAATTTGAAATTAGCATGATGGGAGAACTCACATTCTTCTTAGGACTACAAGTAAAGCAAACAAAAAATGGCACCTTCATCAATCAAGCCAAATACATCAAGGATTTGCTCATAAGGTTTGGATTGGAAGAATCAAAGCCTTGCTTAACACCTATGAGCACTTCAACAAAACTTGCCAAAGATGAAAGAGGTAAATGTGTTTACTCTAAATTATATAGGTCTATGATTGGTTCATTGCTATATCTTACTACAAGTAGATCGGATATAATGTTTAGTGTATGTTTATATGCTAGATTTCAATCTTCACCTAGAGAATCACATTTATCTGCTATCAAAAGAATTTTTAGGTACCTTAAGGACACCCTTAATTTAGGATTATAGTATCTAAAAGGTTCATCTTTTGCTTTACCTGCCTACTTCGATGTGGATTTTGGTGGGTGCAAAATTGATAGAAAGAGCACTTATGGTACTTGTCAATTGTTTGAAAATATGCTCATATCATGATTTTCCAAGAAACAAAATAGTGTTGTTCAATCCACAACTGAAGCCGAATATGTAGCGGTCGGTACTTGTTGTGCTTAAGTTTTATGGATTAAGCAACGATTGAAGGATTTTGAAATTACCATGGATCATATTCCCATTAAATGTGACAATACTAGTGCCATCAATCTCACAAAAAATCTAATTCAACATTATAGAACCAAACATATTGAAATTAAGCATCATTTTATTAGAGATCATGTTTAAAATGGTGATATTGTGCTTGAATATATTGATATCTTGCATCAATTAGTTGATATCTTTCCAAAACCTCTTGATAAGGATAGATTTTATGCAATTAGAGGTGAACTTGGTATGATGAATGTTCCTTGAAATGAATTTCTTGATGTTATGATGAATGTTGCAATCTTGAGTGATCAAATGTCTGTCAATTTTTTTTTAAGCTTGTGAATGAATGTATTATGCATCTTTGAATGATCATGTTACATGGTTTTTAAATTTAAAAAAATAATGCTACAGAAAAAACCAATCAATCCCCTTTGGAATGGATTGATTGGTTATTCTCTTTGTACCAAACTAAAGGGAAAACATAAACGAACTGATCGATCAGGTCAAGCATATTGGGCATGATGCGCACCATTTTGATTGGAAAAAAATCAAGTCCCTTCTCTTTTGGCCAATCATTTCAGCTCCTTCACTTGTTCTTCTTATTTCCCAAACTCATTCTCTTCAAACCCTGGCATTCTCATTTTATTTCCACTTAAAAATTTATCCCTCTTAACAAAATTTCTTACAAATTCCTTCATTTCAACTTGATTTCAAGCCTCTAGGTTACCCATGCATGATCGGTTGTTACACCTTATTATAACCCATGTGTTAGCCCCTTTTGGGACCCAATACTCTACCATTAGAAAACAAGATTATTGGTGGATGTACAAGATCAAGCATGAATAGAAACCAAATTTGGTGCACTTCATTTTTAGTGACATGATGAGGATTGTCCAGAATAGAGATGTTACTCTGGTATATGGGTATGCTATAAGCAATCTTTTGAGACATTTGGAAGTAAACACTAGAGGCAATCGAGAGATGCACATCAATGACCCATTTAGCATTCTTGGGCCTCCCACATTGCATAGTATGGGGTATGTTGAAATTCCAGATGGCCAATGGGTTAAAAAGAGGGATATTGGTGTTGCACAAGAGGAAGAGGAGGAGCAAGACTTTGTAGACATGCCTGCACCTCAAGGAGAACCCTCTAACACACCTTTTGACACTCAAGGTACCCTAGAGATGCTCTTACTTTAGATGAATAACCTGCACTCGGTGGTTGGCACTATAAGCACTAGATTGGAGTCCATGGAGAAAACTCAAAATGACCTTGTGGCACAAGTTTAGCATCTTTGAGCTGATATTAAGCATATGAGGTCTACTCCTTAGCACATGGGATAGTCTTCGCAATACTCTCCTCTTTTACCTCCATCTCTTCATTCTTCACCTCCACCTCACTGAAGCCTTCTTATTGCCATCTCTTATGTTTTCCCACATTTTTTGTAAATATAACTTTGCATTATGGCTTGTAGACTATGATCTTTATATTAATGCAACTTATCTTTTATTTTCTTATGGCTTGTGGCATTGTTGTGTAGTTTCATGTTTGAAGTGACCTTGGGTGTCCTTGAATTGCTTATTCCCTCATTTTGATTTGCTTCATTGAGTATTTTTACTATGACAAAAAGGGGGAGCAACATTGGTATGAAAATTTGATGATGTATGAAAATCTGATGATGTTTTGATATTGATAATGATGCTTTGATATTGATGGATATATTAATGGTTATGGTGATATTACTCTTGTCTAGTTGCCTTAAATCTTATGCCTAAATTCAGGGGGAGTTTGCCTTTCATAAGTTCAAGGGGAGCTTCTTTTCAAAAGGAAAAATGTTTTTCATGCAAATTTTTCATTTGGTATTGTCATATCAAAAAGGGAGAGATTGTTGGCCTTGAATTAATTAAGAATTTTGATTTGACAAAATAAAAATTTGCCAAACTTGTTTCAATCTTGTCTAAGCTTAAATTGAACATTTTTTCACCCCTCTATCTTGCCAAAATTCATTTGAGAACCAAAACAACTCAAATTCTCAGAACAAAACATGATTTATGCAAGTTTTGATAGAAGGGATCGATCTTTTTAGGGAAGGGATCGATCCCCTCCATTACCAAAAAAGGATCGATCCTGTTTTCAACCAAAATCAAAAGTTCTCAAGATTTGGCAAAAACTGATTGATCCTCTCCCTGTAGGGATCGATTGGTTAGTAGAACGGATCGATCCCTTCATTTAAGGGATCAATCACTTTTTCATACAGAATGCTTTCCTTGTGCAATTTTTTAGAAAAAAGATCGATCCCCTCACATAAAAGATCAATCACCTAAGGCAAGGGATCGATCCCCTCTTAAAAGGATCGATCGGTTGTTCAAACAGAATGTCCCCCAAGTGTGGAAACCCAGAAAAGGGATCGATCCCCCCACATAGGGGATCGATCACTTAAAAGAACAGATTGATCCCTTTAGGCAAGGGACCGATCGGGTAAGGCAAAATAGGCATAAAATCAAGCTTTCTCACACATGAAGCAATCGATCCCCTAAGGGAAGGGATTGATCCCTTGAAGGCCTGAAACTCTCAATGACTATTTTCTATCCAAAATTTCTACAGGTTTGAAGCATTAAATGCAATCTAACGGCTCTCAACTTCTTCCTAACTATAAATCAAGCATTCCACTGCAGACCAAGAGTAACAAGAGCTAAAGAAACTTATTGCTATTCACCTACCAATCTGCTCAAGCATTCAAAGCTGTAAAAAAAGAAAAAGTGCAGAATTCATATAAGTTTTTCTCTACTTTCTTATCTATATATTTGTGTACTTCAACTTAGCAAACACCTAGCCTTTGTGAGGTTCTTAAAGTTTGCCAAACACTTCTGAATTTTTTGTATTGTGAGTGTGTAAGCTTAAGGGGGAGGATAACCCTTAAGAGTGTATGTTGTTGAGTTTGTAAAGCTTACACACTCACAATACAAAAAACTTAACAAAAGAAAGGACTGAACCTCTATAAATCTTGGTGTTAAATTCTCTAACCTTATCTTTTGTTTATATTCATCTATTGTGCTTATCTATTTTGATAATTTGTGGCTATTGAATATTATCTTTGAAAATTTTATTAAAACCAATTCACCCCCTCTTGGTTTATTTCAAGTCTTTGAGCTAACAAGTTTTCAGGATCAAGCGCTTACCACTACACCAAAAGCTATAGCTAATAGCAAAAGTGCAACTCTATTTCTTTATTCTCTTTTGGTAGCACAGAGCCTCGTACTAAATGACAAGTCGACATAAAGGGCTTCGCAAAGCCTTCATGGGATACCTCACCTATTGGGCCTCGATAGGTTAAGTTGTTATACACCGAAATTCAATCCACCATGGGATACCCTACCCAGATGAAACGATATATCGAGTCCCTAAGGGAGACTACTGGACCCCATAATCCAATAATCTTTCCTCCAGCGGCACTTGGGGGACTTGAACCTATAATCTCGCTCTGATACCAGTTTTCAAGATCAAGCGCTTACCATTACACCAAAAGCTAAAGCTAATAGTGAAGGCACAACTCTATTTCTTATTCTTTTTTGGTAGCGTAGAGCCCCATACTAAGCGACAGGTGGACATAAGGGGCTTCGTAAAGCCTTCATGGGATACCTCACCCATTACGCCTCGACAGGTTGGGTTACCATACATCGAAATTTGATCTACCATGAGATACCCCACCCAGATGAATCAACATACCGAGTCCCTAAGGGAGATCGCTGGACCTCATAATCCAACAAGAGTGAAAACCATGAAGCAGATCATCTATCTAGGATCAAATGAGAAAATAAAGAGAATGAAGTCACTCAAGAGTTCTTTCTGGATGAACAACTATTGGCCATTCAACGACCACCATGATATGTGATTTAATAAATTATCTTACTGGCGATGTTCTCCCACCTAACTTAACTTATTAACAAAAGAAAAAGTTCTTACATAATGTTAAGTATCACATGTAGGATGACTCTTTCCTGTTTAAGCAATGCAAAGATCAGGTTCTAAGAAGATGTGTCCGTGAGAAAGAAATAGAAAGCATTTTGCAATAATGCCATGCTTCAGAACATGGAAGGCACTATAGAGAGGAAAGAATGGAAGCTAAGATATTGCAATGTAGTTTCTACTGGCCTAATTTGTTTAAATATGCATATAGGTTTACAGCCTAATACAATAGGCGCCAAAGGAGTGAGACCTAACTAAAACACAAGAATTGAATTTCAATAGCATCCTTGATGTTGAAATACTTGATGTTTAGGGAACAGATTTTATGGGGCCATTTGTGTTTTTTTTATAGGAATCTATACATCATGCTAGCTGTGGACTATGTTTCAAAATTCATTGAAGCAATTACCTTAGCTTCGAATGTTGCCAAAGGTGTACTCCACTTTTTGAAAAAGAACATCTTTTCAAGATTTGGCACACTTAGAGCTTTTATTAGTGTTGAAGGCACTTATTTTTGTAATAAAATTTTTGAGAAATTGCTAGTCAAATATAGAGTAACTCATAAGGTGGCCATTGTATATCATCCTCAAACAAGTGGGCATGCTAAAATAAAGAGAATTCTTGAAAAAATAGTCAACCTTCTAAAAAATATTGGGTAGTCAAATTGGATGACTCGTTATGGGCTTACAAAATAACAAAAAAAACCTCATTAGCAATGTCTTCCTATCAACTTGCCAATAGGAAGGCCTATCATTTACTTTTAGAATTGAAACATAAAGTTTATTGGGCCACTCGTAATTTAAAGCTGGATCAAGCTTTTGCTA
This sequence comes from Durio zibethinus, assembly GCF_002303985.1. The sequence continues at coordinate 10,732,105 of NW_019167849.1, read as the reverse complement.
GCAAAAAAAAAAACAGTTATAATTAAAAAAGTTAGATGAGTTCAAAACACAAGCCTATGAGAATACCAAGTTGTATAAGGAAAAAAATGAAGCAATGGCATGACAAAAAGGTAATAGACAAGAACTTTGAGCTAGGACAAAAAGTATTGCTCTTTAACTTTAGACTAAAACTATCCTTTGGTAAGTTGAAATCAAGATAGAGTGGACTCTTTATTGTAACTCTAGTTTTTCCTCATGAGGTAATAGAGATCATAGATGAAGTAGAAAGGTAATTAATTAAAGGATTAAGGGAATGGGCATTGAGAGACCACAAAACAAGTTGTAAAAGTAGTCTAATTAGAGGATTCTGCATATATTTAAGGATGGTCAAGCTTGACCAAAACTAGCGCCACTTGGGAGGTAACTCAAGTTCTACTTTAATAGTTATGATTTCTTGATTTCCTTTTTTTTTTTAGGACAGGTATGTTTCAATGTTTTTGCTTGAGTTTTTTTTAGGGATAAAGAAAAGTAAGGAGGATGCATATTCAATCTTGAAGACTAGTGGGGAGTATTTTTTTTCCTTTGAGTTTCTTGATATATGGTTTCATTTAAGTGTGAGGGGAAAGAAACCTTTTTAATTTTAATACATATTTTTTTTCAAAATCAAATTGACTTGCTAAACTTCATTATGATATTCACTTAGTTAGAAATTATATATATTCTCTTGATTGACTAAGTATGATATAGAGTTTAAGTATGGATATAGTGAAACTTGAAAGAATTTTTAAGCATGTCTTTACTTTGAATATGATTCTTATGCATGCATCTTTATTCTCTTTATATGAAATATTATAATTTTTGTGAAGGTTTGTGAACTATAGATTTGCATGAAATTTAAGATTTGAATAAGTGCTCTAAAATTCACCTATTCAGCCCTTGAGGTGAATTCATAAACTATATTTAACTCAAGAGATGATCTAGGTAGTTTTTTTGGATCGTTTAAGCCTTTTTCAAGCCCACATTGTGGTCAAGCATCCTTAGTACCCTTATTTTTTGTTTAGTTAACCACATTACAAGCCTAATAAATGTTTTCTTTGATTATTATCCTTTCTTTTGTTATCCTAACCTATTTTGCTTACTTGTTTATCATGGACATATTCTTGCATTTGACAGGAAGGGAGGTGTAAGGAAAGCAAGGAAATCATGAAAAACAAAGGCAAAGCATATAAAACCAAAAATGTTTATTCATTTAAAAAAAAAAGAAAATGCCAAAAATACAAAGTAATAAAAAAGTGCCTTATGACTCAAAGTCTAAAAAAGAGCTCCTAATTAATTTAAAGTCTAAAAAGTTAAAAGAAAAAGTAAGCTTAGGGTTTTAAACCTAAAAATTTTCTTTTTCTTGCCTTGATCCAAGCTTAAAGACCTTTTGATCTTGAATTGAATATGTAGGTCTAACATTAATGGAAAAGAATGGGGAAAATGGACATATGAAGCCTATTCTATCTTTAAATTAAAATGTGATGAAGTGTTTTTATTTTATTTGCTTAAGTTATATGCATGATTTAAAGATAGATTAGATTTTTATGTATGATTAGCATAAGTCATTGAAAGCTTGCTTTTGAAAGACATTTTTGTGACTACATTTATTCTTAACTTTGTATTATGCAATAGTACATGTTCTTTAGTTTCATCAATTTAAGGTTTTACTTGAAGGCAACAAAGATTCAAGTTTGAGGGTGTGATAGCACCAAAATCTATACAGTTTTTATATGTTAAAATGGTGCTAAAATTTAAAATTTTGGATGATTTTTTGTGCTTTTCATGCTATGTTCATGGCTTTAGTTTTTTCAAGCACAAGATTCCTTTTCATGCAAGCCATGCATGTAACCATGCAAAGTTCATATTTGGCCCAACTGTGCAAGCACAATGCTGCCCACCATTGGTTTAAATTCAAGCATGCTCAAGCCCACTTGGTTCCCAATCCATTTGGCCAAGGTAAAATTTTGAGACAAAGATGCTTTCTTTGCTTAGCCATGAAGAGAATGACTTGCACTTGGACTTTATCACATTCGGCCATACAAGAAAGAAGGTGAAGTTGCAATACCATGGACTCTACAAGCTTAATCCATTTGGCCAAATAAAATTTTATCTAAGAAGCACTCTTTTGCTTAGCATTGAAGAAATTCAAGACACTAAAAACTCTCTTTTATTTAGCCAAGAGTGATTTGATGAACCTTTTAGCTCATCCAATAAAGAGTTTTGATAAAGAAAGAGATGTGCAAGATATTTATCAAGATAATTGATGAACAATCAAATTATTCTTGAAATCACAAGCCTTAGCCAATGACATGAAGGAGTTTGAATCAAAATTGACTGCTACAAAGATTAAAGGTCAAAATTACTTCCTAAAACCCCTTATTTGGCCAAACTTTCCAAAGAGGAAGAAACCATGTTTGACTAAGACTTTTTAAAGATTAAGATAGAATTATCCTTTAGCATTTGAATCAAATTCAATTTCTTGTACACTTATCCCCCATGGCTGAACCTATGCCTATAAATAGGCAAGGCCATTCACTTGTTCCATCATCTTTCTCTTCACTTTTTTTTTCTTTTAGTTTCTTAGTTTTTTATTTCTTTTTAGTGAAGGTATTGGCTTAGGTGATAGATTTTCCAATTAACAAGTTCTTGTTCTTTAAATCTTTTTTAATCGAGTGTTTTCATTCAAAGATTTCTTTTGTTGTTTTCTTGTTTGCAAATTCTTGTTCTTGTTTTCTTTAATTTTGGCAAAGCATTCTTTTTAGCAAGATTGATCCAAATTTGCTTATTTTCATTGGAAGATTCGACTACATGTTATTTCTTGATCTTTAATTTCTATCATACAACATTTATTTACTTTCAAAATAATTCGGCATCTTGTCTATAATCTTTTAAATCTTTACTTTGCAATTTTTTTAGCTTAGGCTTTTAGATTAGTTGTTGGCATTAATCTTTGCTTCCCAAATGACAATTGGTGAAGTTTAGAACTCTATCTACACATCACTTTTAATCTTTACTGAAACTTTATAACCCTAAAACACTAAATATTCATTTGTTTAGAAATAGGATCTCAGCCTTTTGCCTTTGGTACTTGTGAACTATCTAATACTAGATTCTATACTCTCTGAGGAGATGATACTTGGAATAGTTCACTTTATTACTTGATCTATGCACTTATAGGCTCTATATAAAAAACAGTAATTAGATACTCTCTAGATTACACAAGGTGATGAATCACATCTTGATTACTTCATACATTTTCATATGACTCATGTTATACCAACAATACTTAATTGAAGCATTGTTGGTTAGAACCATAAGTAACGTAAAGTCAAAGTATAACGTTCATCATATAAGATTATAAGTAATCTCAAGTTAAAGGATCACTTATACAACCATCACATGAGAATGTAGCTATAGACACTGTGAACTATCATATAACATTCTTATGTCGAGTCATGTTCAATGAACTTGTTCTTGTAACAAGCACCAATATGTTAGCTCAAGTTTACCCAAACTTCAACCAATGAGATTGGTTACTTGCTTCATAAGCAAGAGCATAACCATGTGCTAGTCTTAATAATTTTTGTCAATGTCCTCTTATTGATAAAGCTTTTATGCAATGATGATCTCATAATTACAATCTCATTGTAATTCCTTTGCAAAGCTTTATTTATATTTCAAGGACTTTATCATATAAGCATTAACATTGAAATATATGCATATAAGCTCAATGATAAAAAAAAATAAGACCTTTATAAGATATTAAATATCAAAGTACTACTAATATGATAATATCTTAACTAAAATATGATTCAGCATGAAAGGCAAATACCAGCATGGTTTTCCTTAATGGATATAGATTCAAATATTCTATAATGGTCTCACTCCATTCATGAGAACTACTTTGTATTCTATTGCTGGAAGAGCCATAATGAGCAAGACTCTTGAAGAGGCCCATTAGTTGATAGAAGAGATGGCTGTCAACAATTATCAATAGGAAGAATATAAGGTACATAAAAAACCTGTTTGTGTTTGTGTTAAATGCCTTTACTTCCATTAATTCATAGTTGGCAACCCTAACTAAGAAGATAGAAGCCTTAGGAACCCTATTTCAAATCATCCATACCATTTAAAATCCTTTGTATCTTGTGAAATATGTGATGGACCTCATTTTAGTGAAATATGCTCAATAGTCTAAACCCACCTAAAACCCTTACAATAACTTTTATAACCCAAGCTAGCGAAACCACCCTAACTTTTCTTGGAACCAACATAACCACCAAGCTACCAACAAAAACAACAAATTTCACACTAACCTATAACCCTATAACCCATTCAAAGAAAAAAACCAATTTTAAGGAAATATTGACCCAATTGATGCAAACAAACAATAAAAACACCCAAAGCTAAGCTGCATCAATCAAAAACCTTGAAAAACAAATAGATCAATATACTCAAGCTATTGCCAACCATCTTGCAAGAACCTTAGCCAATAATATTGAGTTAAACCCTAAGAAACAAGGTAAGAAAACATGTAATGCCATATTTTCCTTTAGTGATGAAGGTATGTATGACTCTAATAATTATGACATTATGGATGAGCATGTAGTGGTTAACATTTCAGCATTGTTAAGTAGCCTGAGGTGGACATTGTTAGGAAAGATGATCTAATGGATGATGAGGAACTACTGAGGTATAAGGAAATTTTAGGAAGTTTTGATCAAATGGCACTAAAAGCCCATGAGAACATTGAGCACTATGAAAAGAAAGGTGAAATTTTTGAAATAGAGGAAGATCCTGAAGAATATGTTCAATAAAAAGATTGAATAGATCATTGAAGGATCAGTTGAAGAAGAAAATATGCTAATACAAGTGGGAAGAGCACTCTTTTAGAGTATTCAACTTGATGTGGAAGAGAAAAGGCAAGAAAAAGTGATTTAAGAAGTGAAAGGGTTAAGATTGACCCTTATAATGATTACTCGAAGGCAAACCTTTGAAGTAACACCACCAATGCCAAAGCCTATCTCGAAAATGCTACTCAAAGAGTTGGAGAATGCCATTTTTGTTGAAGATTGTAGCCATGCATTTAGACAACTTTTTTTGAAAAAATGAAAGACCAAAGGAGTATCACTATCTCTTGTAAAATTGGTCATTTAAAATTTGATGAAGCTCTTTATTATCTAAGGTTTAGGATTAATCTTATGCCTATGAATGTTTTTATGCAACTAGGATATAGTGTGCTAAAACCTTCAACTTTTATCATTAAATTTGTTAATAGATCTGCTAATAAGCAATAAGAAATGTTTGAGAATGTTTTGGTAAAAGTTAGTAAGTATGCTTTTCTTGTGGATTCTATGGTTTTAGATATGGAGGATAATAAGCCCTCTTGCTTTTAGGTAGACCTTTCCTACTTATATCTAAAGCATTAATTGATGTGTATAAATATAACCTTACTTTAAGATTTAAGGATAAAAAAATATAATTTTTAACTGGTGGATATAGTATCCTTAGAGATGAGAAAAATGCACACTCAATAACAAAAGTTAAGGAAAAGCATAACCTTAGGGAGATGAATTTTATTTCTTAACCTCCTGACCCAATTTTCAAAAGCCATTTAGCAAAACCCTTAAGCCTTGGCCCTTGCAATGCTGTAATCAAATTTTCTAACCCAAAATCAAAAACACCCATGTTGAATTCGAGTCTTGCATATATCATCCTTACAAGAAAAATTAGTACATCTCCTCAATTTAGTCTAGTTTATGTTATTCTATAATAAAGGATGCAATAAGGTATACTCTTTATTAAAGGGATAAGGTGATTTAGATATTAAGTATGGTCAAGCTTAACTAAAACTAGTGCTGCTTGGGAGGCAACCCAAGTTTTACGTCAATGGTTATGCATTTGTTTTCTTTATTTTTGTTTATTCTTAGGACATGTATGCTTTGATTTGGTTTTATGTTTTAAGTGTTTTGTAGGAATGGATGCAGGGTAATACCTCATAAAGGACACAAAGAGATTTGGCCTTTAAGCAAATTTTAGGGAGTATTTCTTTTTCCTAAGATTCTAAGTATGGCGTAAAATAAGTGTAGGGAAAAATAATGCTTTGTGAACTTAGCTTGTTTTCAAAATTTTCTACCTATTTTTGTTTAATGTTAAAACCAAATTAGAATGTTAAATTTTGTATTATGCAAACTTAGTTGATTGTTGTGTGGATGCTTCAAGATAGAATTATGTATGATATTGGGATAGGTATAAATGTAGTGAAGCATGAAAAAAGTTCATTTATATGTTTTTCTTTAGAACATGGTTTTTATGTGTATGATTCTATTCTTGATCTATGAGATGCAATAATTTGGTGAGAAATTTGTGATATAATTAGTTGCATAAAGATTTAGAGATAATAATATTACTTTAGAATTTACCTTATTCAACCCTCGAAGTGAAATCCTAGACTATACTTGATTCGTAAAATGATCTAGGCATTCTTTGGATAGTTTGAGCTTTTCAAGCCTACCTTTTGTAATGCATCCCTAATACCTTCATCTTTTATCTTTTCTCTATTATCAATCAATCGATGGTCATATGTCACGGTATTGTATATCATTAGGTTTGAAATAATTTCTTCACTGACAACCATTGGATGACTAAGTAAGGATTGGATCTTCAGGATTTAACTGATGGTTTTTTTTAATTAATCAAATAAATGATTAAAAATTAAAATGGTTTATTTTGTTTGATAACATGTAAAGAAACTCCAAAACCAAACAGTTTATTTTGTTGAATCATAAGTAAGAAAAATGTAAAACAAAAGAATATGCATAATAGATATGAATATTAAGTTTTAACTATCAAGAAAACAGATCAAAATAAAGTTTATACACTAAACATTCTAATCACTGTCCATATAATATATTTTCATGTAAACAATGGAAAAAAAGTTGTAGAAGAAACACTTTAATTTGAATCATGCTTTTACCTTGTTACAATATTAACCCAAGTAGTCTTTTCTTTTTTGTATCATTCACTATCACAACAAACAAAAAAAATTATAATAAAAAATTTAACATTATAACAAGGTAAATAGAAGTCAATTTGCAAAATAAATTTTTCTTCTGAGTTCAAACTTAGGTACTAGCAAAACATGCAAGTAAGAAATAAAAAATCATATGTTTAAAGAAAAGTTGCAGGCTATATTTACATAGTACTACCTTGATTTCAATTGGATTAAAACTGAAAAGATCTTCAATACAAACTTTCATAATTCCTACTTTACTTATGATTGTATACTCAACAAGGTTTTGTTATGCAAACAAATCAACATTTACTTTTCAATTTTCAAATCTTTATTTATTGAAATAGTAAATGCTAGAAAGAAAATATGACCAAAATGTATTAAAATTATACATAAATTGGAGAAATGAGTAAACAATATACTTTTTCTTAAGTTCTTTGGTTTATGGAATATCCAAATCTATATAAAGTTTCGTTGTAGAGCAGAAAGATATGTATGCTTCACCTGTTACAATAATTTTGTTCTTTGTCATAACAATGTGAATGGAATAAAATTATTCAAGTTAAAATAAATTTACAATTTTGAAAAAAAAATTTTATAACTTACCTTTGTAACTTTTAATAGTTGCACCTACAACTATGATGACTAAATTTTCAATATCTTCACAAAGTTATTTTACATTAATGAATGAGAATTTATCTTCCCAAATTGTTACTTTTAAAGTTTTTACACTGTATAATAAAAGTCAAATCAATGGTGGTCACACAAAATGAAACATGAGAAAAAAATTTTGGTATACATTCATCAATTTAAAAGCTTTTCTTAACCTAAGTTCTTGGATGATTAAATCTCGTTTGTCAACTACTCATTTGTAAGATTGCATTTCAACATTTTGAATAGGACCTATTGATCTCAACAGTCCAATGACATCTATGCACAGTTGGTTTATAAGATATTAAAATTAGTAAAAACAAAATATAGACAGCGATATAATAAATATAATATAGAAATATTGAAAAAAAGTAGAGGTTAAATAATTATAATAAATGTAATAGCCTAGTATTGAAAGAAAATAAATATTAAATAACCCATCATATATTTGTCTTCATTTACTCTTTCATCAAGTGTATCATATGGTTGGAATGTGAAAAAATGTTAAGGTTACATAGTTGAATCATCATCTATTTCTTTGATCTTATAATTCTTGATGAGTGTGATTTTATTTTGTTCATGAACAGAATTAATAGATATCTTCGGTTTCCTTATCAAGAATCATGAAAGTTAATATATACCACCTTCTTTGAGCATTGATTTAAATTTTTCTGCTTTTGAACTACTGATCACAACATGCATGGTGTTATTCTAAAAAAAAAAGTTTATAAAGCATATTAAAATATTATATAAAACAAATTATGTAAAATTATTTAGTTATGTAAATTTTGTTTATACCTTAACATTTATAGCAAGAAAGTCTAAAGTCATGAGATGATTTGCTTTAGGATTTATTAAATCGCAAACTCATTATATTCTGACTTTTACAATCGAGTTATCACCAATTTGTGACAGTTGTGATAAAAGACAATGAGTCATGATTAGTTAACTGTAATAAAAATAACAGTTTGTGAATATACAATAGTGATATATAGTCTAATATATGATATAAACAAAAACAAAAAGAGGAATAAAAAAAGTCTTATAAACATATAAAGTTAATCAGTTCAAACACATGAAAGAAAAAAGAAGAAATAAAAATAGCCATTATTGTAAACATACTAAAACTTGGGCTATAGATATGTCACATACAGGTTAAATACTTTTAATACAGATATAACAAAGTTAGAAAAATAAGTAATATAATTATCATCATTACAACAATCATGGTTCCAACTATGAAACCATTTCTAAGAAAGAAAGAAATAAAAAGAGAAAATTATGTACAAAATATAAAACAACAATGAAATTTAATGTGTAACAACTTGGATCCAAGTTTCAAATATTTTCCTATATGTTATGTTTTTTGTTTTAGAGTTATTTATGCTATGTTCATTTTGAATCAAAATTTTCAAACCACGGTGAGATGTCACTCTTAAAATAGCAACATATAATTAGCCATGTATAAATACAAGTTTGGACAAGTATAAACCAACAATATTTAATGTTTGCCTTGAGTTTTATTTATTGTCATAGCATAACATACTCTAAAAAAAAAAAACAGTTTTCTATTAAAGAAAAAAGGCAGTTTTTCATCCTTAATTATCCTAATAATTCTAAGTATAAAGACTTTTTCACCAGTATGAGCACCAATTATAATTCTTGCTTTTATGACCTTGGAAGCTAATTAGGTCACTAAAAGTCTTGTTCCATTGCATAAACCAGAAGTTTGATTTAAATTTTTTATAAGCATTATAACACAACCAATTTTTAACTTAATCTCATGATTTGCAATACCTAAAAATTTAAGAGAGTTCGAAAATTTAAGAAGGTATAACAAATCTATATCTGACAAAAAATTAAATGCTTTTGAAATTGTATCAAAATTATAATAACACTTAGTAAATCCTAGAACTAACTCAAGCATATGTACATTAATAGAATCAATAATGTCATTATACGGTGTAACAATTGCACTTCTACTTAAATAAAATGAAATAGAAAAACTTGACAAAAATCAGTGTAAACTGCTAAACATATGGCCTTAATAAGATCATCCAAACCAAGAATCAATAACTTGTCTAGTATCTTAATCCATGCTGCTTTCTCTTCATCGCTATATGAAACAATTTTAACCTTTCCATCACCAATGTCCAATAAAACTCTCAAGTTCAACTCTAGATTCTTCATCAATCTCATTTTTGAAAAACCTCATATTTTTTTCAAGCCTAAATACCTTACAATATTGCGATAAAGTAGACCAATTTTATTACAACATTCACAATGTCAATCCTTGTTCCAAATTTGATCATATGTAATATTTGCCTAAAATCACCTCCCAACACTATAATTAATCCTCCAAAAGGCTTTTGGTTTTCAGTTGGTGATTTGTCACTTAAAACATCTCTTAAAGATTTATCCAAAGCTTCAAAACAATTTTTATGCATCATAAAAGCTTCATCCCAACAATGAGACTTGTATTCTGCATTAATCTTACTAGTTGTATTCATTTTCTGATTTCATATGTTGATGAATCAATGATATCAGTGGGGATTTTGAATCTTCAATAAGCTATTCTGCCTCAAAGTTAAAGTAAAGATGCTATACCAGATGAAGCTATAATAAACATAATTTTTTTAATGACCTTGCATCAGATATAATTGTGTTTCACAAATATGTCTTCCAAGTTCCTCCATGGCCAAAAACAAAAAAAAATTTGTCCCTCATTATTGTGAATGAACAATTTAACAACTTCATGAACTTGCATTTATCTTCATTTAAATTTGATAACAATTGCAGATGCTGTTGATGAAGGTTTGCCAAATTATAGTCCAACTCTTCATGTAAGTGTTGTCAAACATTACATGCATGTTTTTGCTAAAAGGCTTACATAATTTAGGTTCTTTTAGAGAGGTGGAATGCTCATTGAAAAGCTATTCTAACGCTATAAGAGAATAATTCTTTAATTAAGAGTTTGGAATGATATATTGTGTCACACCAATAGCTTGCTTTAACCTATGCTCAATATCTTTTGCCAATAATTTTCAACTATTCTCTCAAAATGCATTTGGTTCGGCTACTTGACATGATTATAACAAATAGTTTTATAAGTTCATGACTTGTAGCCTTTTCTAACAATTGAGACAAAGCCTCATCCCATTCTCTATCATCTCCCAAAAGTCCAAGTACTTGACATGTTTTTCGAAAGATGGATATAACACTTCATCAATAGTCCTCAACTTTTCATAGCTTCTAGGTCTCTTAGTGACATTCAACAACATATGCATATAAAATAACTCACTTGTTGCAAGATGAACATACATTATTCTACCTAAGACCTTCCACTCTACCTTATTTTCCACTTCATTTCTATTTTATACCATACCCATTAAGTAGGAAAATTTGCATATGATAATGTTCTAGCACTTTCGTGCTCTCTATTAGTAGCCATCCATTCAATGAACATAATCTTATAGACATCAAGTCTTTAAACCACTCTAGACAATGTTTCTCTAGCAAAAAAGTAAATATTATGCACTTCTAGCAAATGAATGACCAGCTTTTAAACTGATGGTTCTCTATGATGAATAGGGAATTCAAACAATCACAAATATGCCTCATAAGCAAAAAGATATTGATAATCTAAATACATCTTAACCTCATCAATGTCCACCACTCTTTGTTCTTCATTAGGTTGTTGTTCATTATTGTTTCGTTAAAAAATTGCTCTTGTTCTATCAACATTTTTATTGATATACTTGAATAAGTATTCAATAACTTTTATTCGATTCCAAATCCGTACATTGATATGAGCGTGATACTTGACAATAAAATCAACGTTATGAGGCACAACAAAGCGATTATTTAGCTCGACACCATTTTTGACAGTAATTGACCCATGATCTCTCATTTGATAAATTAAAAATCCATTTTCCATTATAATTGTTTTAGCTTGAAACTATTTTTCAAAAAATTTTAAACATTTTCCTTTCACCATATAGGGAGCCCGATTATTTGCTAGACCATATAAACCATGCATTATAAAATTACTAATAGCTTTATAGGCCATTGGATCAAAAATATCATCAAGGATTTCAATTGAAATAATCTTCCTTATAGCTTTAATAGAAGAACACTTATCATTTGGATGAAGCCAAAACAAGAATGTGTATATATAGAAGTCCTTATTTTTGAAATTCAACTGTGTATGTCATTATAAAAAAAAAGAGTGAATTAAAAATAAAAAAAAATTGGTACAAAACATACTATCAACAATTTTGCTAAAATGATCATGCTTCATCAAATCATCAATTAAATGCTGAAGTTTAATCATAAAAACTTTGCACACAATATCCAGTTTATCCTCTGCTCTTTGCCTAGGGATCAAACTCAATGCTTCTTGAATTTCGACTCATTTGGCATTGTATGTAAAAGTTATAAACAAGTCTAGATACCTAAAATATCTACAAATTGCCATAGCATCCTAATAATTTTGAAATAAACACCAAGATCTTCCTATAAAAAAAGCTAGTAGAATAATGTTTTTTGACAACATCCATTTGTTCATCACCTCTTTCCATTGCATCCTTTATTCCTTTGTATAGTTTAAACCTCAAATGCTTATGATTTTGTCTGATGTACTAAAGTATTATTTCCTCAACGTTGCAACATGCATCCATAATAAATTGCTGAAATAACATGCCTCCTCTTAACAATGTGTTCCTCTATACAAACCATTGTTGAATGAGGTAAGCATAATACTCACACATGATAATTGTTTCTCTCTTAATTCTATTTTTATTAGTAGGTTGTGAATAAAAGAGACCAAGACTAAATCCATCTTTCCCATAAAGAAATAACAATGGATATTGCATAGCCATAAATACAGGATGTAAATAAAAAATACGTTTTAAACCTTCTGATCTATGCTCAACAACAATATTTCTTTGCCCATCAAACTCTCTTATATCACCAACAATCAAGCTAATAATTTTAGGTGCAGTAGGAGCATGATAACTTCAATCATATTCACTTTTACTACCTATAAATTTCAAACATATTGAAATATAATCAAATTCTGCAAACCTATCTCATGCCATTTTAAAAGCCTTCACTATTTCATTCTTTCATTAAGTGTTTAGTCAAACCATCAACAATTTCAGCATCAACAATAAGACTTTCATCATTCCATTTCAAAGCCAACATCTTGTTTGACACTTCGCTCTCTGTATCATAAATGTGAAGTTGAGCAAACCTTAGTCTTTGTCCCATAATAGGCAAAAAAAAACCAATTTGATGATGATTCTATCCACTAATTTTAAAAACATAAGGTCTTTATAAATTGTTAACAAAATCATCAATTTTACCTCCTATCGAAGTAAACTAAAATATGAAATTATAAACTCTCATTTTCTCTCTAAAATAGGCAGCTCTAGCACCTCTCTCATAATTAAGTAGCTCATTTAAAAAAAGTGGAGTAAGCTTAAAAAAAAAGCAATTTAACCATTCTTGGTTTACAGCAAAGAAAGAATAAAAGATATGATATATTTTTTTAGGACTAGTAAAATAATCGTAATTATGTGATCTACTAATACATGAATTAAAAGTTGCATCACCTCTTAAACACTTAAATGATATAGTGTTTAACTCACCATCATTTCTCACAATCGAATGTAATCTAACATTATTTATATTTTAATTAACCATATTAGAATTTGTCACAAAACCATGAACAAAAGATTAAATCATAATAGAAACAAGCAAATTATCACTATTATCCACTTAATTAGAAACAACATTGGTAGTTTGAGAAATAACATTATTAGCTTCACCAAACACAACATCACCTGTATAAGAACTAATTAAATTTTTTTATCATCTTATTCTATTAGATTGAAGTTTATTTAACCTACTAAGCCTATTCATAGTCCACTAAATCCTAGAATCAACAAAAGCAAGAACTTCATAAAGATTAGACTAATCAATTTGCATCCTTGCTAATCTCGTAAGTCTATTTTTCCTAAGACTGTTATGACTCATCGTTTAACCTAATCACACAAAACTCAATGAAAATACAAACCACAAATAAAGCTTTTTTAACACTCACACACAAACATTTATTCAACAATTAAAGCAACATCAACATTAACACAACTATGCTGTTTTAGCATCCAACTATCAAAACAGTTTGTACAACTTTATTTTGTACCAACTTAAGACACAAAAAAAGAAACAAAATCAAATAAATAATAAATACAACAACAATATCTTAGCACAACAAAAACAAACCGAAAATAACATAAACTCAAAAACTAAAACTAAAACAAAGAAAAAATAATCAAACCTTAACTCCAATTTTTAAAGTAGCAACTCCAAAATCTCATCAAGGTCAACAAAATTCTACAAATCAAAAAATTATAAACAAAATTAGAAACAAAATTCATTACAATGCAAATTTCAAACTTAAATAACAATCACAACAATTATAACAATTATACAAAACAAAAATCACTAACAGTAAAAATGAATGGCATACCCTAATACATGAAATAATCAAAACATATATCACAATAGATAAATAACATCAAACAAAAAATTGTACAACTAATCATACATCTACTAAAACATGCAATCTTCTTTCATATAGAATAAAAGTCTACCTGTGGATTAACTACAATAATAGAAATCATACTATCAAAATAATTTGTACAACACTGTTTTACACCAACTTTGACTTTATTGTTTTAAAAGCTACAAATAGTTGTTCAAAAACTAAAATACTTTCTTTAAAAAGATGCACCATAAATGTTACCATTCAACATAATCTAATAAAAAAGTCACAAAACTAAAACATACAATCTTCTTTCATACCTAACAAAAATTTACCTTGAGATTAACTACAATAATAAAAATCATATTATCAAAACAATTGATACAACTCTGTTTTACACCAACTCATCACACAAAAGTAGAAACAAAATCAAATAAATAATAAATACAACAACAACACCTTAACACATCAAAAACAAATTGAAAATAGCATTAACTCAAAAGCTAAAATAAAAGTAAAGAAAAAAAGATTAAACTTCGACTTCAATCTTTATAGCAACAACTCAAAAAAAATTCAAGATGAATGGATTTTTACGAAACACAAAAACATAAACAAAATGAAAAAAAAAAACTACAATTGCAAATGCATATTTCAAACTTAAATAACAATAATAATATTATCAATTACATAAAACAAAACAATCACCAAAAGTAAAAAATGAATGACATGCCGTAATACATGCAATAATTAAAACACAGTAATCATTTTATTTTATGTTTTCTCATCTCATTTTAGCATAATAATATGACAAAACACATAGGAATAGCCACTTCTAATTATCAATACATGTAATCATATAATAATACATACCATGCAAACTTACTGATAATTATTAAAATAGTTTATACAACTCTGTTTTGCACCAATTTTGTCACATAAAAGCATAAACAAAATCAAATGAATAATAAACACAATAAAAATACTTTTCTAAATCACTTATATTTTTAAACCAAGTTGCCTACATGGGATATGAAAAGCATTATGATACATAATACAATCAATTAATGTCATCTTAATTCCTGAAATGAAGATAGCAAACCAAAAAAAAAAAAAAGAACTGCACTGTTACATTCAACATTGTCATGATTAGAGATATACTTCATAATGTAACTTGTTATTAAGTTTGTTACAATGTTTTTTTTAAGCAATAATGAGTTTTTGATGTAGGTAAAGAAGGTGTTGGTCAAATTGGAAATGAAATCCATTCCCTAAAGGCATTTTTTGAAAGATTACGCCAGCCAACATAGCTAATTATGACCCATCACAAATAATTAAAAAAAATATTCTAGAAATATATGAATGCATTAACGTTAACCATTCAAGATGTTCCTAATTGTCCTATTAAGACACTTCCACGTCTGCTTCAAGTTAAACTTCTTAACACGAGCTTTATCTGGCATTCACCAACACCTATAACAATCCAATAACTCACCCAAAATAAAAAAAAAAAAACACACAGCTTAACAAAAAAAAACCAATCCAAACACAAAACTAAAACTCACAAACAACAAAAACAACAATCTATACAATGCATGAAAAAATTAAACAATAAAATAAACAACACGCATGCACACAAGAAACAATGTCAAAATAACTCAAATTAACTGTTAAAACATCCAAAATTTCTTTATCCACCAAAATAAACCCATTAAAATGAAGGAAAAAATTTTTAAAAAAGAGAAAACTGAACTTCCAACAAAAAACCGCCTCTGCTAACTAATCCAAAATAATAAAAAAAGCTCCACTAAATAGAAAAAACCAATATACATGAAAAAAAAATCAAAACACAAAAATGAAACCCACAAGGCACAAAAAACAACAATCTAAACAATGCATAAAAAATTAAAAAAATAAATGAAAAAATAACTCAAATTATCAATTCAATAGTCTTGAATTCACCACCAACAAAAAAGACTAAAAATATAAAGAATAGAGATATAAAAAGAAAAAAACAAACAGACCCAAAAAAATGAAGAAGAAAAATCTAAGAAAAAAAATATACTTGCAGGAACCAAAGAAAAAAGAACAAAACAAGAGTGAAACCTAAGAAAAAAGTCTAGAAACAAGTAAAAGTGGAATTACTGAACTTGGTTAAAAGAACACCCATTCCCAAAGTAACTCCCCAATCTTTTTCAATAACATTATTTGTCAATGTTAAAACTTAAAAGGGACAGTTGTTATGTATACTTATAGATTAGCAACAACAAAAATTGGTGTTCTATAAAATATAAAAAAAAAATTCAAATAAGCATTGACTATGAAAAGTTATTGCAAATATAATGAAATTTTGCAACAACATTTTTAGTTGTTGCAGATTGTAGTAGCTAAAACTTCATTTTCTAGTAGTGGTAAGAGCATTTTTCATTTTCCTAGCATTTAGTCCATTAGGTTTTAGCTTTAGTCAAATTTCTTGCTTTCGATTTACATTTTATTTTTCTTATTTTTTGGTTAGTTTTAAAAAAAAGTTTTCATGAATCTTTTTTATTCATTTTAGCTCTATTTTAAGGGTTTTCAATCACTTTTATAGTTGATTGAGGTCCTAGGTCATTTTTATAGCATTTTAGTTCATAAGTCTATTGGTATTGCATTTACAAGTTTTGGTTTGCATTTTAATTCTTTGCATTTTTTGGTCAATTTTGGAGAAGATTCACATGTATCATTTTAGTTCATTTTATGTCTAGTTTATGGCATTTCAATTTTTATAGTACTACTAAGTCTTTGGTAATTTTTTTAGCATTTTAGCTCATAAAGTTAAGATTCATGGCCATTACATGTCATGGTTTGCATTGTATTTTTTTATCCAATTTGTTTAGATTTTTTATTTAGCTTTCTATAGGTTTTTGGTCCTATTTTGAGTTTATGTTAAGTTAATTAGGTCAACATAAGTGTTAGCATCCATTAAGCTCACATTTTCATTTGATCAAGTTATCTAGGTTGCATGCTAGTTATATTTAGGTGTTTATATTTTGTTAATAGAGTTTAGGCATTATTGTTGTATTTTTGTGTCATTTTTTTTTAGAATAGTTTTTTTAGTTTTGGTTGCATGCTTTAGGATTTAGGTTGTTTATTTTAAGATTTAGATTTAGTATACTAGATGTTCGATGAAATGCCTTAATGAAAATTAATGGCCATATATTTGAGTTTTTAGCTTAGTTTGTTAGGCAATTCTCAATTCTATTTTAAGTTGGTATTTAGTATATTTATAGGTCATTTTCATTTTAGTCATTTCATGCATGCTAGATTAGGATAGAATTTTAATTAAGTTGATTTTCAAGTAAAAATGCAAACTCTCCTTTTTGCAATTTATTGGTTTAATTTTTTGTTTTAATTTCCTGCTTCTAGGTTCTGTTTCTTATCTCTCTTCTCTTTAATTGCAATTTTATTTTAAGCTTTTAAATTTGCTTAATTTAATTATAGGATTTATAGTTTTCTATTTTTAGCAACCTTTTATTTTTAATAACTATTAATTTTAGTAAGTTTCCATTTAGGGCTTTTCTTTCCATAATTTTTTGCTTTAATAAGGTTTGATGATTTGGTAAATTTTCTTAGATTAATTTAGGTTAATTAGATCACCTTATAAAAATTTTTCGTATGACCAAATATACTCCAAATGTTAAAATTTTACCCCTAGGTCTAGAACTCCCAATCCTTAAAGAGTCGATATTCGAAATATTTTTAATTTGTATTACTTTCTTGACTCGTACACTTACACAACTCCTAAAGGGTAAGCAACAAGGTTTATTCATAGTTATTCATGTGGACAACTTAGAGGTTCCACGTTTGGACAACTTTTGGCTTGGAAAAGAAATTTAGTGATCACTTGCTTGGAGCAAAGTAAAGTCGATGCTAAAGGTAAACCACCTTTGGCCAAAACCTGTATGCTATGTTTTGTATGATTTTGTTGATTGATTTAGGTTTTAGAGACTTAAAATTTTAAAAATTCCACTACTATCACTCTATATATTGATACATAATTTCTTTCAAGTGGTATCAGAGCCTAACCTTGTCAATATAGATTATACAACTTGTAACCTTGTTTGGTTGTTCTCATAGGTATTTGTCCTTCAAGTCAAATCATTTTTCGTTAAAACATTGTCATATTTGTAATACTTTGATATTTGACAAAAACTATTGAGACTAATATATGGTTATGCTCTTGTTTATAAAGCAAGCAATTGATCTCATAGGTTGAATTAGTGATGAAGTCAAAAGGTTTAATTCATCTAAGCCGAATATAAATGATCACAACACTTATGTTTATTGCGAACATACTAAGAAACCTAATAGGTCACACACAATAAGACAATTTCAAAAGATTAAAATTAGGACTAATTAAGTTGGACTTAATTTGGTTTGGATTAGACCTAAAAATAAAAGAAATGAAACAAAAGGCATAATGTCTACTTATTAGCATAAAGGGTTAATTAGGAGTTATACAATTTATGCACAAACCTAAGTTAGCTAAACCCCCTCTATAAAAGGAATCTGAGTAGCATCTCTTGTAGCGTGCTAGATACAAGTGTATGGGTTGCAAAAGTAATAAAAATTAGAAATATTCTAGATATCATCTCTTAAGGGATTTAGGAAGTCTAAACCTAAAGGTAAGTACTAATTTCAAGCTTTTCAGATATATCTAGTCCTACAAAAATTTTAATTATATCTAATTAACCTAAATTAATCTAACAAAATTACCAAATAACTAAACCTAAATTACTACATATTATGGAAAGCAAAGACCTAAAAATAAGTTACTAAAAATAGATGCTATTAAACATAGAAATGTTACTAAAAATAAAAATTAAAAGTTTTGAAAATTAAACTAAACAAAACTAAAGGCATGAAATAAAATTGTAAGTAAAAAAAGAAGGGATAAAAATTAGAACCTGAAAGGCAAAAACCAAATTGGAAAATTACTTAACAGAACATAAAAAAGAAAATTAGCATTTTTATTTTGAAATTTAACTTAATCAAAATCCTAACCTAGCCTTAAATGCATGAAATGCAAAGAACAAAATTTAAACATGAAAATGATGTGGGAAATTGGTAATGCATAAAATAATGTCCTAAAACATAATTTAAAAGCTATTTAAAAGCTAAGCTAAAAACCTAAATGCAAACCCATCAATTTTCATTAAGGTATTTTACCAAACACCTAGTGTACTACATTTAAACTTCTAAAAATAAATAATGTAAATCATAAGTATACAACCACAACTGAAATTAAACTATTCTAAATGAAAATGTCATGAAAAAGTGTTGGGAAAACTACCTAAAATAAATAAAAGAATAAAACGCCTAAATGAAGCTAACATGTGACCTGCACTACTTAATTGAATAAAAATATGACCTAAATGAATGCAAACTCTAGATCTTACTTAAATAACCTAAAATAGACTCAAAATGAGATGTAAAACCTACAAGACACTACATGCCAAAATCGAACCAAACCGAAAAGAAAAATAAAAGGTAAACCAAAACACTGAAATACTATGAACTAAACCTGTGAAACAAAATGAAAGGAAAATGACCTAAAACCTAAAGGTACTGTAAAATCTAGATGAACTACCTTAAAATAGACCTAGAAATGAAATAAAATGATGCAGGAATACAAGTTCAAAACTAACTAAAAAATGTAAAAAATTAAAGTGCAAATTGAAACACTAAAATGCATGGAAACTAAGAACTATGAACTTAAATGTTATGCAAATGTGATCTTACCTAAGGGAACTGTAAAAGTTGGGTTTGTAGGGTTAAAGTAGACTTGAAAATGAAGTGAAATGATAGAGTGAACATGTTCTAAAATCGACCAAAAATCATTCAAAATAGTAAGCAAAAATGGACTAACTATTAATCTAATGGGCTAAATGCAACCAAATATGAACATAGCTATAGGATAACTAGAATTCAATAACACGACCTCAAAATAGCCTTAAAAACAAACATAAAATGCATCTACTGCAAAAATGACAAAAACCCATGATATTAGCCCCTCAAAACCACATAACCACATAAAAGAGAGAAGGAAAATAAATGCAATGCAAGTGCAAAAAATGTAAGGTTCTAAACTAACATGAAACCATGGTAAAATAACATGAAAATGAATTAAAATCGTAAACAAATAGCAATAGAAATAAGAGCACTAAATAATATAAACAAGAGATGGGCAGAAAATAAAAGCAAGCATAAAACTTGAAATAAAATAAAATAAAATAAAAAGAATCAAGTTCTTTAGACCCCCATGGGAAATTCCTCAAGCTAAAGCCACCTTGGACTATCTTTTTCTTTCAATCAAAAGCTTAAACATAAGGCTTAAAACTAGCCAAAGATCGAAAAAACTGAAATTCAAAGCTGGAATTTCATTGATAAAAATGTAAATGGAAACAAGAGTAATCTTAAAATGTAAACTTAATACAATAAAACAACTTGAAAGCATAAAATAAAGCCAACATAAAACATGGAAACAAGCTAAAATGAGCACTTAAAAGTCATGGCAAGGTCAGCAAGAATGTTGCTTGCCAGTGATGTTGAAAATAAAAAAAAATGAAAAAAAAAATGAAAATACTAAATAGTGAAATGAGTAGCTCCCCTTATTCTCTCCTAAACTATCCTATATATAGCCTAGTCTTAGGTATTTTGCTAGCCCATCAAAGGTCCTTGTTGAACAATATTAACCCTTAAAAAAGCTAGCTATAATGGAGCAAAACTACTGCTGGTAAATAGACACCAAAACTATGACTTGCAAGCTGTTTTCCTCCCTATTTGTTGTATGTTGAGCTAGCATGAAGAATTTTTTTTATGCCTCCACCTAGGACACATGTAAACATTCTTATCACCTCTCAAAATGAGCCATTTGTAGACTAGAATACAACAAAACACTAAATCTAGTCCACACTAGCAACTTGGTGCGGACTTGGCTCCCATGCTCTTATGCCACATTGTATAGTCCCATGTAATCTTCCACTCATATGAAACTAAAAAGCCACATCAACCAATATACATTCTTTAAATTTGACAACCATAAAATCCTCCAAACCATCGATTTTTAGATGCATAAGAGAACCTAACAAATGCCATTTTCATTATGGTCATATTTTATCTTGACTTGCAAATGGTCCCCCTCTCTTGCATTCTTTTAATTATTGATTCATCTTGGTCAAATTTGGCTTGATTTATGGTTTGTTGGCTTGGCTTTCCTCCTATTTAGGCTCTCTAAAACTAGCTTGCATCCTTCCAAGTCAATTCCATACATTGCAAACTAGCCAATGCAAAAAATGAAGTTTGTACATGCACCAATGGCTAGCTCATAGCTTTGACTTTTCTTGGGCAAGTTTTGGCAATTTCCTTTCATCTTGATAACTTCTTTTTCTCATTAATTTTAGCTCATCTCACCTCTTAAACCTTCATTGCCATGCCTTAGTTGATTTCCTTTAATAGGTTTAACCATTACTAACATAAGGGCATAAAGTGCAAGCATATTTCCAATCACCTACTCATTAAACAAATGAAAAAATTAGGTGGACAATTAAGCAAAATTTGATTAAGAAGTAAAATAATCAATTAAGAACATGATAATTTTATAAAAATAGAAGTATCACACCCCCAAACTTGACATTTTGCTTGAAGACAAGCAAAATTATCTTATGCTAAGAGTCAATTTCACTTACTATGATCAATTGAAAATTGTTTCCTCAAAAATCACATGATGATTATAGCTTTAGGTCAATCCTAAACAAAGACTCATCATGAGAATTATCCTAGAATGTGCATTACTCAATTAAAGTTCCATTGGGTGCAAAATTCTTCACATATCACTTCATGCAATTTAGCTGTAAACATACAACCATGAAATTAACACAACGTAATCAAAGTTCACATATATTCCATAAGTTTGCCTTTTACACTTCTCTCCACTAATGTTAGACCAAAACTAAACTCAATACCATTAGATTTTTGCTAGTTTGTAATGTTAGGCTAGGTAGAGGTAAGATAAAAGATATTTTTAGGTTGAAGTACTCTACTTATGCACTAAATGCTTGTGATCAATTAAAGAGCTTTCAAGAATTTATTAACCCTTAACTTGAACTTCTCCTCTTTTTATTATTTTGATTTTTTTGTTTTTTATTCTTTTTCTCTTTCTTTCTCTCTCTCTCTCTCTCTTTTTAAATTTTTTTTGTTATTCTAAATATGACATAGCTCTCTAATTATAACAGGGATGATCCTTATACACATAGGGTAAGGACAACAATGATGAAAATGTAAGAATGGTCTAAGTTTATTGATATAGGTGCTTAATAAGGAAAGGATAATATAAGGTTCAAAAAGGGTGACTATGGATATATGCATTAAGGTTGGCTCAAAAGGCTCAATTGATCGAAATATGGCCTAAGTCATTTTTTTAATTTAGTGTAGCTTAGAATTTCACCTCCAGAAGTGATTAGACAAATTTTAGAACATAGGCACAACTTAAAAAATGAAATACAATTCCTATGATAATATAAGCAATCACTGAATAACATGCACTTCGATGATCAAAACATATACCCACAAGTGAAAGCTAGCAATCAAACACCAACAAACTCTAAAATTCATCTTATGCTTCACACAAGTTTATTCTCTTCCTAAAGCTATAATAAAAATCAATATGATTTTTATCATAGGATCAATGACAATCAAACAAAGGAAGCATACTAATAACTCATAGCAATAGTCAATTAAGCCTAAGTTTGAAAAAAAATTAGAAAATTTTTAAAATTCTGGCTCAAATTTTTGCACCTCCAAATTTTAAATGCGCATTATCCTCAATGTGTAAGCATATATGAATTTAACTGTAAGAGGTGAAGAATACTCCTTAACTAGTTGAGGCCTTTTCTTAAAGCTCTCATGATTAGCTTTTATTTTTCTTACAAACAAAACAAAACAAAAGAAATAACCTGAAATGAGAAAAATAAATAAATAAATACAAAAAATAACTAGAAAGGAAAACTTAGGTTGCTTTCCAAAAAGCATTGAATTATGATCTCTAGCTCAACCATCTCATCAACTCAAATATGATCAACCATGGCCATGGTGATTACACCATACTTGATTCTAGAACCCAACCATTTAATCATCTTTCTCTTCACAACTTTATCCCTGAAGGGATCAGCAGTAGGTTAGAGCTTGTAATCAGGTGGTGTGGTGGTGGTAGTGGAAAGTAAGCTATCAAAAATCTCACATCTCTTACTTGAAGGACTAGATATGTGGGTTTCAATTTAAGCTCTAGGGTCAATGGCGTTTCCATGACAATTTCATGATGGAGTGGTGTTAAAGATGCAATGTAAATTGTCTTGAGTGGAATTTGGAATAAGCAGGAGTCTCTAAGCTATCTTTCAATATCCCTAAATTATAACCCTTCTCATTTGGCACATTCAGCTCAAACTTGGCACATATAAAGGTTTCAAACTTAATCAAAGTTTCCTTGATCATTGATTCATTCATTTTTTTTAAGAGTCTTTGTAAAAATTCCTCTATGATGCGATTTTCATTAACTACCACAATATCATCCTTTTTAAAAAAAAAATTCCTCTGTAATTCTTTCTTTATTCTTAACTTCATCAATTAAAAAGCAATCAGCAATGCCCTTTGAATTCTGCTGTTGAAATAGCTAAAGGTATAGGATGGGTGGCTTCTATGGTTCAGACTTGCTTGAGCTAGGCCTAGAAGAACTACCCTCATAATGACTATAAGTACTACCTTCTTGAATATGTACTCAATAGGATAAAAAACTATCCACCTTTTCTTTCTTTTGTTTTTTTACTTTTTTCTTTTTCATAACAGACTCTATGGGTATGACATTAAGGGTGTCCTAATAAGGTCACTGATCTGCTCTTAATTGCTTTTAAAAGAATTACTTTACAATGTTTTTTCCCTCTCTCTTAGGATAAGGATCAGTATTGCTAGCGAAGGTGCCTTGAAAAAGTTGTTGAGAGACTTAGCCATCTCCCTTTTTGCACTTCAAGATTTTTAAAAATGGTGGTTGAGTGCATTAAAATTTTAGCTTTTTCATGCTCATTTTTAGTGCAATTTAATTCATATTTGGCTTGTTCCTTAAGATTTTTGGTAAAAGTACTCCTAAATTTTTAGATGATTTTTTGTGCAATTAGTGCAAGTGGTCTAAACTATTCAATAAGCAAAATTGACATTGAAGAAGTTTCCTTGATTTTTCTTGCATATATTTTTACTATTAATTTGATAATTTTTATAGGAAACTTTTACAAAAAAAAAAAAGATAAAAATATGAAGGATGAATGAAGGATGCTTGGAAGTGTATCATGCATGAATTGAACACAAAAAGTGCAATGAGTCAGCTAGGATTAAAGGCACCAAAAAGCTGAGCTAAGTTGGCAATTCAAAAAGCTTTCATTGGCTATAACTTGGACTTTTTGGAAGTGGCAAAATGCATAAGGAAGGCTTGCAATTGAGGAAGAACAAATAAGTCTACAAACAGCCATACACCAAGTGTAGAAGCAAGGATGAAAGAAATCTCTAAAAGCTCACCTCATTGTAGATATTTTTGAGAAGTTTTTTTTTTTGGCTCCATTCACCACTTATTTGCCTATAAATAGGAATAGAGCCAGCCATTTTAGAGAGACTTTATTTTAGGATTTTATTTTTCTTGTTCTTTAATTTTTGCACTTTCTTTTACTATATTTTGCTTTCTTAGCAACCAAACAACCCTTGATCTTTATGTTTTTCAATTGATTTTAATGATATTTTTACATTTCCTTCAGTATTTTTTAGTGTTCTTTACGATTTTAAGAATGAAACTTGCAAATTTTATTGATTTCTACCTCAAATCTATTAATTTTTTGTTGTTACTCAAATCTAATTTTAAATCTACTAGTTCTTTCCTACCAAGGTTTTTTTATTATATCTCATTCAAATATTATTTGTTTTTGTTCAAATGTTTGTTCATAGTTTTCTAATTCAATTAGCTACAACATATTATAAATTCAACCTCAAACTCTTGTTCATAGTTTCCTACTTCAATTAGCTACAACATATTAAAAATTCAGCCTCAAACTCACACCATAACATTCCAGATCAAGCTTGAAAGATTTGTCTAGATGCAGTGACAATGTAGTTTCAATTTTGATTTAGCAAGTTTGGCATGGAACTGCTCTCTCCTTAGCAAGTTTTTTGCTTTTTTTTTTTCACTTTAAATCTATAGTTTTGCTTGTTTACTTGTTGGTTTTTGCTTAATCCAGTGTATTTCTTTGGATTGATTGTTGTTTGGATCACATTTGTTGTTCATGCTCTATTTTCTACTTAGTTGTGTATAGTTTGGATTTAGAGTTCATTAAGCTAATTTTCTTCTTATTTTATGCAATTTTTGTTGAATCATTTAGTAAACTTGTTGATTTAGCTTGTTTTAGCTCAGTTTTAATTCATTCTCTATAGAAACTTTTAGGTCTAATTTTTTTCTCATTTGAATTGGTAGATACTACAATGAACTCAGTTTTAGTTTTGACTTTTTCTTGTTAATTCTTGCATTTTCTTTTCAATATTGTTCTTCAAATTACTTTCTCATATTGTTCCTTTAATATTCTCTAAATTCCCAATTCATATTCCATTGATTTTATGCAATTTAAGTCCATATTTTTAGTTTAAATTTTAGTTTTTAGATTTACACCTACTTTTGGTTTTTAAATCTCTACCTTGGATTTTACAATTTTCTTCCATTACTTGCATTTAATTTTTGTTGTTATTTCACAACATTAATTGTTTTTCTATTTCAAGTTTGATTTCATGAAAATTGTTAACATTTAGAATTAAGTTTCATTCTTGATGTCATAGTTTTCTTATTGTAGCCTTATATTTCTGATTTTACAAGTTTTGTAAGTTTAGTTGCATGTTGCATTTACATTACTTCATTTTTACTTTAAATTTAATTTTAATTCCATTTAGCTACTGTATTTCACATTTTATAGCATGCATTTACCTCTTGTTCTCATTCATTTTCTCATTTACTTAGCTTTCCAATTTTGATATTTTTGATGCTTTATCCAATTTTATTTTTGTAGTAGTTAGTTTTCATGTTTGTTTGTTGATCGAACCAACTTTAGAAGGTATGGGGATAATAGGTACTTAGCTTAGGAATGTCTTTAACTAATCCTTATGGGATTAAAATCTAGGCTTTTTAGTTTTTATTATTACTTAAATGGCCTATGTACTTATAGAGTTTCCCCAATCAAGCTTTTAGTACTATTACCAGAGATTAGGTGTAAAGAGTCTTAGGCTAATATCGTCCTTCACCATGCTATTTTATAGACTGGTTCACCCTTAGTGTACTTTTGTTAGGTTAGTTACTAACTTATTTTTATTTCCTTAGGTTGTACAAACTAACTTGTTTTGCATAGGTTTTTTTTTAGGATTTTTTTTCCATATTTGGGATTCCAATACTTATGAGGTAGTTGAGCATCATGTGAACCATGCTAGACCTTATTATTTCAATGACTTCTTAGGACGATGGCCTAGTAAGGAAGAAAATGCCAAAATAGAGTTGGCTCTTAAAGATTTAACCAAAAAAATGAACTCTATAAAAAATCTAGTAAAGGCCATTAAAGCTAAAAGTGATCCCAAGCCTAGTTTAGTCCATAACTTTCCAAACTCACATGATAATGGTCAAATGTATAAAAGAGTTTACCATAGTGATATATGTCCATATAACTAATACTTTTAATCTTACACAAACACCTACATTACTCACACTTGAGAGGGTTATCCTAAGACTATGTGGAATGCTAATCTGAGATATTCCTTTAGTTCACCACCTCATTATACCCCAACTTATCCTATCGAGCATCACTTCGACAAAACCTTTCACCACCCTAACATTCTTCACCATCATTGCAAGTTTCTCAAGTGCCACATTATGCTCCACCACAGTAGTAGTTTTCTCCATCATGATGTCATTCATCTTCACATCATTTTTCATGCACACAATGTTCATCACTACCTTGAAGAGATGCTTATTGAATTACTCCAAACTCAAGAAAAATACCAACTAGACCTAGAGTCATGCATTAGAAATTCTAGGTAATATGGTCAAAATACCTATACCTTAAATACTTACTTTTTAGATCATATGCCTAGGACTACAAAGTCAACATTTTGTTAGAAGGAGAAGAAAGAGCATACATTAGGGAATCACTTGAGGAGAGCAGGTTCGATGTGAATTGATGATAATGATGAAAGCTTGTTGTGTTGGAGACACCATATTTTGTAAAAGTTGTAGAGAAAAAAATAATAGAGGTAAGGCCAAGCTTATGGCTAGGATGATGGATTATTTATGAGAGTTGAGATAGAGGATAGCATTTAAAAAGAAGTTGATCTTGATACTCCACTAATGCCATTTCCCAAGTTCTTTAATGATCACTTACCCAATTGTGTGAAAATAAATAAGGTGGATATATGTGTTGATAAGAAAAATTTACTAGATAGATCACTCAAGCGTTTAGACACATTCTTTCTTGAATCTAATATTCAGCTTAAGGATGAAGATGAATTCATTAGTATAGAACTTACTTTTTTAGTAGCTTTTCTATTCCTTAATCTTATGCCCAAAGCTATAGACACCTAATTTTTAGAGCTTCCTTTAGATAGACCATCAATGTAAGAAAAAGTGAATGATATGAATTTTGGAGAGGATGGTTCAATTTTCTACCAAGAGTTGCAAAAAGGTCTCAACAATAGTCTTAATCAACAAGAAAATGAACCTTATAGTATATCCATGCATTTTTCTTTGTGTTTTGAAAATCCATTATATAATGAGTTGAAATTGCATATATTTGAAAACCCATCGTTTAATGATTGTGATGAGGGTTGTTTGACTCCACATTAGACACAACTTTTGTTGAGTTTACACCTATATCATTTATGAAGGATTCTTTCATTATAGACCTTATATCCATATTTTCTATGGTGGTACCTATCTCATTGGTACTAAAATCAATGACCCCCTCTATTAGGCTATACTACAATATGTTTAAAATATTCATAGAGGTGCGATACAATTCTACCCTTGAGTACCACATTCATTTAAAGCTTATCAGTACATATTTGGTGTAGAGAAAAAGAATAAAGTTGGTAGATTCTGAAACAAAGTATGTATGATTCTCTAATACCAATGAAAGTCAAGCTTTTAACTTTAAATAAAATGTTTCTTATGAGGTAACCCAAGCTTTAGATTTTATGTTTTGTTCATTTGCTTATTTTATGATTTTTATGTTTTGTTTGTCTTTTCTTGTACATATTAATATAGTTTCTTTACGTAGTGGTTTTCTTTATTTTGTAAGTGAATAAGAGCTTGAAATGATGCACTAGTTTTGGCCTAATTTGAACTTCACATTCAGCCATCATGCCTTCATGTGATAGGGGAGTTCTCTTATTTCTTTTTTTTATACTTTATTGCTTTATGTTTATACATTGAAGACAATATGTTATTTAAGTTTGGAGGTATATAAAATTTGTTCAAAATTTTTTGAATTTTCTTTGATTTTTGCCTTGAAATTGAGCTTGACATGTGGTAGCTTGAATCATTATTATGCTTTCTTTGATTAGTTATTCATGAAACCAATGATAGGTAGAGATTAAGAATGAATATAGCTTTAGAAAAAGATTGAATGGGTGTGAAATATGAGATTATACTTAGGTTTAGTAAATTCTTGAATAAGGTTTAGTCAATCTATGCGGTATTCATGTTAAATAAAGCATTGAGGGTATATTATGATTCTTGTTCAATCTTGTTTTGCCTGAGGACAAGGCATTGTCCGCTCTGGCCCTCCTGGCCTCACGATTTTGTCCTACAAAAGGTGCCTCACAAGGAAAAGATGGTGTGAACCATTTTATACCCCAGTGACCCTCATATTATGTTCAATGTGGGATTCAAGACTCTTCCTTAGGTCCGTGACATTCTCTCCCACCCAACCTCGTGACGCCTTCATCACTGAGGCTGGCCACCCTGCCTACCTCCCTCAAGGTGCTTGGCATAGATCGAACTGTTTAAGGCTGGCTCTGATACCACTTGTCATGGGTCGAGAGTTAAGCTCCAAACCCGTGCGGCTTTGGGACCCGGGCATCCACTCATCCGGTGTCTCAGATCAGCCTAACCGCCATGGTTCACACCCTTGTGAGGTATTGTCCGCTCTGGCCCCCTTGGCCTCACAGTTTTGTCCTACAAAAGGTGCCTCACAAGGCGGAGGTGGTGTGAACTCTTATATACCCCAGTGACCCTCCTATTATCTTCGATGTGAGATTCAGGACTTTTTCTTAGGTCCGTGACATTCTCCCCCACCCAATCTCGTGACGCTCTCGTCACGGAGGCTGGCTACCCTACCTACTTCCCTTAAGGTGTTTGGTGTGGATCGAACGGTTTAGGGCTGGCACTGATATCACTTGTCACGATTTGGTCCTTTACGCTATATATGCAATAAGACATTCATGTACATTTGTGAGCTATGCAATATTAGGAAAAAAAGGTAGAGCTCAGAAAAAAAATAAAAAATTGAAAAAACTTTTGAAAAAAGAAAAAAAAATCCAGCTTGCAAAAGAAAAAAAAAACAAGAAATAGAACAAAAATGTGAAAAAGATAAAAGAAAAGCAAAAACAATAAAGTGATGAAAAAGCAAAACAAAAACAAAAATAAAAAAATGGGCACAATCAAAGTTTGGGGTGATTCTTTAGTCAAGCTTACATTTCTTACCTTAAAAGCTCAACTATGGATGATTCTTGACATGTGATGCATTGTTAGAGTACTTAAGCCTAAATGAATTTTATCATACCTTGACCTTAGCCTTACATTAAAAGCTTGTTAAAGTCCTAAATGATCATTGATAATGTGTTTATCTACATTAGTGGAGAAAGATATGATAAGCAAACTTATGGAACATGAGCGTACTTAATTGATCTTTGTTATTAAAGTTTCAAGTTTGGCATAACATTACTAGATTTCATGCAAGGATGTGTGAGAGGTTTTGTTTGCTTATGGAACCATAGTTAGGAATGATCTTAACCTAGGTAGATTCTTATATTAGCACTCATTCGTGATATTGCTTTAGTTATATCCATTGATTAATACATGAAGCTTCCATGTTGAATGAAACATTGAGAGTATATGATGATTCTTGCTCAATCTTGTTTTGCTTGAAAACAAGCAAAAACTTAAGTTTGGGGTTTGATTGCACTAATATTTTAGCTTTTTAATGCTTATTTTTTGTGTAATCTTCATTATATTTTAGCTTATTCCTCGTAAATTATGGCAAAAATATTCCTAAATGCACATTTTTTGCATGTGTAGGTAAAAATGAAGAAAATGAAAAATTTTGGTCAATTTGGATACTTTTTAGATTATTTTTTAAGCAAATTGTGAAAATGTTCTAAAACTAATGTCATTAAGTTAGATTTTTTTTTAGGGAGTTTTCTCGAACTATTCTTCCATGATTTTTTAGCATTATTTCTAGCATTTTCTAATGATTTTATTGTTAAATTTACTCATGGAATACCTGAATTTTTTTTTAGCAAAAAATGAAAGCATAAATGGATACAAGAGGCTTAACAAGGAAAAGATGGTGCATTAGTGGCATGGAATGTAACTTTCATTTGCATGAGAATTGAGCTTCACATTTTGGCATTTAAAGGACAACTTTAAGAGGTGATGACATGGCACATTGGAGAGCTCCTACTAGCTATAAAGTGAATTTTTTGGTGTGGCAAAAATGCATAAAGAGAAGCTTGCAAACCAGTGAAGAGTTTAAAGCCAAATAGAAATACACCAAGTGTAAAAGTAAGGAGGAAAGAAGTCTGTAGAAGCTCACTTCATTATAGATATTTTGAAGAGCTTTTTTGAGCTCCATTCACCACTCTCATGCCTATAAATAAGATTGAAGCTAGCCATTTTAAAGAAACTTTAACTTAGGGATTTATTTTTTTTGTTCTTTATTTTTAGCACTTTCCTTTATAGCATTTTACTTTCTTAGCAACCAAATAGCCCTTGATCTTCATGTTTTTTCTATTGATTTTGATTGTAATTTTACATTTCCTCAAGCTTTTTAGTGTTCTTTACAATTTTGGCAATGAAATTTGCAAATTTGGTTGATTTTTAGCTCAAATCTTCAAGTATTCTTGCTAATCTCAAAATTGTTTTTGCATCTTCACACTTGACCTAGTTGCAATGTTTTAACCAAAACTAAAGTATTTCATACTTGTTTTGCTCCAATTTTGTTTCAAAGTTTTTTAACTCATTAGACTTCAACATAGTAAAAAATCAGCTTCAAATTTATACCCAATCAATACAGTTAATTTTTGTAAATTAAGGTTCAAATCTTGGAGGTAGTGAAGATAAGGTGTGCAATTCAGGTTGGAGCTTGGTTTTTCTCTCCTCTAGGCAATTTGTTTGCTCCTTTAAACATTTGAACTCTGAGATTTACTTGTTTCTTTC
Organism: Durio zibethinus; assembly: GCF_002303985.1. Next base: position 10,700,338 of record NW_019167849.1, on the reverse strand, counting down.
TTATTTTCATTATTTTGTAATTTATTTCATGTTTTAATGGCTGTTCAATTAATTTTGTTGACCATACTCTGCTTTCAGCTTATTTGCTTACTGTTTGGATTTTTAGTTTGTTGAGGTATTTTTTTTCTTATTTTGGTGTGAATTTTTTGTTAGATTTTATAGTAAACTTGTTGATTTAGCTTATTTTAGTTCACTTCAAGTTCACTCTCTCTAGAAGATTCCAAATCTAAATTTTTCTCCACTGAATCAGTAGTTAATGAACTAAAATCAGTTTTTGTTTTACACTTGTACTTGTTGATTCTTGTAATTCCTTCAATTTTTGATCTCCAATTTAGTTTCTCATGTTGTTCCTTTAATGTACTATCAATTTTGGTTCATATTCATTTGATTATACATGAATTAAATCCAAATTTCTAGTTTGAAATTCTAGTTTCCAAATTTTGCTATATTTTTTATTTTCGTGTTCTAGCTTAAATTTTGCAATTTTTTTATTGGTTGCATTCCAAATTTGTTTTTACTTTAAATCATGTTTAGTTCATTACATTTCAATTTACCTACTATTTTTGCACTTTATTTTACTTTACTTAGTTTACATTTTGCAATTCTACACCATACGATACTTTTGTTACATGCTTTGGTTGATTTCTTTTTCTTTTAGTTAATTTAATGCCATGTTTTCCTTTGTTTGATTGAGCCAACTTTAAAAGGGTATGGTCATAATAGATATTCAGCTTAGGAATTTCTTTACCTAATCTTAGCAGGATGATATCTTTACTGAAACTATTACTACTTGTACAACCTGTACACTTGCATAGTTTACCCAATCAATGTTTCGGAGTTGGTTACGCATAAGAAAGGATTAGCACTCTCACAGTGCCCATTGAAAATGATACCAAATGATTGCATATTATCCTTGAGCTTTTGTAAAAATGGTCTTGTTTTTAATGTTTAAAACTAATCCTTTCATTTATCCTTTTCAATAATCATAGCTTTTCAAAAAAAATTCTTGAAAATTATTTTATTGTTTTTTTTTAAAACAAAACCATTTATTTTTTGATCAAGATGAAAAATCCTAAGTATCGAAACATTTCCTTTTCTCCCCTATATTTATGCAAAGCTTCAAAAATGGCTCTAACTTTAGGAGTTTTTAAATTGTCCCACAAAATCAAGATAATACTTTGCGTGAATGGTAACCATTGAGAGTTTTCGTACATTTAAGCAAGAATCTCAAAGGCTATTTTTACTTAGAGTATTACTTTATTTTATTATTTGAAAACATTTTCTTAAAAGACCTTTTTTTAAAAAACATGTGAAAGTTATGGAGTCTCCACCAATTTTTTTTATCTAGGTGTGATTAGCCACTTATGTAAATCTATCTTTTCAAGGTTATCTTAAGTGTAAACTAAGGTACCCAAAAAAAATAGGTTCTAATCTATATCAACAAAGCTAAGGTTCGAGAGTCAGTCACATGCAAAGAAGATATTAGCATCCCTTTACGCCCAAAATTGGTATCAAATTAATTATATGTTAACTTATCTATGCCTTAATCAAATATGGTCTTTTTTCATGCAAATCAATTAATTCTAATCATTTATTTATTTACACAATATTGTCATACAAAAAATTCTATCAAAAATTAAATATGCAATCATGCAATAATCCGAAATATCATGCAATAAATATAAAATCATACCATGCAATAAATCATATAATAATATAAAAAATAAACATGCAATAATATTATAAAATATTATAAAATATCATGCAATAGTATAAAATATCATGTAAAAATTAATTACCATGCAAACAAATTAATCATGCAAATATAACATTATCATACTATTAATATAAATTATCATGCAATAATATTAAAATATCATGCAAATAGATACTAATAAATATATTAATAATCATACAATTTTAAATCATGCAAATATATTAATAAATATGCAATTATAAATCATGCAAATGTATTAATAAACATGCAATTATAAATCATACAAAAATGAATATAATCATGCAAAAATAAATATAATCAAGCAAGTAATAATAAATAATTTACCAAATTTTCTTTTTCATTCTTTAATTCAATCACACAATTAAATATTAAAAATAAAAAATAAAAAAACTAGAAAATAGAAAAATCATAAAATAAGAAACAAAAATAACCATAAAAAGAAAAACAAAACCTTACGATCAAGTTTGGTTTGGATAGAATATACACGCAAATCCACTCAGGTCTTAGCATAGGCCAAGGGCTCTCAAAATGCTGTCATTTGATGCTACTTATAAAAGTGAAAAAAAATCCTTCATTTTCCTCAAAATTCACTCATTCATTCTCTCTTTAAACAAATTTCTTCAACTTCTCTCCAAGCTTTTTCAACAAAAAACTAAGAACACTTGCCAAATTCCTATATCCCGACGTTGAAAAATCCAAAAGGCATCAAAAATTTCAAATCAAACCCAGAAACCACTGAGAATTTCAGATTCTAGCCACTGTCGATCCTTTCAGCCATTGTAGATCTCACAAAAAAAACTTAAACTTTTATCAAAAAATTCAATCTAAATCTAGAAAAACCCAGAAATTTAAAACTAAACCTCGAAAATAAGAAAAAAAATCTAGAAATTCAACAAATTCAACCTAGAACCCATAAATCAAAACCAAATCTATAAATTAAAATTCCCCAAATCCCAAAATAATCCACAAACCTAACCCAAAACCTAAGAATCAAATTCAATAATCCAAGAACTTTAAAAATTTTACATTAACCTAAATCCAAAAACATAAATTAAATTCCAAACTACTTCCAAAAAAGCCCAAACTTAGAATGATTCTCAAAGCCTAAAAAAATTAACCTAGAACCAGAAAAATTCAATTACTTTGAATTGTTTGATATTGTTTCTTTGCCAATTACTTATTCTTTTCTATGCATTGTTGATTGGGTCTTCATTTAGGGATTCAATCCCTTTCAATTTCGAAAAAAATTAACTCAACCAAATCTAGGATTTTTCTATGATTTGATTTTCTGTGATTTTTCTTTTTCATGAAGAATGGGGTCCAAGAAATTCCAAAATTATTAAGTCATTGAGTTTCAGAATTAAATCTACAGTTGAATTGAATCCAAAACAAATCTCACATTTTTTATTTTGGTTTTTTTGACTTTTTTTTTATATGACCTTTGACTAAAAAGTAAAATTAAACCAAAAAAAAAAAAAACATCAAAATCAAAATCAAATTAAATTTTTTGGGTTTTTATCCCATTAGGCCTAAAGCTTTCAAATCAGGCTCAATTTATAGTCGAAGGCCTATTTCAATTCCAAAAAAAAATTTTGAACAAAATGAGATGTCTACATAATCATTCCTTTCATCACTACATATATATATTTTTTTCAGTGAAGCTAGACATTAAGCTCCATTTGTTTTTAGTGAAAAATTACTTTTAAAAAATAATTTTTGAAATTTTTAGTGTTTTTTTGATAGAAAATTAGTTAGTTAATGGAAAATGACTTATTGATCAACAAAAAAATGAGAACATTTTTTTAAGAAATTGTCCTTTTCTTTTTAAATGTGGAAAATAATTTCTAAAAAATAGTTGTCTATGGATAATACTACTTTTCAAGCTCATGAACATAGTTTTACTCAAGCCGAACCATAAACATTATTTATTTTAAGCCTGTGCTTAATTTGATTTAACCCGAAATCTTATTATATTAATAAAAATTTTCATTATGTACTAATCTCCATCTTTGCTCCGCGAAAAAAGCTAATATAATTGAAAAGATGTTTTCAAAAAAGGATGTGGCTAGGATATTACATATATCATTAAGCAAGATAAAGGGTCAAGATGTGCTTATTTGGCTAGACTCTCAGCTTAGGAAATATAAAGTTAAGCTGGCCTACTATGTAGTTAGGGAGGTTTTATGTAGACAGGAAATGAATAAAGCTCAATGGTAACACATTTGGAATGTGGTGTGGCAAAGGCAAACTATGGTTTAAACTTGAAGGGGCTTGCCCCCCAAAGTTTTAAAAACCTTTATATATCTATACTACTATATATAAAAAAGTTCCCAAAGGAACTTAGGCCTGCCACATATTCGATTTTTTTTTTGTTAAGTTTTTCATGATTTTTCTCCTTTCTTAAGAATTTTCTTTTCAATTTTATGGGTTTAGTTCTAAAAAAATTCCTTTTACTCTTTGCTGCATAGTTCATGAGGAGACATCTACTTTTCTTTTTACTTTTTTTAGAAATTTTGACTAACATTAAATGAGATCTGACCAAAATCGTATTTTAAATTCTTTTCAAAGACCCATACAAACCCACTTCTTGAAAAGCTCATACTTTAAAGCGAGTTGTCCACTTAAAAATTATTTAAATTAGTTTAAACATTTGCATAGAATGAAATTTGGCATTCATGGAATATATCAAAGGGTCACGTGGCAAGTCAATGAAAAAATGTTAAAAGGCTTGAGAGAAAGTAAGCAATAGGATGCGTGAAAAAATAAGGAAGAAAATAAGAAAAAAGAGGTAGTTTTACGTTTAAAAAGCTCTCTTTTATGTTTTTTTTAATCAAGTCATCTTCAAGAAAACAAAAGAATCATTTTTGTTTTTGTGTTTCTTAAAAAAATTTAACTAACAATTTTTACCAAAAAAATCACCTGTAAAAATACTGTAAATTTTACCATCAAAAGAACACCCCAAAAAGAGGTTTTATTTGTGGTTTTGTTTTGCAGGTTTTTAGTAAAAAAAAATTAAAAGCAAAAAGAAAGCAAAAAAGATCAATATGTTAAAACGGTGGCATTTCCACAATTAGATTAATCAAATCTAAAAAAAATTATATTTTGATGGAGCAAGGTATGCGAGGATGGATATTTTAATAGATACGTAAATGTAGGTAGTTATATTATTAGCATTGTTATTTGATGGGAAAGGTGGTTTTAAGGGTGACAGTAGGGGTGATGATGGCGACTTGTGTAGTGGCAGCGTTGGTCATAGGAAAGAGAGTAATGAGTAGGAGGAAATGGAAAATAGTAGTTAGAGTTTTGAAAAAGTTGGAAGAAAATTTTGAAACCATAGTTGGGAGGTTAAGGCAAGTGATGAAGGCTATGGCTGTTGAGATGCATGTTGGTTTGGCTTCTGAAGGAGGAGCCAAGCTTAAAATATTGCTTACTTTTGATGATAATCTCCCTTATAGGTAATCAAAACTCATCTTTTTTTATTTTTGTTGCTTTTAATTTTGTTTTTTTTAGGTTATTATGGTGAATAAAATTTGTAGGTTTTTTTTTGTGAGATTAAAATGTGTTCATATAAGTTTAGTTATTAATGCATTGTTTAGATTGGTTGATTCGGCATTCAATTCAACAACTAAAAGAAGCAAAAACTTTTACCCAAAAGCATAAACATAGAAAAAATAAGAGAAAACCAAAATTGAAAGAAAAATACATGAAAAAAAATTGAGAATATAATTGTATGAAAGCTTGATTCAATTTTGGTTTACCAAAATTATTTACTTTTTTTTAACTTTTTAAAAAGAAAATAGAGGAAAAAAAAAAGGAAAGATCATTTGAATATGGAAGAGGATGATTGGAAGATCATTCATCACTTATGGTAGATATTCAAAACATAAAGCCAACCCATGCTTTTAATGCTGCTTGTGTGACTGGTAAACCAAATGTTGATTGGTGTGAATCTCACAAAATAGAAATAATTCACACCAATGTAGCTGGAACCTTGACCTTAGCAAATGTTTGTAGAGAGCATGGGCTTTTGATGATGAATTTTGCTACTGAGTGTATATTTGAGTATGATGCTACACATCTTAAGGGCTCTAGCATTGGCTTTAAAGAGAAAGACAAACCCAATTTCATCAGTTCTTTCTATTTAAAACCAAGGCTATGATAACTACATTGGATATCTTTAGTCTGATTCACATTTTGTTTGTTAGTTTGTCTTAAGTACTCATAAATTTTTTGCATTTTTTTAGGTTGAAGAGCTATTAAAAGATATGACAATGTCTGCACCCTCAGAGTTCAGATGCCAATCTCTTCTAACTTAAGCAATCCATGCAACTTCATCACCAAGATTTCACGCTACAACAGGGTGGTCAATATTCCCTACAACTTGACAACCTTGGATGAACTTCTTTCAATATCCATTGAGACGGTAAAAAAGAACTTAAGTGACTTATGGAACTTCAAAAACCCTGGGGTTGTAAGCCACAATGAGATCCTAGAGATGTACAAGACTTATATTAACCCCAAGTTTCAGTGGGTGAACTTTACATTTGAAGAACAAGCCAACGTGATAGTTGCTCCTCAAAGTAATAATAAGTTAAATGCGTCTAAGTTAAAGAAAAAGTTCCCTGAGTTGCTATCAATCAAGGAATCCCTGATTAAGAATGTCTTTGAACCCCTACAAGAGAACTTGACCCTAATAACTAGGTTTCAGCCATACAACCTAAGCAAGCATTAAAATCTGCTTTCTACATATAGTAGTATGGCTAGGAATATCTATTCATTTGTTACTGCTAGCTTCCACCTCATTAATTTTACTCAAATAATATTTATTTTTAAATTTCTAACCTTTTTTTTCTTTTCATCTTCGTTATATATACTTATACAATACATAATAAAACAAAACAAAAAAGAACCAGGGGGAACTAGGGCTGCTCACTAATATATATTTAAATTGATCCCTTTTAAATTAAAATTATTATTTTATTTATTATTTTATGTTTCATAATCTAATTTTGCATTGGAATATAAGAAAGATTAAAATCATATTACTATTCTATATTTATTATATTTATTCTAATAATTATTCTTTTTTTTTTTTAGTTTCATAATTTAATTTTATGCATTATAATTTAAGAGGGACTAAAATCATATAGTGTTTTTTCCCTTGTTTTATAATTTACTATAATTTCTCCTTTCCATGTAATTTTTTTTACTTTTAATTTTACTCCATATCTTTATTTAATGTTGTCATGCAATCTACTTTTCAAAGAAAAAAAAAGATTAAAACTGTTCTATAGAAGATTTGATCACAACTTTGAATATCAAAATTTCAACTTCATTCTTTTAAAAATTATATTTATTTTTCTTATTTTAATAAAATATTATTTAACAAATGATTTATTTGTATTTTTTAATTTTAAATTATCAAAATAATAAAAACAGTTTTCATAATTCATTGAAAGCTTGTATAATTAGATATTTTACCATTAATTTGAAAGTATTGGTACTCTTTAAAATTTAATTTTGTCATAGTTTTATTTTTATTTTATAATTTTATGAGCTTGCTACTTCTTATTATCAATAAACTATATACATATATATATATATATAGATTATGATATTAGTATATATGATATTAGAAGTCTTATGGAAAAAAATAAAATAAAGTATTAGTGGGTGCCTCCAAAACTGAAAACTTGGTCAGTAAACAATATCCTACCAACTGCTGAGAGATTGAATAGGAGGGATTTGCAGATGAATGGCCAATCTCGGGTGTGTGGCAATTCTGAGAAGACTTGGCATCATTTTCATTTGCTGTAATATAAGCCATGTGATATGGAGCCAGTTATGGCCATCGATACACTCTATGTCAGGCAATTTTTCACCTGAAGATTTTTGGTTTGAATTTCTGACAAGGACCTTACAAGTAAACTGTCTTGAATTATGCATGCATGTTGTTTGGCTACTATGGAATAATAGAAATAAATGCCTCCATCAAGGAGCATGTGCTATGTGGAAATCATTGGTAGAAACAGCCCGCGTGAGGACGAGGGAAAGGCTAAAACCGGTTGCCCAACCAACTATATACGATCTCGAGCACGCCACAAAGACAGAGTAGGCAACCTCCTGTACTGGCTATGGTAAAGCTCAATGTGGATGCAGCGTATAGGGACAGAAAACAAGAAGCTGAGCTAGGTGTTGTTTTTAGGGATTCAAAGGTTTTTTCAGTAATGACTTGGGTAGACTGGATTGAAAGTTCCCTTCAACTAGCTTTTGAACAGGGTGCAGAGCGAGTGATAGTGGAGAGTGATCTATGCTGGCAATAAAGGAAATTAGAAACGCGCATGGCTCGCTTTGGTCAGCGGGTAATTGGCTTATGGATATAACGGCATTAGCAGCAAATTTTCAGTCGAGAGGCTAATCGTCTTGCAAATGAATTAGCAAAGATTGGTTTGTGGGTAGGGGAACAGAGTTTTCGAGGGAATGCTCTCCCAAGCTCTATTTGTAATCCTGATTCTATTTTATAATATATGCAATGATGTTTGGGTTAAAATAAATAAATAATAAATAGTTTTGTTTTAAATGTTCAATATTAATATAATATTTTTAATATTAATGTTTTAAGTGGATCTCTTCTCTAAATATTATTATTAAAATATAATTATTTTAATAATAAATAAATTTAACATATTTTAATAATAAATAGTTTTTAATATTTTAACATTTATGTTAATATTATTTGAAAAGACAATTTTTTTAAAAAAAAATCAAATATTTACTCATCCAAATAATAAAAAATCTCTAATGTTTCAAAAAAATTAAATATTTTCCTGAAAACATTTTTAAAAGACAAATTCTATGAAACAAATGAGTCTTAATATATACTCTATATGCATCCAACCATAATAATTCTTAAATATAAATTCTATTAACTTTTCGAATGAACTTTAACCATATTTATAACTTCATTTCTAACTAAATAGAGATTTCATAACTTAAGCATTCTTAAGAATAATAAGATAATTTATATGATCACTCAGGATAATGAATCCTATTTCGATCACTTCTCTATCTCTAAATGATTCATATCATACCTAATAGCTACCTTACTAAGTATCTATGGTTAGCAAAATAATATAAAAATGTAACACTTGTCATATAAATTAGATAATAAACTTAAGTCAAATGATCACTTATATAACTATTATATAAGAATTTTACCATTAACACTTAAAGTGATTAATAAATGATATTCTTATTTCGAGTCATATTTACTATTCTTATTCTTATAATAAACATCTAAATATTTAGCATGCATATCTATATTTTAATTAAAAAGATTAATTGTTTATTTTACAAGTAGGAATATAAACATATACCAAACTCAACATTTTGTACAATATTCATATCTTAATAAATTATTGATTAGAAATAATTTAATAATAATATTTTTATGTAATAAAGATTTCATAATTATAATTTAATTTTTTCTAATTCCTTTCGGGCTTATTCTACAGATTTTATCTAATAAATCCATGTAATTATTTAAACTTATAGGTAAAAAAAAATACTTTAATAAATAAAAATAATAATGTATTTCACAACTGATTCAATTGGTTATGGGATATATATTAATTCAATTTGAGATAAATGTGAATATTCAAAGAGAAAAAGTTGAATATCCTAAGAAAAAAAAATGAGATTTTATTTTTAATTTATTGATTTAATGATCAAATAAATCTTAAAAAAATACATGATTGAAATTCGATCACAACCTTCCCTCCCCCTTTTAACGTAAGGCTCTGCCCTTCCTTGACTAATCAAAAAAACAAAAAGACGAGGCTTCACAGCCGGTTGCAAGATCAGCGTCAACATTTGGTTTTATTTCGTTCATTTCTTAATTTAAAAGGGAAGTAAAATTACTATTTTAATAAAAGAATGAGAAAGTACTCACTGGCGACCAAACAATTGCCAACTGCCTTTCCTAATTAAATACTGTACAACAAAAAAATTTTGTAAAATAAGAAAGCAATTTGAAAATTAAAAATTAGTTGTCCTAATCTTTACGCATATTCTCTTGCGCGGTATCCAATTATCCGGTTACTCATTTCAATAATTTTACGACCTGAATCGCGAACCGTTCATCCCAATCAACAACTCTGACAGCCGGTTATCCAACGGTCTATAATTAACAGAGATTTTTACAAGTTTCTTCCTTTTCGTATAATATCATTTTGATGTTGTCGATTAATTTCAGACACAAGTATCTCGCGCCTCGAAACCCTCGATAAAATTATCGAAAGTCCTTCTGGCCAAAAAAAAAAAAAAAAATCCTCTAAACAATCTGTTGTGAAAGTTTCTTTGTTTAAGTTTTCAGTTTTCCCTCTGATTGTCTCTCGCTTTCTTTTGTAATTTCTCTTTTTTCAATTTTCCCGTTATCCGAACAACCTCCTTTATCTGTTTTTTCGTCTCTTTGCTGCTCTGAGAAATGGAGATGGTTATGGAGGATTGGCGCTCGAGCAGCTCGCATTCTATTCACTCCATGGCTTTCGAGGCTTTATCTGCCACTGTTCGAACACGACGGTTTGTTAAGAATGCAATACCTAGTACTCCACGAATATCTGTAGTTGGAAATTGTTAAAGTGTTTTTCTAGTTTTAGTGATTTTTTTCTTTTTTGGAAATTCGTTGCTTTGACTTTTTGACTATTTCTTTGCTTTAAACCTGGAATTTTGAAGAATTGAAGTAGCGATATCTAGGGTTTTTTCATGAAATTCTCTGAGAATTTAGAAGTTTATTTTTGAAAGAATCGGTGAATTGAATTTTTAGGTACTTGTGGAATTAGCGCTCCTTTGGCTAGGGTTTCATGTGGAATTGCTGAAAATGCTTAACCTTTCAAGTGTGGAAGAAGTTGAAGAAGCATGCTAATTTGAAGGTTATGGCTTTGAATGATGTTTGACCTTCAAATGAAGTTGTTGTGAAATTTGTTTCTGTTAGGGCTTTTACGTTTTTGTAAAATGTTATAAAGGTAAAATAAACAAACTGAATTTGAATTTACACTAGGTGGAATTGTGGATTACTAGGGTTTGGATTTTAATCATATTGTTTTCGTGGGAAAATTTGAATGGCGGAAAGGAGGGAGTTAGGATTTCCAAGGACAAGTGCTTGTAGTCTAAAGGAACAGTTAGCAAGAACTACTCTTAACAATGTAAGATCGCAAGGGCATACTTTTATAGAGCTTCGTGAGGATAGGAAGCGATTCATATTCTTCTGCACTTTGTGTCTTGCACCATGTTATAGTGATTCAGTGTTATTTGATCATCTGAAGGGTAGCCTTCACACAGAGAGGTTAGTGGCTGCTAAGGTTACATTGCTAGGAACTAATCCATGGCCTTTCAATGATGGTGTTCTGTTCTTTAGTAAGTCGAATGAAAAAGAGAAACAGTTGGTTGCTGTAAATGGTAACGAAAATAGGTTGCTGGAGTTTGAAAACAATGATAAGAACCTTGCTGTTGTGGAATATGTTGGCAATCAAGTTAGTTCCTATAACAAGAATGTGAATGGTGGAGCAGGGGATTCTGGTTTGGTGATTCCAGGGGTGCTAATCAAGGATGAAGTTTCTGACTTGAAAGTGAATTTTACTGGTTTTGGGAAAATTTCAGCCAGGTTCTCTGAGAAGGATGGAGTCTCAAATGAGATTAGAAGAATATGGTGTGAATGGTTGGGGAAAGAGGCTCCAAGAAATGATGATAAGTTGAAGGTTCCTAAGCATGACTTTGCTGTTGTCACTTTTGTTTATAATTGCGATCTAGGCAGAAAGGGATTGCTTGATGATGTCAAATCACTATTAACATATGGTTCTCCCATGGAATTGGATAATGGTGAAGCTGCTAGTAAGAAAAGGAAGAAGTCATCTTCTGACCCAGAGGATACAAGTGAATCTTTGAGTAATCAGTATGATTCATCTGGAGAATACTCTTCAGCTTCAAATAGTGCTTCTTCAAGACTGGAATTAGATCGATATGATGATCAGCTTATGCTCACAAGATTTATATCAAGTAAGGCTCTAAGGCGAGAGTTGAGGCAGCAACAAAGGATAGCTGCTGAAAGAATGTGTGATATTTGTCAGCAAAAGATGCTTCCTGAGAAAGATGTTGCAACACTCATGAACTTGAGTACTGGACAACTTGCTTGCAGTAGCAGAAATGTTAATGGGGTATGATTCTCTACTCAATTTGGCTCTGAATCACCTTTTAAGTTATTGAGGAGCACAAATCTGCATCATATTGGTCAATATGGCCTATTTCTTAGTGTCAGCTTGAAGCATTGATTAACATATTAACTCGTTTACACTTCTAAGTTCAAGTTTCATTTACATTCATCATTTTTTTTACATGTAGGCATTCCATGTATTTCACACTTCATGCCTTATACATTGGATACTTCTTTGTGACCTTGAGAGCATTGAGAACCATTCAGTTAATCCAAAAGTAAAACGAAGATCTTGGAGAAAAAATGGAGTCAAATGCAATGAGAGGGGGAAGGATGGAGAGACTAAGGCTACAGGGACCCTGATTTCTTCTGTATTCTGCCCAGAGTGCCAAGGTACTGGTATTGAGGTTGAGGGAGATGAGCTGGAGAAGCCTGATGTCTCTCTTTCTCAGGTATGCATTTTGTGATCTTAAAACATTGAGGTGCTGTTGTACAAGAAAACTTTTTGGGGTTCATTTCTTTCAAAATGAGTAGAACGAAGTATGCATATGTTATTCAAATAATGTAGCATATATCTGTAGAAGCCTGATGTCTCTCTTTCTCAGGTATGCATTTTGTGATCCTAAAACATTGAGGTGCTGTTGTACAAGAAAAGTTTTTTGGGTTCATTTCTTTCAAAATGAGTTGAACTAAGTATGCATATGTTATTCAAATGGCATATATCTATGTTGATTAACATAGTTTTTATTTCCCTTTCAGATGTTTAGATATAAGATAAAAGTAAGTGATGCTCATAGAGCATGGATGAAAAACCCTGAAATGTTGGAGAATTGTTCAACAGGTTTTCATTTTTCTTATCAATCCGGAGAGATGGTTCAGGTTTTCAGACTTTTGCTCACCATTTCCTCTTTTATATCAAAGGAAACTTAGAGACCTTATATTCGTTTTAACTTTAGTGTTTCTTGGTTGCAGGAGAAAGTATCGCCCCTAAAATTGCTGCATTTCTACAGTGCTGACAAGAGTGAGTCAGGCACAAGTATCCTTGGATGAATTCTCCAGTTGACCTTATCTTTGATGTAAGCATGTAGGTTGTAGTGTTAGCAAATATTTTTAATCTGTTATACATATATAGGTAAGGCCATGGTCGACATGAAAACCATGAATAGCACTTCTGGAATAGGATATTTATCTTCCCTTCTGTGTTGTATATTGCTAACACCTGTCTGCATTGTAAATGAACAGGCAGTCAGTGACTTAATGCTATATTGACATTTTGTATGAGGAATAGTTTTAACTCATCTTGTCTCGTCCTCTTCTGTACTTTCTGTCATTTTAATGAACGGAAATTTTACTTCTTGCTTGTAACATTGTTATAAATTATTTAGATAAAGTTATATGGAAGTCTATTAGCAAAATCATCCTTAACAAGTCAATCATTTCCAAGTGTACGTGAGACGTTACCTACTTTGAAATATTGCATTAACATTGTAACTTGAATTTGGATTTGTCAAATATATTGCCAACCTAGTATAATTCGATTGCACCACACCCCATTCTTTTCTCCCGCGCTAAAACAAAAATAAATAAATACATAAATAATCAGGTCTTCCATTTCAACAGCAACAAGTAGCCGGCAAACAGAATTTCTGGAATACTTTTCAAGCAAAAAATACGAGTAATCATGAAAATCAGCCTGCAATTTCATGTTTCATCCAACAAAAACTGACCCCGTACAGGATGTACAAAATCCCTGTTGACAAGCCGGCCAACCCTTTCATGCACGAAAAAGCTTAGCAACGATAAATATATATATATATATATATATATAAGCCTTTCTGCTCATCTAATTCAAGCTACTCCAAAATGGGCAACTTAAACCAATCCATGACCTTGGTGACTTTCCTGGTTGTTCTAGCCATTGCTCTATTTATTTTGGGAGGTTCACAGTATTATGCACGGCCCTCTGGCAAAAGTTTCCGGGTTGCGAACTAAGACCACACGCACAGCCCTTGTCTCTGGCAAAAGTTCATGGCTTTGGAACAAGATGAGAAGTATTTCGAAAGTATTCCTGATGATACCATGAAAATTAAACAGGTTTATGGTGTCCTCCTGAATTGCTATGCACATTTTAGAAGCCTTGAAAAAGCAAAGGCCACCATGAAACAAATGCCACTTTGACTCTTCCTTGCAATGTAAAGTTAAACGTATATGTACAGCTGAGAAAATATGAGAAGTTAGACCTTTATTACAAGAGATGCAAGAAAAGAGTATCGAGTTTGATTCATTCACGTACAACACTCGATAGAATGCTTATGTTTCTGTTTTTGATATTGAGGGAATGGAGAAATTCCTGATGAATCCTTGCGTCTCTACTGATTGGCAAGCATATGTTACGTCAGATCAAATGGGTACTCAAAAGCGCAGCTTCTTGAAAATGCTTCGAAAGTGTTGAAGAGAGTGAAGAAAAGAATCACCGCTAAAGACAAGAAGAAAGCTTATGAAAGTTTCCTCATATTATATGCCAATATTGAGGGCAAAGAGGATGTTTAGCGCATGCGGAAATTGCATAAGGATATTGGGGAACTCCACGGTATAAGCTATGTGTTAACGATAAGCTCTTTGGTGAAGTTGGATGATCTTGATGGTTCAGAGAAGATCGCTGATGAGTAGGAATCCCAATATACAGATGCTGGGGTTCCAAGATTGTTGATCAGTACTTATTGCAAAAAGGGGCTCTTGAAAAAGGCTCAAGCTTATGCAAACAGGCTTATGGAAAGTGGGAGGGTGCCGGATGCATATGTTTGCCAGCCCACAAGGATGGCATTCCAACCATGTTATTTTAGCTGCATGTTTTGATTATTTGAAAAGAAAGGGAGGCATTGAAGTAACAAAAGAGCTTGTTAACTTGCTTAGAGCTAACGTTATGTTTGGATAAATATTAATAAAAAAATTAAAAATAAAAAAATGTTTTTTAAAAGAAAAAAAAAGATATATGTAATCATTGTTTGGATAATTAAAATTAATAAAAGAAAGGAAAGAAAAAAAATTCTAATAACCATTGTTTGGATAAAGAGTGAAAAAAAAAGAAAATAATTCATTATAATAATTTTTTTCAATTATAATCTTTCATTGCTTGTGATTTTAGAGCACTCTTGGACTATGATATGTTTGTTATCTTATCTGACCTCACAATTGCTGCTATATCAATAGTTTTTAATCAAGTGAAATGGAAAGATATTTTACAAACATGCATTGATGGATTTTGAGCTAGTCTATACTCTCATAAACTCAAAAAATATATCTATTCACATTCAATCATTCATTAAAATCAAATCACCAAAAAATTATAAAAAATTTTTATATTGGAAGAGATATGTAAAACTTACTTGAAAAAAAAGATGACTTTAAAAAAATTACAGATTAATTGTGATCTGTTTAGATTTTTTTATTAAGTTTTTAATATTAATAAAAAGGTGAACATAGTCATTTTATAAAAAATATTTTTCAACTTTCATTTTCCTAACTTTTCCTCCAAATTTGGGTATTAAAAAAATTGAGTTTAAAAGAAAAACCAAAAGTTATTTGATTTCATCTCTTTTTTTTTTTTAATTAAAAATTTATCCAATCAAGGAAAAAAAGTTTTGTTTCCTTTCCATTCTTTTACTTTACTTTCCTTTCCTTTCCTTTCTCTTTCCTCAATTCAAACATGTCAAAAAGGCTATTTGTGATAGATTATTGAATAATGTTAGAGATAAAGGCCTAGGTGCCAGGGCCATTGCTGTGATAAGAGGAGTCAATGAGAATCTTGATGATGAAGAAGAAGAATCAAGGACTCAGGGAGTCCAAATATTAGGTTAACAGCTGAATTCTTTTGGCAACTTAGCTAGGAGACGTCCAGCTGAACTGCCAAAGATTGATTTCATTCGTCTTTATCTAATGCTGTTTATAACACAAAACACAAGCTAATTGATTACAAAATGTGTTTCTTTCCAAATGAGAAATGCAAAAATTTTCATCTGCGGCCTGGTACTTGAAATCAGCTGTGGCCAAAACACCAATTATCTTCTGCTCGACTATTGTTAAATTGATTGTCATATAAATACGTTTCCTCCTTCAACTTTTGCCTATATAATCATTACGTTTATTTAGTTCTGTTTAAATTGTGAAATTTAGGCAGACTACGTTCTATTTGTTTCTTTCGGAAAGAGAATTATTGCTAAAATATAGACTCGATCAATACTCAAGGCTCACGCCAAAGGATTCTAGTATGACATTTTTTTCCCTCTTTTGCATGATACAATTTAATAAATAGACGTGCAAAGAGAAAAGAGAATTACCCTCAGTGTTAAATTATGGTTCTGAAATTTGAAGATTAAATTCCTTGATTGTCAAAGTAAAGCAAACTCATCCACACTTATCTGAACCCAATCTACCTATTTTTGTAGCCGTACGTAAAGAAATCAACCTATTGATCATAAACAAGAAGTTTGATGAAATGTCTTATTAGTTCTGCCGGCTGGATCTGTGGTGGTTACATCATTTCCTTGTCCATAGGGTGGATGCTTACAAGGAGGATAAAACAAGGCTCAAATGCACCACAACCATGTCAAATTTTATCAACATATTTAGGTCTGATGGAGTATCCACTCAGCTTAGAAGATAAGGTTTTACACAGCAGCATAGTTATTGGACCGAAGAGTCATTGGTTTTAAACGTTGGATCAATCGAATCAATAAATATATTTTAAAAGTTAATCCATTATGTGATAAATCATAAAATTTTATTTTAGATAATTTTATATTTAAAAAATTAAAATATATAATCTAATATAATAAGTATGAAAAAAATATATATTTAAAAAGATATAATAAATTTAACTTTAAAAAAATTTAAAATTAAAACTCCTAACTCAAAATCTCAAAATACAAATTAAATAATTCAATCGTATTAATTTAAAGAACCAAACAAAATTAAATACTTTAAAGAACTGAAAACAAAAAAAAATCTTTAAAAAAAAAAAGAAATGAGAAAGTGACTGTTTTTTCTAGTTGATTTTTATTGTTCATAAATTGTAGGAGAAAATAACACCATTTTTTTAAAATTTAAAATTTTTTATTTTCTATTTTATTTTAAAATATATTATTTTAATTAAATAACACTACAATCCATAGTTTCAATTATAAAAGCTAAATTAATCATAATTTTAAGTCATTTTATTAAAAAATTTAAAATTCAACTGATTTATTGATTTATTAATTGAACCGTCCATTCAATATAATTTAAAACGAATTAATTAAAATTCCTGTTAATAAGAAAAATTAAATCACTTATTCATTTGGTCTAACGAATGATCCGATCAGATCTGGGTAACCATGCAAATCAGAGCAACCCAAAAATGTAAAAGGGACAGATGTGACAGGGTGGTGGAGCAAATGCATTGCTGCAATGGGAAGCAGTGTGTCCATGAATGATTATGGCAAACTTAGCGGCAAGCGTGACGGGGGTCTACACCAACACTTAATTGCAAGAAACCAAATATTTTCTTTCCAAAAAACTGTTGACAATATAGGAAACCAAAGATCCCAAGTTCCTACCTTTGATTTTTCAACTTTCATTAGGATTTAACTGGTAGTAATATAAACACCGATCCTTGCTTAAGAAAGCTCTAATGGTGCAAAAATATGTTCGTATCTTATTATTACATCTTAAATTCAATCCTCTGCCCTCTTTAATTGCTTCAGCAATGAAAAATCACTTTCAATTATATTTATGTAGTAATTCTATGCAGAAATTTTTCATTTTCTCTTCCATTATTGTGTTTTATACTTTTATTTTACGTTTTATTTTGATGATAACTTAAAATGAGTTTCCCTCATTTTTGAGGTATGATCAGTAGCCTAGTATTATTCCACTCTCTTTTCCCTAGTTGGATCGCAGTCGTATACGACAAACATATATATATATATATATATATATGTTATGTATGTATATGTATATATTATATCATTTTGGCAGACATACTAAAGGCCGAAAATGAGAGGCCACCAACCACTGCATGGCAGATGCCACCCTCTTCATGAAATCATGTCACGTCAGATCGTCTCATGATAAACGATAATTTGGAAAAAAGAAATTTATTTCTCTATCAAATAGCTGAAGAAAATTACCAACCAAGAAAAAGGATAAGCTCGAGGGATGGGAGAGGGTAGGTTTGTTTCTTTTTTTATTTATTATTTTTTTATTTATATATTATTTTCATAGTTAAGATAAAACATGAGTTAATGATACAAATGATTTAAAAAATATTTAATATAATATTTAAATTATAATAATTTTATGTGATATTTAATTTATAAATTTATTAATTAATATATTTAAAAATAAATATGAAATTAATTAATAAATTTATAATTTGTTTATTATATTAAATATTTTAAAGTTTAAATATTATATTTAATATTTATTATAATTTTTCAACTATTCGTAATATCTAAGACAAGCACAAAACTTTTTTTTTCCAAGCTGGTATGCCGTCAGAGGAGAAAATGGGACCTTTTTGTCAGTTAAATTTGACAATTAAAGCATATCTTCCACAATAATATTCAAATCTATAGGTTTCTTATAATTGTTTTCATGAAGTAGGAAATTTGAAAAAGAAAAGAAAGACGAAAAAAGAGATTAAATTTCAAATAATCTTATGATACTATCTTGAATCTTTGTGTATATTGTGTTTATTTACTCTGTTTTGCGGATTTATGGAAGAAATCAATTTCAAATGTATCAAGAACATTTTGATTTAGCATTACTTAAGATGCTAGGTTTATAACAAAACAAGCCTAAACAGCTAAAGTTTAGAGTCTAATAAAACTTTTATACTAAGAATAATAAATATTAGTAGTTTAGAATGTGATTTTATTCTTATATTAGATAAAAAATTTTAATTATTGAAGAATAGATTTAATTTTTGTACAAATTTATTTTAAAAATTATATTCAAATAAAAACGTTTATAACAATTAATAAAGAATGAGTTATAATTATTTAAATATGTTTAATGTAAACATTTGTAATTAACAATGAATGAGTTTTAACTATAAAAATATGTTTAAACACAAACAATTGTAATAATTAATAATGAAAGAGTTATAACTATTTCCATAAATAATTATGCTTGAACAGAAGTGTTTTGTTTATACTAGTTAATAACAAAATAATTATAATGATTTTAACAAACTGACATGATTATTTGTAAAAAAAAAAAAAATACTATTCAATAACTATAAAAAGGTATTTATGCATAAATATTTTCACTACTTCTACTTGAAGAGTTTAAGGTTTTATTATATCTTAAAGGTATAATTTTCTTTAAAAAAGTGTTTCACGAATCAATTTCAAAATTTCTTTCTATAATTTCTATTCTTGTTATGTGCTTGATCTCTTAAACCAATTCCAAAACCAACTCTTAAATATTCTAATGCCGTTAGGTAGCAAGAAGTAAAGGTGAAGAAGATGAACTAATTTGTTGAGGTTACATTCTGAATTCCTTATTTGATCATCTATATGGTCTATACAAAAATATGAAATCACCAAAGGAAATTTGGATTGCTTTTGAAAACAAATACATGAACGACAATAAGGTATTGATAAATTTTTAACTTTAAAATATTTTGAATTTACCATAACTAATGATAAACCAATTATAGATCAAATGCATGAATTATAAATTTTGCCTTCTAAGTTAAGTGAATTAGAAATTAAAATTCCTAATTCATTTCAAGTGAGAGCAATTTTGTCAAAACTTTCTCATTCTTGGAATAGATATTCAAAAAGATTCAGCATTCAAAGAAAACTTTAACTATTGAAGAATTTGTTGGAACATTTTCAAAATAATAAGTCATACGAATTGCATATGATGGTGAATAGCTATATCCTTTTAAAAGACATAATCATTTACTAAAAATTGTATCTTACAAAGAATAATGTTTATACAAATAGGCATATTTTTGGATAGTTATATTTGTACAAAGAGACTTCTATTAAATTATAAATAAAACTCTTTTTATTTTTAGAAGATACAAAGATAGAAAATATCATTTTGGTAGAAATATTCTACATATGAAACAAAAGCCATAAAAAGCCCTATAAGTTTTTTATAGCCAAATCATAAATTTTGTTCTTATGCCGGTGAATGCTCAACGGATTGATTTTGTTAATACAAAACGTAATCATACAAAATATAGTCAATCATTGGGTTTCATTTTAGTTCCAAGATTTATTGCTAGTAACCAATTAATCAAGTGGTGGGGGAAATGAAAACCTTAAAGAAAGTGGCACTGTTACACGCCTTGAAGCCTTTCCCCAATTTTTTATGTTTTTCCAAACCCTAGGTTCTAACTATCTTAAGGTTTTATTGCATAATTTATGAGAAATCCTTATAAAAAGTAGTGGGTGATAGACAAAGATAGAATCATATCGATCACAAGAAGTTCATACCCTAAGTTCAGACCATGTTTGCTTAGGAATTCACATGATTTCACAAGGTATGTTTTACATTAATAGATTTCTTATATTAATTTTTGTTTAGTGGGCAACATCACATACATCAATAGTTAAATAATCTATAAACACTAGAAGGGTCAAATTAGAATTTTCAGACCTATGTGAAACTATTATTATTGGTAGAAGATGAATTCAAATTAGTTGAATCTAATTAATGTTTAATGAGATAAAAGAAAAAAAATAGGTTAATGATAATAGAACCTATGGATTAGCCTTTGTTCACAATAGAAGGGATCAAAAGCTCCACTCTTATCTCAATCGACTTTTTACATGAGACAAGAATAGACCACTTTTGTCTCGAACTTTACTCTTTATCATGTTTGCATTTTTACAAAAAAGGGCCTGGGGACTTTCCTATGTCTAACCATGCTAGTATAGCATCAGTCTTTAAAAATATACACATTTATGAATAAAGTCGAAGTGATAAAAGTATTAAATAGAATTATGATATATTCAACCATTTCAATATATGCCACATGGATTAATATTGGCTTTAAAAAAAAGAAATTGATTCGATTAAGAAGTGGTTTTGATTAAAAAATGACAATAAATCATATACTATTTATATGATTAATTTTCTAGTCAAAAGTAGAATATTATGGGAAAGTATAGGTTTTTATAACTAAATGCACTATTTTGATATGAAAGTAACATTTTCTATTGAAATGTGTTACATATGGTAATAAGTTTAGATCAAATGATGCTATTTTATGCAAAATGATATTTTAGAATCATGTTTCATAACTTGCATATAGCATTTGTGAGAGCTTTCCAAAGGAAATATTATGGAATCATGATAAATTACATAATATGTTTGTTTATATGCATTCTTATTTTAAATATGAGATTTAAAATATATATAATGTATGGATCAGCATGGTGTATATATATATATGTGTGGAAGGGGCTTGTGAAATAATATTACAAATTATGGTATAGAGCTTTTGATCATCCTTTGGTTAATGCTTTTCATGATGGTTATCCTAAATGGCTATACAAATTAGACATATGAAAATATAGCAAGATGAAACTATTTTGGATGATGGCCATAGTTTTTATCATAACCATAAAAATGTCCAATAATGTTCATGGTAAAAGGTGTATAAATATATAATAGTCACTTGATAGGTCTATTAGTGGTCCTATAATATGAATATATTCTAAAAGGACATATGAAATATCCTTGTGTATATATGTAATTTGTCGACAAAAAATCATGCTATTTGAGTATATATACACAATTGGTTAAGTTTTAAGTCTTGAATTTACAATGATAAGAAGCTATGAAAAATAACAAAAAGATCGTCTTGTTCCACCAAGGGATTTGAGGCCTCTTTACAATAATTTACTTGGTGGAAAAGGCAATATGATGTATAGTTCACACATTTGATGGTAATGGCATTAATTTCTTGGGATATTAAGAAATGGACAAATGTGAAACCATCATGACAAAAGTAAAGATAAAGTGATCACTATAAACTAAAAGAATTTATGATAATTGTACAAAAGATATCCATAATAGTTGAATATTATAGGAAAAGCATTCTTTAAAGAATGGATATACATACATGGTGGAAGTATTGGTTTTATAAACCTTTAAGATAAAATAAGTTAAAATTTCACTATGTGGTATACAAAATTAACAAAGCTATGTTGAAAATTTAGGAATAAGGCTCAAGCCTATAATATGAATCACCCATGATGGAAACTTGAATAAACTTTTGATATAACATCAAATTTTAAGTTCAATGAGCAAAAGTATATCATCTGTACAAGACTGCAAGCACTATAATCTTATATTTTTATCCCAAGTAAAGTGCTTAGTACCTATAATGATAAAGGAATGATCAAATTATATTCTTAATAGACCCATAACATAAATATGTTAGAGTGTTATAGTTAAGGGAACATGCTTGATAAAAGCTACCTATGTAAGTGTGAAGTATGGCCACTTCTTAAAAGTTCAAAGGCCAAACTCTAACATCACTCATGAAAAAAAGATATAGACACATGGCTAAAATAATGTCCCTGAATACCGAGCATTCATTGGGTGTAGAAGTTTTTTTGTGAGAAATAAGTTCGAATGCCAAATGGAATAACTGGTTCAAAGCATAGTATATCATGCAATTTTGGTTAACTTTAACTTGTTTTCACTAAATCAATATTCAAATCAGTAGATACCTTTATTTATGCAAAAATTTTCCAAAATTATCAAAGATTTGGTTTATTTTGAAAATGGCGAGAAATTGTTGGAACATTTTCAAAATATTAAGTCATATGAATTACATATGATGGTGAATAGTTATATCTTTTTTAAAAAACATAATTATTCACTAAAAGTTATGTCTTATAAAAAATAGTGTTTATGTAAATAGGCATTTTCATGAACAGTTGTGTCTGTACAAAAAAACTTCTATTTAATTATAAATAAGAGAGTTTTATTTAATTATAAATAGATCTTTTTCAGTTTTTGAAAGATACAAAGATAAAAAAATATCATTTAGGTAGAAATATTTTGCATATGAAACAAAAGCCAGAAAAAGGTTCAGAAAAGTTTCACAAGTTTTCTATAGCCTAATCATATAATTCTATTCTTATGTCGATGAATACTCAGTGAATTGATTTCTTTAGTGCAAAATGTAATCAATCATTGGGCTTTATTGTATTTTCAAGATTTATCACCAATAACTTTTTTGTATACCAATTAATCAAGTGGTAAGGGTGAATCATAGTTATCAAAACCGGATCGAACATTAAACAGTTCAAAGTTTCGGGTTATTGGATCAATGGTTCAACTATTGGGTCAATGGGTTAATTATCGATTCAATAAAAATATTATAAAAATATAAATATTTTAAAAATTCAAAATTCAAACTTTTAACTAAAATTATAATTTAATAATTCAACTATAAAACTATAAATTTTAAAGTATATCATAAACTACAAATTTTAAAATATAAAATTCATAAAACAATTAATTAGTAGTTAGAAATTAAATTACTTAACATTTTATTAAAATCATATTTTATATTTTAATAGTTAGAAATAATATTTATATTTTAATAAACATAATAAATAATAGTAATAAATAATTATAAATAATTATTATTTATATTTACTAAAATACAAATGTTATTTATTAACATATAATAATTAATCTTTATGTAATAAAAAGAAATATCTATATATAAACTTAATAAAAAGGAAATATTTATATTTATATAAAAATTAGTAAAAAAGAAACTAAAATCATTTTAATATTTGTTATATCAATGTAGGTTTTTTTATTAATTTTACATAGATACATTTTCTTTTATAATTATTTTTTATCATGGTCGAATAATTAATCATTTTTATTAACATTTTTTATTAATTTTATATATTATTTTTATAAGTATTTTTAATTATGGTATCAATTAATAAAAATTTTTCTTAGATCATCTTTTTTTTTTTTAAGTTGCTTATTTTATACATTTATAAGTTTTTTACAATATCATTATCCATGTATCTCAAAATATGCCAACATATTATTAATATAAGGACACAAAAGGTTTTGATAGTAGAAAATAAGGATCGGAAGGCTTATTTAGATGAAATTATAGTATAAGGGTTTAATTAGATTATTTTGAATACTTGAAGGGTTTTTTTCATATTTTACCTAAACTTATTAATTGGTATTAAATCAATTAGGTTCAAAAAAAAAGAAAAAAACCATCCTATTTATTATTTATTATGTAAACCACTAGTTCACAATGGTTTAAAGTGGTTTAATTGCAAAACTGGTTTAATTACATAATCGAACCAGTTTCAACATCGGTTCATCGATTCACCTGGTCAAACCAACAGTCTCATCTGGTTTTGATAACTATGGGGCGAATAAAACATTAAGGAAAATGGCATCATTACATGCCTTGAAACCTTTCCTCAATTTCTCATGTTTTTCCAAACCTTAGCTTCTAACAAAATTCCATACTAACTTACAAATTGAAGTTGAAAATCATACACAAGATGTACTCTTTCTTAGAAGTTCCGGTGTGAACTATATGAATGAACAAAATTCTGAAAAAAACTCGTCAATCTTCTAAAAAAATAGAATAATTTTAAATTTAAGAAAAAAAGATTCAAGAAATCTAAATTTAACAAGAATAAAATGTATTTTCATTGTGGAAAGAAAGAACATTTTATTGAAGATTACACAATCAAACATGTTGGAATCACAATTGGTTCTAGTTTTGAAAATAAGGCAAAATGGTTAAATAAGAAGTCAAAAAACTTGTTGCAATGGTGTTCGATATGCAAATCAGAATGATCACTAAAATTCATATGACTAGTATAAATAAGTCATCAGATTAATGGCTGGATTTTGGAGCAACAATTCATGTCTGTAACAATAAAGAGCAGTTCAAACCAATGAAGAATGTAAAGAACCAAAAAATATCCTTGTGAGAAATTATGTTCCTGTCAAAGTAATTGGAAAAGCATGTTCTTGTCAAAGTAATTGGAAAAGAAACGATTGAATTGAAATCCATTTTAGAAAAAAAATTAACATTACTTAATGTTTTTCATGTTTCTTAAATTAGAAAAAAACTTGTACTTGCAAATCTCTTATATAAGAAAGGCTTTAAAACTATACTAAGACTAATAAAGTTATAGTGTCCAAAGATGGTATATTCATTGGAAAAGAATATTCCAACAATAGTATGTTTAAATTTAGTATTAATGAAATATATAATGTTTCTGCTTATATTATTTAGCATTCTTCTACTTTGTGGCATACTACATTAGGATGTTTTTATTATCAATATATGCATCATATGTCTAAGCAAGGTTATATAACATACCAAAAAAATTAGTACATTAAATGTGAAAGCTATATAAAAGCAAAAATGATTAAGAAACTTTTTTTCTAAGGTTGACAAAAATACAGAATTGTTAGAATTTGTACATTCTGATATTTGTGAATTAAATGGTTTATTAACAATGGGAGGAAAAAGGTACTTTATAACATTTATAAATGATAGTCTATGTATCTAGCTAAAACAAAAGATAAAGTTTTTGATAAATTTAAAGGATGCAAATTTGTTGTTGAAAATCAAAAGGATAAGAAAATTAAAATTCATCAAACTAATAAAGGAAGGGAATATTTTTCAAATTCATTTTCTCTTTTATGCAAAGAAAATGGAATTGTTAATAAAAAATAGCCCTATTATGCACCCCAATAAAATGGTTTAATTGAAAGAAAAATAGAACTTTAATTGATACTATAAATAGTATGTTGTTAAATACTAAATTACCTCTAAATCTTTGGGGAGAAGCACTTCTAACATGTTATCTAGATAATATAATTATTTCCAAGAAATTCTTACAATCATCATACAAACTTTGAAATCATGGCAAAAAACCAAATTTGGATTATTTCAAAGTGTGGTAATGCACAGTTTTTTTACAGAATACCTAATCCTTATAAAACAAAAATTGGACTAGAGATATTAAAGCATTTTTGTCATTTTTGTTGGTTATGCACAAAATTTAAAAGCATATAGACTTCTTGATTTAATACTAATGTTATTATTGAATTTATTCATATAGTATTTTTTGAAAATAAGTTCATATATGATAAAGAAATTGAAAAGAGAAACAAGTTGAAATGGTTCGTATAAATGGAAATAAAAGAAAAGAAAGTAACGATTCTGTTGACCAATAAAGAGTTAAAAGACTAAAAAAGAGAATTTTTTATATTTTGATTTGTTTCTTTAGATTCTATTATCTTTTTAGTAAAATGAGATAAAACCAAAACGCTTAATAAAACACCAATTTTACTAAATGTAAAAGAAAACCCTAAACATTTAGTGAAGTTATGAGTCCTAGAGATA
This sequence comes from Durio zibethinus, assembly GCF_002303985.1. The sequence continues at coordinate 10,673,962 of NW_019167849.1, read as the reverse complement.
TTGTCTTTTGAAAAGAAGTTATTGATGATGAAATGAACTCAAGTACACCCAATAATACATGGATCTTGGTAGATTTACCTCCAAGTTCTAATCTTATAAGACATCAATGGGTGTTTTGAAGAAAATATAAAATGGATGGTTTTATACAAACCTTTAAAGCAAAATTAGTTGCAAAAAGTTTAAAAAAATAAAAAGGCATAGATTATTTTGACACATATGGTCCAATAGCTAGAATAACATCAATCAAAATTCTTATAGCTTTGGCTTCGATTTGTAAATTACATGTGTATCAAATGGATGTTAAGACGATCTCTTTAAATGGTGACTTGAAGAAAAAGTTTACATGAAACAATCTAAAGGTTTTATTCTTCCAAGAAATGAAAATAAAGTCTATAAATTAGTTAAGTCAATTTATGGGCTAAAGCAAGCTCTTAAATATTGGCAATGAAAATTTGAATACAACCATATTGTCAAATGATTTTAAACACAATAGAGTAGATAAGTACATTTGCTCAAAATTTATTGAAGAATATGAATCAACAATATGTCTCTATGTGGATGATATGCTAAGTTTTAGCACTAATATAATTGGCATAAACGAAATCGAAAGGTATTTAAATTCTAATTTTAAAATGAAGGATTTAAATGAAGTTGATACTATATTGAGAATTAAAGTTAAGAGACATAATAATGGTTTTGTACTTAATCAAAGTCATTAAATTAAGAAATTGCTTAGTAAGTTCAAATATCTTAATATATATATATAAAAAAAGAAAACCAATAGTTCATATGATACAAGTATAAAGTTGATAGAAAACCATGGTCAAATAATTGCACAACTTAAACATCCTAGTGCCTTTGGAAGTATTATGTATGCTATGCATTATACTAGGCTAGGTATAGCTTTTGCTATTTGTAAATTATCAAGATATACAAGTATAGCCTAGTAAAAGTCATTGGAAAGCCATAGAAAAGGTTCTTGGTTATCTTAAAAGAACTAAAGAGTTTGACTTATTTTATTCAAAATATCTTGCATTTTTGGAAAGATATTCAAATGTTAGCTGGATCACTAATATAAGTGGCATTAAATCCACGTCAAGTTACATGTTTACTCTTTGACATGGGGTGACTAGCTAGGAATCCAAAAAACAAACTTGCATCTCATATTTAACAATAGAATCTGAATTTATAGCTTTAACTGCAATAGGCAAGGAAGTAGAATGGTTGAGAAATTTATTAATAGATATATGGTTGTGGCCACAACTGAGAACAAAAGTTTCTTGTACTATGATAGTAAAGTTATAATGTCTAGGTTCATAGTGAAATTTATAATAAAAATCTAGACATATTAGTCTAAGACATGGTTAATTGATAAAAAAAAAAAAAGGGATAATTACCATAATATATGTTGAATTCTCAAATAATTTAGTTGATCCTCTTACCAAGGCACTATTTAAAAATTTGGTAAGAAGCACTACAAGTGAAATGGGTTTAAAAATCCTTTCAGACACTAATAACGGGAACCCAACTTTAAATTAGTAACCTTTAGTTTCAAAATTTAATAGGTAGAAACAAGCTATTACTATGTGTCTATTAAATATTAGTAAAATTTATTCAAATCCTAAAGACTAATACTGCTCATTACATGAAGAGGATGAGTTTTATACTCTTAATGGAGTTTATTAGGTAAATATCTAAATCAATGGAGATATAAAAAAAGCTCTACCTATATAGACATAGAAGTATTGTCGTTTCAAAAAGAAAAATTATGATTTTTCTTGTAAATATTTATGAATAAGATAAACACATGGCCATAATAATATTAAAGTTGTTATAAACCTCTAACAGAAAATTAAGTAAATATTATTTGTCATATTTTAAATTCTAATACTAAGAGTTGAAGTTTAATTTGTGAGTACCATCAATTTCATTAGAATTTTAAGGTATATACGCTAATTGAAGATTTAAATTGAGAGATATCATATTATATTAATAATATTTATTTAAGTGAATGATTAAAAATTAAGCACCAATATTCTAAATTAATAGAAGATTGTTGATAGTTTAGAATGTTAAGTTAGATTTTACTCCCTATATTGGATAAAAAAACTTAATTTTTGTATTAAATTTATTTTAAATAATTATATTTAAATATAAACATTTATAATAGTAAATAACGAATGAGTTTTAATTATAAAAATATGTTTAAATACAAATGTTTATAATATTTAATAATGAAAGAGTTGTAACTATTTATATAAATAATTATATTTGAATAAAAGTGTTTTGTTTGTAGTAGTTAATAACAAAAAAGTTATAACTATTTTAAACAAATTAACATGATTATTCATAAAAAAGATGACTGTTCAATAACTATAAAAAAATTTTATGTATAATCAATTTTATTACTTTTATTTAAAGAGTTTAAAATTTTATTATATCCTAAAAATATAAATATTTTAAAAAAATATTTTTCACTCTTCAAAATCATAATTAATTTTTATTATTTCTATCCTCTTATTTATTTTTTCCTGCAATAATTCCATTTCAATGACGTTGATGCCGAATAGGTACAAATTAATCTTGATAAGTTTTTGGCACTAAACCTGGTTTACAAAGGTCGGAGGAAAGAGAGAAGCAAAATGAAGTAGATGGTAACTTGTAGGAATGCAGTGACCCTTTTGGACTCAAGGCATGGGCGACCTGCCCAGGTCTTAACTGGAGGCGTACGTCAACATATAACAGCGACCGGCCGAGTGAATTAAATACAATACAACTATACAAGTACAAACAAACACGACCTTTCTTTCTTGGAAACTTCTCCGATGCTGACCATTCAATCTACAAACGCAACCCATAGCTGGCAATACCTAACCCCATCACCATTTTCCACCACAGTTAGGTGACAACCCCTTCAGGAATTTGGCCACCTCAATATTGAAAATCTTAGGCCCCCGAAACCGAAACATGCCAATCCCATTAAAGAAACTACATCAAAATACAATGAGTGAAAGTATAGTAACCACAACAGATTAATAAGCAATTGGAAACCTTATCCTCTCGTCAGGTAGTGTCAGACTGTCAGTAGTTCTTAAATGTGACAAAAGTAGAATCTTGAATGTAATATGGATGTGGCATACATTTGATAGCCCATCAAAACATAATGTCATTGAAATATTCCATAGGGAATTTTAAGCTCTGAATCAACTTTGGTTGGCCACACTGTACAAGATACATTTTTTGTTGAATATCCTTGCAGTTATCTAATTGCCAATACGTCACGAGATTATTGGTTTTAAATCTCGGAGTAGAACTGGCGCCATATCTACAGAACAAGAGGTGCACAGAACTCATAATTACATATAAGCGCTATATCGCAGCACAGGATCACATGCAACATCTCTTAAGTTATTAGTACATCCAGCAGAATTTGTATATTTTTTGTTTTCTACAGGTTTAAAATGGGGAATAGAAGCAGGGAAGTAGAAGATCAGAACAAAAGAAGACAGAGGAGTATGCAACAGAAGAGGAAAAAACTTATTCGGCTGAGTGACTTATCGGCTTGCATTACGTGCCTTCTGATCCTAGGACTAGTGCTCCCCACAAGATTGTATGAATTTGGATAAGTATATAAATTTGTAATAGAGTCCCCAAATACCCTTGCATATACCATTTCACCAAACATTCGGGTCACCGGATCCAGTGCATTTATCATCATGCCACCAGGACTAAGCATCGGTGAAGCTGGATAACCGCCCTCTTCAGAATAGTACATTTGTGGTTGATATGAATAACCATGGTGATGTATTTGCTGTGAAAACTGCGGACTAGTGTAAGCATTAGGTGATCTTGGTGTACCAACTCCAAGAGCAGGACCAAGAGGTCTCTTTGGTATGACTATACCCAATTGGGGGGTCTTGCCTCTTGATGCCTTACTGGACAGGCCCCGGCCATAAAGAGGTATAAGTGTGCTATCTGAAACTTCAGCTTTGCATACAGGACATTGCTGCTGTTTCTGGTCTTGGTTTTCGGTGGAGATTGTCTGAAAATGAAGCCATCTGTAAATACAGGGCCAGCAATATAGGTGACCACAAAGTGTCACCACTGGATCCTGCACAGATTCCAGGCAGATGTTGCAGTCAAAACCGCCGGAGGGACTGTCCTCTGAACCTGTAACTGAATCTGGTGAATTCTTCCTCTTCTTCAAGGAATTTTTACCTTCTCCACTTAAATGGTTATGAGCTACAGCTTCTTCAAAGTACTGCCCAATGGCCATCTGATGCCAAACTCTGCAACATATATGTAAAAGAAACCAGATTAGAATCATGATCTTCCTCATTGCAGCTTTAGTATTATATATCTTACGATCAGTGAACTCAAAGATCTTTAACATGGAATAACATTAAAGTTACCAATGATTCTTTTCACAGTGTTAATTTACTTTGAGCGGAAAGGAGATTTCTTTTGAAAGAAAACTTCTGAAAGAGTTAACAACAAAACAAGATAGATCCCATCCCAGCCGCCCATGTTTGATGGAGAATTAATACAAGTTACATTGCTTCATCCTCAAGCAAAATTATTGCAGAGGATTATGCCTAAAGGCAAGCTGTGCAAAAGCAGGATGTGATAAAGTGAAGAACTTTTCAAATTTACTCTAGTGTAGCCTTTGAAGATGTCTCCATATAGACCTGAAGAAAGTTGAAGCCCTATATATTTAGGAAAATTGCAAAACCCTCCATTATTCAGTTGTTGAAACTTGAAAATTCAACCAACGATAATTCCAAAATTTCCATTCGAGCCTAATAAATCAGAGACAATTATTCAGAATGTTGTTGGATTATTTCTGAAAATTGGAGAGCCTTGGAAAAAATGATCATGAGTGATTATTTAATACTATGTTTCTTCTAGAATGGAAGTAATCCCCAACTCAATAATTTTTTCTATAGACCAAAATTATAATCCAAAAAAAAAAAATGATCAAGACAAATACGATCAGTACACCAAATTGTGAAAAGCATTTTGGTTTCTGTGTATCTGCACTCAGAAGAAAATGGTATTATTATTTATTATTATTATTATTATTATTATTACCTATCATATCCAATCAAATTCCATCAAACCTTGAGATGATAAGGACTGCACTTTTCCCCTAATGAGGACTTCCCAGCAATTGTATAAGATTCTTAAAACATAAAGATAGGTCCAGGAGTATCAAAATTTTACATGGCTCAACTTCACACCTCTAAAGCTGATGCCTGTAATATGTAGTTTAATCTGAAGAAAACATCAAGGAAAGAGAGGAAAGATAGAAAAGTTGAAAAAGATGAACACCCAACTTCAGCTTTTTCCTATTTTCTGAACCGGGTGAGGATTTCAAGGGAACATAAAATAAAAAACGCTCAGCTCTCAAAGCCAAGTTTAGCCAAGAAAAAAAAACTCTTTTTTTTTTTTTTTTGCACATGAGAAAGACTTAAAAGTACCGAATTCTAGAAGAAATGAAAGAGAAGCTATTCAGAGAACAATTTTGAGGCTTGTAATCCCTCCAAAGCTATGGAAATTTGATCAAAGAAACTTCACTTAGACACTAGAAAATCTTCAATTAAAACGAACACCTTCTTCATAACTTGATTATAGAACAACCGCCCACCAACCAAAGAATAAAGAAATTTAAAAAACAGAAAGTGAAAGAAACAAAGTTTAAAAGTTAAAAGCAGAAACAGAGACTTATTGGATATAAAGATCCTCAATCCAAACATCAAAAAAAAAAAAAAAATCTTACCCAGATAAGAAAATAAAACACACAAAATTTATACGTAGGAAAGTTTGCAGAACATACCAGCTAGTTGAGAAGTCTCTTTTACGCAAACTTGATGAACAGAGGAGCTATTTTTTCTTAATGGAAAATCTGGTAAACTCTTCTTTGAAAGAAACCCAACAAAAAAGGGGGTTGAGATGGAATAAGATTTGAAAGCCTTAAGGTAATGAAAGAAAGAAAGAAATGAGAATGTGGAGATCAAAGACGCTATCCGGCTCCACTTTTATAGAGACAAATTAAAAAAATGTTTTAAAAGAAAATTTAATAATACTGAGACGAAGCAGAAGATAGATATTGTCTTGTCGCAAGGTGAGTTTGTTAGTCTCACGGTTCCAGCTGTCGTACGTGGCACCCTCTGCACTTCTCTCTTTATAATTTTTAATATAATATTTAAAAAATATAATTTAAATATAAAAAATGATAAATTTTAAAATTTAAAATATATTGATATTATTTTTAAAATAATTATTTAAATTAATTAAATTAAACTTGGAATTTATAACAATAAAATTGGACAATTGAATCTTGAACATGATTATTTTCCATTTTTAAGACCCAAATTACTTTTTTATACGGATTGCCACGGGTACTGATTTTAAGTAATTTTAAATTTCGCAACGTTAACAAGGTTTTATCAAAAGCATATCCGTCACATTCACAATAAATTAAAATGTAAAATTATTATTTTTCTAATAAATCTTGAAAACAATATGGACATCTCTTGCATTAGAAATGATGATAACTACTTTTCAATATCGGTGTTCCTTTCTTCTATACAAATTAGTTTTTCTTTTCATTTTGCCACCAACTTTACTAATTGGACTAAGAATTTTCCACGTCTAGGGCTTTCTAGATTTTTCAGAATGCTTGTTTATAAAATAATTAATAAAAAATTTAACCTAAATAAATTATAAATATTTATATAAGATAGTATCACTTTAAATAACAAAATTAAGAATGTTAATTTCTTTAAGCACATTGAAAATCATGAATATTGCGTATCACTTAAAAATGATTACTGAACGGCCAATCGGGCTTGTTGTCCACGTCCTAGATAAGAAGATAACTATGCATCCATGATCGACCGCATCCAAGTTTAATTTTTGTTTTCTAGAATTAACTTCATTATTATCGTCATTTCTGATCATCACTTTCCAAGTCGTTTTGTCATGATATGCCACTTGACTCATCCTTAAGTTATAACACTATTAGTAAAAACCATCATTTAATTTCCATTGGGCCCAGTCCTTTTCAACTGGGACTACGTCTTTTCACTACTTATGGCCATATATTAATGCTATGCTGGAAAAAATTTGTAATCTAGTATTATTTATTTCGTTTAATTTGGAATCAAATTATTTAAAAATAAATTAATAAATTTTTATATTAGTTTTATTAATTAAACTGAATTTAATCATTTTAAAATTTTAATGGATTGAATTTAATTTATTAATTTTTAAATTAATCAAATAATAAAATATATTTAAATTAAATTAACATACCATTTAATCATTACTTAATGAGGATTATAATTAATATTAATTATCCTTAATTTTCCCCAAGGGGTTCATAAGGAATTTTAGTCTTTTTTTTTTTCTAATTAATACGTGAAAATGTTAAGTTTACTATTGGGAAAAAGCTTATATTGGTTGAAACATTGTTTTCCCTATATATCTTTTTTATAATTAACATTGCTGAGCAAAGAGCATGGAACAAATACGTGGGCTGTTTATCGAACAAAGTCAAATACATTTTTGTTTTTCTTTGGCTATAAATGAAGTCAATGGTTTCCACATATACCATCGATCGCCAAGCATGCCTGATCTTTAGTTAATTTATTTTATTAACTTTGATGAATTTGTTCATGTTTATTTTTATTTAGAAACTCTTAAAAGTTGTGCTCAATCAATAATGACGTCTAACTGTACCCTTTATATCCTACCTTCAGTTACGATGCAATTGCCATAAAAAATTGTCACTCGCAGCTTTGTAATCCAAATAATATTTCTATGCCGTCCGATTTCTATCAATTGCTGCAGCTTTGAATTCCAATCCACCATCGCCCCTTCTTTTTTGTTTTTTTTTTCTCCTTTTCTTCAAGGTAACCACTTAACTTTTTTATTATTTTTATTTTTATTTTTATTTAAAAATTATAAAATAATTTTGTTAACTTAATAAAATAAATATTAATTATATAATAAATTAATAAATAAATTTTAATTATTTAGTAACAAATTTATTATTTGACATAAAATTAATTTAATAATGTTTTAATATTTTATTAATTTTATATATTAAATAATTAAAATTTTTTGTTACATATAATTTTTAGTTTAATGTCTTGAATAGTCATTTTTCTTCTTACTACAATTCATTTCATCATTACCATTACTTTTACATCCAAATACATATTTCATTATTGATTTTAATCTTACTGCTACATAATCAATTTCACCTCCACCATTGTTTTTTATTTCATGATAGCCAATCTTAACATTCATCCAAATGTACCTTAAGCAGAAATTTTTATTTTCAAGGCCAAAATAAACAAAAAGAGAATGAAAAAAATAATAGCAAGAGAAACACGTGACAAATTATGGAGTACATGTTGAGTAATTTTTATATCAAGTAAATCCCATCTAGGTCCTCTTATTTTGAGTATAATTCAACACAAGTCCATTAGTTTGAAAAATTGATAATCCATCCCAAACTTCTTAACTTTATTAATATAATTTAAGCAATTATAAAACTACCCCTTAAACTTAAATTTATTGTATTTATATATATTATCATTTATTCTACATATAATAACAAAAATTATTTATATTTAAACATCATAACTCTTTAACTTGAGTTTACTTATTATAAATAATTTTTAATTTAAAAGAAATAAGCTTGTTGATGGTATCATGATCACTTCATGTTTATGAAGATGGTTCCAAGTTTGCTGCTGGTTGATGTACATCCTTTACACCGATGGTTGAATATTGGCAGAAAATAGAGAATCGAAAACTACAAGGAAATGGTTTCAAGGCATGTTATGAAATCATTTTCCTTTAGACTTATTTGCCCCCACCATTTCTTAAGATGTACTAAGGGTTGTTCAAATAGTTTACGAGATACAGTAAAGCCTTATTTGAATTCACCTTGCATTAGTGAGATTTAAACCATTAAACACTATTGAAGAGGCATGAAAATATTTAGTCTTAGATTAATTTACTACAACAAAACAAAGTTTAAGAAACTTGTCTTTTTTTAAGATTGAGTGGGAAAAGAATTTGGCAGAGTTTCTACACATATCTTTTTCATCACTAAACAACTTGCTCCAAATGACTTCTAGCCATCTCTATTTATGATTCTAAAAGTTATGTCCTTTAACTTGTGTCATTTTAATGAAGTAACATGTCTTTATAACTTAAAGACACCTTTATGAATAATTATAAAAATAATTATTCACCTTTCTGACAGTGAAAGATCACCTATGAATAAGTCTTATTCTGAGAGAAACCATTTAAGAAAATCACACTTTTTGGCCAAACAAAATGTTGGTATTCGAATGCCTTTCACAGGTATTCGAATACCCTAGTGATTTTCCATCTAATATCTTGAAATAGTGAAAGGGAATTCGAATATCTTATAAGAGTATTTGAATACCCTCAAATAGAAAGCTAGTATTTGAATACGATGGCATTTAAATACCCTTAGCCAAAACTTCACTTCTCCAACACATAAATGTTTTCCAAAAGATGTTTCGTGCTTACTTACTTTGATTTCTCATAATTCGTGATTAAGCCTTATACTTTCTTTTTTTAACTTAAAGAATATTATTATTAGAAAAGAAGAGTTACAACTAAATCCAAGCTATTAAGTTAATGTTTCAAAGGACACCAAACTTAGCAAAGGAATGAAATGGTTTGCTTCCCTAAACACATGAAGAAAATATTTTTTTTTTTAATCTTTGCCCTAGCAAATAAGTTAAAGAACTGGTTGAAAAGGTCATTATACTTCCATAGTCTTTGATCATTATTATTGATTTACGAGATAATCACTTTTGAGTCACTTTCTAGTGATTAGCTTTAACAATAATTAAGAGAGCCTCAACAACAACTAGAAGTTTCATTAAGTTGGAATCAACAATGTCTATATTCTTGGAGAAGATAAGCAATACATGCCCCTTATAGTCTTAAAGTACCTCGTCGATTGCTTCTTTTTGTATTTTGCTATTCAATGGCCTTTAATTAATCTTGATTTTCTGTTGTCTAGACCCTTTTTTTATTCATAGATTGAGAACCTTTTATAGGGATTGAATCTCAATTTAATTAAAAAAACTTTAATTCCACCAGATCTAGAAAAAATCTCCAATATTCAATTTTTTGTAATCTTCCTTTTTTTCAATGAATTAATGTTCAAGAATTTCCATAGGCACTTAATCAATAAATTTCAAAATCCAAAATTGAATCCAAGACCAATCTGAAAGTGAATCCAAGATTTCCTATCAATTTCCAAATCTCACATTTTTCTTTTTTCTTTTTGTTGATTTTTTTATTTTTGTTACCAATTGATTTGACTCTTTTGACTAAAAACAAAAATTAAACTAAAAATTAAACTAACAAAATTAAAATACATATAAAGTTTAGGGCATAATCTTTAGGCCCAAAGTTTAGTTTTCCAATTAGGGCCCAATTGTATAATAAAATAAAAATTTGAAACCCAATGAATTTTGAAAAGTCCTTAGACAAAATGAGGTGTCTACATTGGATTTTACTTTTATTGCATGTAAGGTTATTATAAAAGATTGATGCTCATTCGAATCATGTTTATTTTGTCCTTTTTGCATGTTGGCTATTTGTGGAGGAAGTAGGGATAGTAATGGTTTTGGTTAGGGTATTTCGGGGTTGTCCTTGCTTTCTCCCTTTGGCATTTAGCTACTACATGAACTTGATTAGGGGTTGTAGTGGTAAAGACTATTGCATGGTTAGTTGTGTCTTTCCACCATGTTGTCTAAATTAAATTGGAATAAAAAGGGTAGCATTGGTAGGATGACAACCAATTTTGGAAAGGTGTGTTAAGAGGATCGAAATTTTTTTATTTGGAATCTTCTTTCTATTTTTTTTTTTTATAATAAACAAAGGTTTTAAAACATGAGGCCGAAAGTTTGTTTGTTTGTTCCCAATGAGGTTTATTTTCATGCATACTTTATACCATTCATGTCCATGCACATTTTCTGTTATGTTGTTTAAGTTTAATTATAATTTAAATTTCATGCATTTTTTATTTCTTTGTTGTTTAAATTTTTATGCTTATTTTAATTTTTTTGTACAAATTTAATTTTTCATGCTTTAATTTAGTTTTGATGCAATTTATTTTCCATGCACTTTAAATTTATGCAAAATAATAATAACAATAATAAATAAATGATAATATTAATAGAAAAAATTTTTCTAAAAATGATCTTGGAAAGTCTATCTAGATGTTGGAGGGAATCCAAGTTATGTTTTAAAGGATTAATTTTCTTAAATTCCAACTAGATATTAGGGAATTAAATGAAATTTCCTTCACAAAAATAAATAACATAAAATTATTTTATCCTTGATTTTCTTTCGAAAAAAAGATCATTAAAAATTGGGGTTAAATGCTTATAAAATAGGTCAAGTTAGTTAATTGTTTGTATTTGCATCATTTATTTATTTATTGTTACATTATGACTTGAAATAATAGTGTGAATTGCTTATTTATAAATTTTGAAAATTATTTTTTTTTATAAATAATAGTTAATATTCTTACGTAAAAATAATTGTTGAGACATTGTCTAGATATTGGAAGGTTTTTGAATAATTACTTTTATGGAGGAATATTACGCCAAATTTTAAGTAATATCATGAGAATTCTAAGTAGATAAATATTTTTAAAAATTCTGTCTAGATATTGAAGAATTAGAAAATATTTTGATACTAAAAATTTTCATCTTATTCCTAAATAAAAGTTTTATTTCTAAATAAAATGAATTAAATTTAAATCTGTATTAGATGAATTTAATTGATTGCATGCATTTAATTTACATTTGTGTCATACATTTGATTCATATGATATTTACTTGCATTTCATTATTTTCAAAAGAATATGAATTAGTGAATGGTGATTTTAGATAATGGTTTTAAATAAAAACTAAGGCAGTGATTGGTTTCAAAAAACATAGTCATTTTCTTTTTTTCATTTTATTGGAAAATGAAAAACATGAGTGAAAATGTATTTGATAACTGAAAATGAAAACAAATTTTTAGAAAACAAAATTAAAAATGGGTGGAAATATGAAAAAAAATGTTTTCAATTGAGAAAACAAGGGATATACATTAATTTTTGCCTTATGTTTTGCAAATTACCATACTTAAATACTTTTTAATATCAGTAATTAATAAATATATATTATATTTATAATTAGATACCATTAATAGTAATATCATTGAATAGTTTTTTTATTTCCTTATTTTTGCATTTTAGAAAATAATTTTTATTTTCGTTTACCAAATACATTTTAATATTTCTAAGTAAAAAATAATTCTTGGAATCCTTCCTAGATATTGGAGGGCTTCTCAATAATTATTTTTTATAAAAGAATATTATGTAAAACTTTTTAGGGATGAGTATGAAAGTTCTAAGTAAAGAAATATTCTTCAAAATTCTACTTAAATATTGGAGAATTAGAAAATATTTCGATACTAAAAATTTTCATCTTATTCCTTAATAAAAAGTTTTTTTTTTTAAAAAAAAGACTTTCATGAAAAAATAAATTTTGAAGGAATTATTTTTAAAAATTAAAATTAATACTATTTTTATCAATATTAAAGATAACATGTGATCAATTGGTACCTTTTTTTTAAATAAAAATTATGGGGATGTTAATCATTCCTCATATATAATCGACTTCTGAACCTAATACTATTTTTGTAGACTAAAATATTTTTTTAATAAATTATAAACTTGATTTATTGTTTTATTAAAAAAGATAAATTTTTAAGTGATGAATCACACCTTCAAAAAAATAGGTGGTGACTCCCCTGATTTTGAAACTTTTAAAATTTTCGTCTAATGATTTTCAAAACTATTATGACAATTTATATATATTACATCAGATGACATAAAATGGTTTATTAAAAGAGCATATTTTATGCACCATCATTGTATAAATTTTATATACTACTAGTGAATCATATAATATTACTTTATTAATTAGAAATATTTTTTAAAACAATTAAGTATTTGTGTTTTTTTTTTAATTTGTAAAAATTTATATTCAATCATTGATAAAATGATATCATGTGATTTACTAACTGTATATAAAATATATACACTTATAATAAATCACATATAACTTTTTAGGTAGCATTTGGTATCATTTTTGAAATCATTAAAGTGATATAATTATCATGATGATAAGATCACTTAGATAATTTAATTACCAATGATTATAAATTATCATATTTGGTTCAATATTATAAATTATCAGTGCTTTTAAATCACTACATTTGATTTTATATGATAAATAAATCATATAGTATAAAATATCAAAAAATAACCTTGCAAAAAGGTAAAATATTTAATATTTATTGAATTAACAATTTATAAAATAGTTAAACATTAGAAAACTATAAAGTATAAATCAATTTCATAAAAATAATTTCTAAAAGGATTATTAAATAAATTCATTATTTTTTTAATCAATAAATTTATAACATAAAATATTTTTTAGAATAAATGATTAAAAAACTAATCTTTTAAGATTTTTAATTTTCAGTTTCTTAGAAAAATGTTAACTAAATTTTTTTCGAAGATAAATTAGATAAAAAAATATTATTAAAAATTATTTTTTCATATTAATAAATTTTTTTTATTTTTTAGATTATGAATTAGATCATTTCTCAAAATATCGATTTTATCATCCTAATAATTTAAAATCACTGCAACATATATTTTCAAATTATTATTTAATAAAATAATTTGATTACTAAATATAATTTATTATAATTTTTAAACAAATCACATCGTTCCAGATAAACAGGAGGAGAGGCAAAGTTCAATTCCCTATCGCTCTTCTAGAAGATTTGATTTTAAATTGAATGGTAGATGGGAGAATTACTAGGTTGTCAGTGTTGATTTGAAATTCTAGAATGTGGAAAAGGACATCAACCGTCCATGCCATACAGGCACCGCAACGCAAGTCTTTGACGGCCCACCATTTGTACGCAATATAGAACCTTCATGAACAAAATTATTCCTCCACTTGCGTTGGATTGGTAATTTGGCAGCATATACTTTTTGGTAATTTGGCAGCTAACCTTTTTTTTTTTTTTTTAACGAAGAAAAGAAGAAGCACTTTTTGACAAAATTAACAATGGATGATTTTTACATTATTTTTATTATAATTAATCAATTATAAAATTGTAATAAAAAATTATAAATGATTATAAGTGGATAAAATTTTTTAAAATATATTAAAGATAATTGATTAAACTATATGTTTAATCTATGGATCAAGAAATTAGTAAATAAAAACTTATAAAATAACTTTGAAAATGTTTCGAAACAAAATAAAATTGATTTGACTTGAGAAAGACTTTTGGTATAAGCAATTGAAGGTCCGATTCTACTATCATATTATTACAAAATGAAAATATGATTATGTTTTCAAATTTACTTTACGCATTTTATTACCATGTTTTGAAAAATTAGGCAATTAGAATGATTAATTAGGGAAGTCGATATCATTTTGTTTCAATTTTTCATTAAAATAATCTATTGTTTTAGGCAGGAAGGAAATTAGTATGATCGAAAAAATATTATATTTCAAAATTATAATAAAGCTTTATTTTGAATGGACAGTGAGATTAATTGAAGTGAGATTGAAAATAATAATAAAATTTATTATAATTATGATTAAAAAAAAATTTAATTAAAAATTTATATTAATTTAATCTCATTAAAATTGACATTTAAATTTAATTAAAAGTGCAGTGCGCTTAATCACACCGCACTGAAGGTGTGATGAGATCCAAATGGTTACTAAGTCAGATGATTTTGGCAAGGTAGTCGACTACCCAAACTTGTAAAAATGCTATGGAGCGATATTGCAAAAGAGAAGTCAAATGCCTTCCACGAGCATTCAGCTGCCTTGGTTCAAAAATTGTAAATCTTGACTACAACGGTTAATTTAGTTTCATTTGACTTTTGAGTTCTAACCCTTCAACTTGTAAATGGCTGTCAATCGCCTATTAAGTTTAAAAAGTTGTGAACTTACTGAAGAGATAAATTGAATCAACAACATTGAAAAGTCATAATTCTATATTAAAATCTTTATAAATAAAGATGGCAAAAAAATTCCAATGAGAGACTTTTAACATATTTTGATTATTTTTTATCCATCTCATTCTCAACCAAGAAGCAAGTTTTTAAACATTTTTGCTATAAAAAACTGTGAATAAGGAAGATATTTTCGATCCCTCATCAATGGTGTTTAGAGCTTTGATTCACAAGTGCAAGGTATTATCAAATAAAACTCCATTGAATTTTAAGACCATTCAATTCAACTATTATTGCATAAGTAATTAGTGGAAACGAAATAATCCTAAATAAAAATAATATTTTGCAATACGTATTGAAACCATTTCTTTTTACACTTGATTCTCTATGTTGAACCCATCATAAAACAAAAAACCAATCCGATCTTTTACTGACACTCCAAAAAACAATAGATGTACCAAAAACAAAATTTTTTAAGCAAATTAACATAATTAAATTTTGAGAAATTTTATTTACACCCCCATAATTACGTTATACACCCGATACTAAATACAACCCAAATCTAAACTTAAAAACAAAGTTTTACTTATTACACCCCGTAACCCTAAACCTTCATTTCACATAAACACCCTGCCTCACACCCTAAACCCTCATTCTCCCTCTTAATCTCTAACCTAAAAATCACCCTAAAATTACTAAGATTCAAAGTTAATTAAGTCACCAAACTACAATTTTGAGGTAATTCCTTTTATTTTGTTTTAATTTTGTTTGATTTTTCTCGTTTTATTTTGTAAATTTGGGTAAAATTTGTGCTAGAATTCGTAGCTCTAAATTTACATTTCTGAAAGCTTAGAAATCATGAGATAAGTTTTGAATTCAATACCAATATGTATATATATATTTATATATTCTTCAATATCAGTATAAAATACATTAAATGTTTGGGTTAATTTGCAAATTTGCTTTGATAAACAAAGTGTTAACCATTTGTTATATGTAACAATAGATATGGCATGAACGAGAGAAGATGGCATTGGTAGAAGTGAGAGACGTGCTATAGCTGACAACTAGAAGCATATGACTGCCTTTGAAAGGAGACAGCGAGTCCAAGAACATGTGTTGAGATAGTTGACCTTCCAAAGTTGATTCTTGAGGACAAACCTCCCACCTAGCAACATAATGATAGAGGTTGAGACGCTGACAAGCTAGCTAAGTCTTTTACTAAAGGGCTGATGGATACTTCCATTCATAAAAGCTTCAAGATTCATGTTGCAACAAGTATATGGAATGGGCAAGTAATAAATTCAATCATGATAATGCTTATGATTTATTCTTGTTACTTAATATTTATAAAGTTAATAACTAGTTTCTATTTGTTACTATTGTTATAAGAGCGAGCTACATTAAGATCCATCGACCATGGGGTAAAGTTATAGCATTAGCCTCTTGATGCTTCCCGTTAACATATTCATTTGCACGTTGTTCAATCATGATTGTAGTCATTGATTGATTGCACCTATCGTTTGTCCAATAATATGATAGTGTTCGAATTTACTGAAATGTGGCAGCTTGAAAAGAACACCTTTCACTTACTATTCGATTAGATGACTATCACACTAGATGAAGTGCCCGTCATTCTTAACATATCGATTAAGGGAGCCATAGTTTTTCACCAAAATCTTACGATGGTCGATGAGGTAAATGTGATGCTAATGCAATTTCTTGGAGTGTCATAGGCTAAGGCAGCCAACAAAACCAAATTTTGCCATGGTATAACGATTAAACTATAGTGGTTACGAGATCATTTTGTTAACAATAGGGATATAACTTATGGTCGAGGTGTAGATTATACAAGTAGGGCTTTTGTACTCTATCTCTTAGGGTGCGCGTTGCTTATTGACAAGAGTGGAAATAAGTTATCAATCGTGTGTTTATCCTTATTAAACGACCTCAACCAGACTGGTAGATATGTTTAGAGAATAGCTTGTCTGACATATCTATATAGGTAGCTTGATGTAGCCAACAAGTCTGACATTCATCAACTTGTTGGTTATATGATAATTCTTTAAGTATGTATATAAAAATAGTTATATGATCTTGTTCTAATTTCTTTTTTTTTATTTGATCGAACATATGAATAATGATGCTTGACCTAGGCATAGATTTATGAGCACTTTCCTTCATTGGATTTAATAGTTGTATTGGAATATGTTGATGCTCAACATTGTGTTTCACAATGGTGCCAATAAATTGCAATGATTACAAGAGCAATTGGATGACTTACAACTAATAGAGATATGCTAGGAACCTTATTTGAAACAACAACAGTCAAACCCATTACATGAGATTAGATTTTTTTGAGTGTTTAAAATACGGAGGTATCATTGAGCCATATCATCTGGAAAGAGTTCTATGATAGTTTAATTTTGTACAAACTATTCCCCTAACCTTTTTAGCCTTGTCTCAAGCCACTTGAGGTTTATCATCCAAAACTTACTAGGTTGTATACAACTTTTTGGACCAATTATGGGAGAGATAGAATATATTATAGACACCTAATTTTGTCTGGCCAAAATCCAGTCATTTGTAAAACGCTTTAAATTTTGACTTGGCTCAAATATAACGTTTTTTTAATTTTGACAAGTTTTTAAAATAAAACTTAAGACTAATTTGATCCAAATGTCCAAGCTCAAACCTAGTCAAATTTGGTCAACATTGATTAAATAAAGTCAAACATTGTCAAAATTTGTCAAACTTAGTTAAAACGGATAGAACCTAGGTCAACCCTCAAAATTCACAATCCAATGGGAATCAATGTAGTTTAAAATTGAAATTTATTATTTTTAAAGCACCGAAAAGTCTGATTGTACTTTGAAAAAAGTAAAATTGCTAAAATGCCCTTATAAGGTATTTTTGTAATTCGATTTTTTCGAAATCGATTTTTTCTGAAAGCTTCCATATTATAATTGAATATATTTTCATCATTTTTAATGCATTAAAAACTCATATCGCACATTAAGAGGTATAAAATTATCAAAATACCTTCTATGTGTATTTTCATAATTGACCTTTCCAAAGTCAAAATTTTGCAAAAAGCTCTAGATCATGATTTGATATTATTTTATGAATTTTAAAATTTTGACAACCTTGATCGTTCATTAGAATGTGTGAAATTACAAAAATGCCCTTTTAAGGGTAATTTTGTAATTTGACTTTCTTGAAGTCAATTTTTCACAAAATTTTTTAGATCATGTTTTTATAATATTTGATGATTTTTTTCTCCATTCAAAATATAGAAGTACCTCGAGGTGTAAAATTACCAAAATATCCCTTAAAGTGTGTTTGGTTTGGGGGAATCTATAATTTTTTTCCTAGAATTTTGATGGTAGGTATTTGATTCCTATGTTTGATTCAGGGTAATCCGATTATGAAAAAAAATATCAAATTCTCAATAGTATCTAAAGTCTCAAAATTAGAAACTCACATCTCCTTATGATATTTTAAGATTCGAAAGGGAAAATTACCTTATTTTCAAATTTAATTTGAAAAAAAAATGATGAAATAATCATTACCTTTTTGAAAAGCATGTATGAAAGTGACTAGAACTCAGTTATAAGTTTTTGTACAAACAATAAAAAATTATTTATATTGCAATTAAGGCGTTTGGCATGAAGAAATGCCTTAAA
Source organism: Durio zibethinus (assembly GCF_002303985.1). The sequence continues at coordinate 10,655,167 of NW_019167849.1, read as the reverse complement.
TAATCTTTGGCATCAATTAAGGCGTTTTCTTCATTAAAATGCCTTAATTGATAATTTAAAACAAATCTTTTTTTTTTTTGGTTTTTCGTAGATAGTGTTATGACATGAATTATTTAAGGCGTTTGCAATAAGAGAGACGAAAAAACCAAAAGGCAAAGTAAATAGGTTGAAGAGTGAGTTTAGGGAAATACACGAATTGCAACCTTTTATCATTTAATTGTATTAGCCGTTTGGTTTTTCAAGATTTAAGAATGGGGAATAAACCTTTTAAAATGACCATTTAAGATGTTTTGTGTACAGAAATACCTTAAATGATCATTGCAATTTTTTATAAAGGATTACTTAAGGTGTTTTTATACAGAAACGCCTTAAATGATCTTTTAATTTATTTATACAAGGATCATTTAAGGCATTTTCTGTATAGAAAATGCCTTAAATGATTCGTTTCTAAATAAACTAAAGGATTATTTTTAAATGATCCATAATATAAAAAATAAAATGACCATTTAAGATGTTTTTGTACAAAAATGCCTTAAATGATACTTTTATTTTTTTTATAAAAAGATTATTTAAGACGTTTATCTGTACAAAAACACATTAAATAATCTTTTTATAAATTAAAGGATAGTTTTTAAATAATCCAAAATATAAAAAAATAAAAGGATCGTTTAAGGCATTTCTATACAGCAAACGCCTTAAATGATCCTTTTAATTTTTTCTAAAAAGAATATTTAAGGCATTTTCTTTACATAAACGCCTTAAATAATCCTTTTATAACAAAATTAAAGGATTATATAAGGCGTTTTCTATACATAAATGCCTTAAATAATCATTTTATAAAAAAAAAATTAAATGATCATTTAAATGATCCATAATATAAAAAAATGAAAAGATCATTAAGGGCATTTTTGTACAAAAAATGCCTTAAATAATCTTTTTATAAAAAAAATTAAATGATCATTTAAATTTGGGATTTATTGATATTTTTTCTAACGATTTTCCCTATCAATTAAAGCGTGCAAAGTGCCAAATGCCTTAATTAATGATATTTTATAAATAAAATTAGCAATCAAATACAATATTTATCTTTTTTTACTACTAAAGGCATCATTTGTTGTTTGGGTATTTATTATTAATAAAACAAAATGAAAAGTTGTCATTATATATCTCAATGAGATTATGGTAATTATACATGAATTAATTTACGTGGATTTTGCCTAACCAAATGAGTGAATCTGAACACGAAATACACTAAAAATGGAAGAGAACCTCGAGTATCTCACTTTTTTGAGGATCACACTTTCTTCTGGAATCCAAGATTCTATGAACTAAATGCCCCCTTAGTGGTAATTTTATAGTTTGACCTTTTCGATGTTGAATTTTTACGAAAATTTTCATATCTTAATTTCATAATATTTCATGATTTTTTGTGCTTTAACATCTCAAAAATGAATAAGAGAACATTGATTTCCAAGAAAATAATCTAAAAACCAAAAACTTTGTAATTGGGGCAAATTGGTCTTTTCACTTGATCCAAGAGTTTTAAAAATCACATTTTTGATAGTAACCAATCTAAACCATTGGATCACATTAGGAATGTTAATCCAATGTCTAATGTTGGGTCCTTGAAATCTAAAACAAAGGAGAAATTTAAGCCATTAGATAGTTTTTTATCCTAAGGCCAAGATTCATTTGCATGAGGGATATTTGTCTCTTTTTTCTTCAAAAAAAAGTCACATTTTATGCAATTCAAGGTTGAAGGAAAATAGGAGCTCATGAGAAAAACAGAGTAAGGAAGAAAAAATAGAAAAGAATTGTGAAAAAATTGAAAAAAATCCTTGTGAAGAAAGCTTGAATGTATACTTTTCTTATCATCCATTTTGCATTTTTTTGCATTCCTATCACATATTACATAGCATTTTTGGTTTGTTTCTTTCCATTTTCATTATTTTCTTTTATAGTTCATTTATGTTTACTTAATGCTTGAATCAACTTCATCCAATTAATCAATAGTTGGATTGAAGCCAAAATTCAAGTAACAAAAACCATCAATCCACCATTAAAAAAACCAAGTTTGAGGTTCAGTTAAACTTCCTTTATCATGGTTGAACATCTGCTTGGCATTTTTTGTTGTTTTATTTGCTTTTAAATTTTTTTATGATGTTTATTAGATGGTTTAAATCTCGTATTAAATCTTACCAAACTATTAGAAGATTTAATTATTCTTTCTAAAAATTTCATAAAAAAATTTTTGAGCAAAAATCCCACCAAATTATTGGGGGATGTGCTTTAAAAAAAAATCTTACCAAACTATTAACTTCCAACAAAAATATGTTAATGAATCTCACAACAGAGCCTCTTCAAAATGAGACACTAGTCTCCATAAATACTCTTGAGGTAAAGAAATTTTCTTAAATTACTACCAAACTATTGAAGTAATTTTAAAAATAATTTTTAATAATTAAATTATATGGTAAATTATAGTCATGTTTTTAGGCTTTGGATAACACGAAATCAACTGGTACTATCCTTTGAATAAGCATTGTAAGGGTGTTATAACCTTCCTCATATGTAACCACACTTCTAAACCTAGTTCTGGTTTCATGGATTAGAATTACCTTTTAAAGATACTTGAGTCAAGTTTGGTACTCTTTAAAATGGGATAGATTCATTTAGCTGGTCAATCGCACCTAAATAAAAAAATATTTGTGGTAACTCCTCTAGTTGTGTCTTGCTATAGGTCTACAAATCTATACACTATGATAAAATGTTAGGGATTTAATATAACATTGATAAATCTTATAAAAGCCATAATGACTTTTATTTGTTTTTTATATATTCATTACAATTTACTATTAATAAAAATAACATTTGTCAATCAATTCTTCTTAAAATAACATCTTAAATATTTTTTTTTCGCACCCATAGTTGAAAACAAGAATTAAATGATAACTTATAATAAAAGAACTTTCATTTAAATTAATATTTTAAAAAATAAAAAAGGGATATAAAAATATTAATATTATAAATATATTTGAACTTGGATCAATTTTTGGGGTTTAATGCTAATTAATAAAACCAACAACTGAAAGTAGGACTAAATTTATTAACTTTTTTATGTTTTTTTCTCAATTTAATTTTTATCAAAAGAATGTCATAAATTTGTCAATGAGAATAGTATTCTCAAGTTGTAGCATTGATTTGTTGGTCTAAAATCAAGTCTAAGATCTTACATTTTTAATCAATTTATTTTTTTATTAATTAGCAAAAAGATAATTGTTTTTTACAATTTTTTTTTCATATCTATAACTTAAAACTTAGGTTTGAACTACAAATTTTCATATATAAAAGGCACAAGTATAGCTAAAAAGAAAGGTTGAAAATTTTCCTATTAAATACATTTGCAGTCAAAAGAATACTAGCGATTTATTGCTAAATTCACAATTTTTATCATTTAAATATGACAATTTTATTTAGAGTAAAATAAAAAATCGAGTAAGAGATACTCTAAGAAACCTTTCTGCCTCTTAAAGGTTGATCTATTCTTTCTCATGAGATTTATATCTTCATTAAAGGAATTGTTTCTCCTTTTGAAAAATAAACAAATCTAATAATCAATATTAAATAATGAATTTCTTATCTTTTCACATTATTTAAGTATAGTTAATTTATCAAAATCTCATATATTTTTCTTTTCAATTTATTTGTACCTCATTCTTTTAGAATTGGTTAATCTTTTAGTTAAATTGCAATATTAAGAATTTCCAACATCCACCATAATTTCTTAAAAACAAAATTTAGCTTATAGAAAATAAAATATATACCATTTAGAAGAATATGTTTAATGATTTTATAATATTATAAATGTGTTTTTTTAACCCATGTGTTGCAAGATCAATTTTTTAATATATTATTTAAAATTTAAAATTAAATATATCTTTACAAAATTTTCAATACCATATATTAAAGAAATTATTATAACAAAATTTATATTTGTAGGAACTTTATTGTAAATATATCTCTTTACCCACTAAGAAGTTTATGCATCTTTTTATTCGTGTTATGAAATTTATTAAATACATATTAATGCAAATTACATAAAAATCATATTAAATAAATAAAGAGTTTAAACACATATCTATATATTTTTAAATTTGTTGAAAGCTAAAAGGCAAAGAAAGCAATATAGGACTAATATAGCATATATCCCTTTAAAATTGTAAAAAATCAGAAGGCAAAGGAAAACCAAGATATGCAATCAATTATCACAATTAATAAATAGACATTATTTTATTACAATCTAAAAAAAAATAAAAGACAAATAAAACAAAAAACAACTTCAATGATCACAAGTAATCTAATTTTAAATAAGTGAATATTATCTTTAAAATTATAAAAAAAACTAAAAGATAAAAAAGCCTAAAAGACATAATCAATTTTCATAATTAATCGGTAAATATTATTTTTAAAGTTGAAAAAATGAAAAGGTAAGAAAATAAATTATCATAACTAATAGTTAAATATTATTTTTAAAAACTAAAAGGTAAAATCAACAAGTAAAGAAAGAATTACACAATCAATTTAATATATATATATATATATGTTTTTAAAATGGTGAAAATGAAAAGGTAAAAAAAAAAAAATCAATTATCACAATTAATAAATACATATTATTTTTATTAAAATTAAAAAATCAAAAGGTAAATAAAACTAAAAAATATGATTAGTGATCATAATTAATCTAATTTTAAATAAATGAATTTTATCTTCAATACTATAAAAAATCAAAAGATAAAAAAAAAAAACCCAAAAGGCACAACCAATTATCACAATTAATAGAAAAATATTATTTTTAAAATCGAAGAAAGAAAAAAGATAAAGAAACCAAAAAAACCCAATTAATTTAATTACCATAATTAATAGATAATTCTTATTTTTTAGAAACAAAGAAAACAAAAGGGTAAAGAAAACCAAAAAGACACAATTAATTATCACAATTAATTGATAAATATTATTTTTAAAATTGAAGAAAACAAAAATGTAAAGAAAGCTCGAAAAAAACCAATTATCACAATTAATTATTAAAATTTATTTTATATATATTATACAATTAATTTTATGATCATTATATTAATAATTTGTTTGTCTCTCAAAATTTTAAAAGTTTTATTTTGTGGAACAAGCTTATTTGAATTTTTATATAAAGTTAAAATATTAAAAAAGTTCTAATGTGTGGTAACAAATTTTTAATTAAAATTTTTATATATTATAATTTTATCCTCTAATAATTCATGAAATTAGAAGAAGAATTATATTGGTTTACATTTATTTTTTTATTTGTTTCAATTAGATAATTAATTTAAATAAATTTTTATTTGATTGTTTGATTTACAAAAAAAATGATAAATGCTTTTTTTACTATTTATTTTTTTCACTTTAAAATTTTTTATTGGATTTGATAAATTTAAGTTGTGTACTTTTTCAATTAAAAAGAAAAATAATTTATTTGAATTTTTTAACTAATTATTTAGTAACATATTTTTAGCAGTAGAAATGCAAATTCATCAATACGATTCACAAGATATATTTTATGTAAGGTATAGTGAATTTTTCTTTTAAATAAATTTTAAGATGCAATTATATTAAAACTTAAGAACCTGTCATTATTTATGTCTGTTTTTTTTTTTGTAAATGTAATTTGATTAAAAGTTACACAAATAATATTTAGATTAAACCTTTACAAAGTAAAACCATTTAAATATAACTAACTAGTGTCACATCCCTCGCATTGTTGTGGGTATTTTTTTTGAATTATTTTAATATTGAAATGTGGGAAAACATAGTAAAGTACAACAACAAATCATAATTTCTAAATTGATAGCACATATGAAATTATGTTCAAATAAGTATTATAATAAGAAAAGTTTGGTATATTATTGACTTATAGTTTACCTTGTTCTTTGGTTTTTAGCTAGAGATTCTTTAGGGAATAATTTGGAGAAAATGTAACTTGTGTTCTTGAGTTAAGTAAACTATCATTAACATGATTTCATTCATGTGTATTTATAATATTTAATAAATATATTAAACTTAAATTACATTTAATACTAAGTACATTTAGTCACAATTAATTGAATTCATGAATGTAGTAGATTTATGAATGATTAAGTCCATCAATAGTTCGATTCATTCATTTTGGATTTGATTCATAATTAATTAATAGTAAATAAGAGTTTGGACTCAAAATTTTTAATAACACGAACATCATTTATCCATAATTAGTTAAGTTTATGAAAATCATAGATTTACAAATGTCTAAATTCAAGAATAGTCAAAATATAAATTAATGTTAGATTAGATAAGTAAACATTGATAACATTTTAAAAAATAGGAAAAAGCTAACATGGCAATTAAAAGGATCAAAATGTGGCAAAAATGAAGCTGACATGACAGTGTCCATATGTCACAAAGATAGTGTCACAACGTCTCAGGACCTGAAAACAGGTTGACTCGAAAGCCAAACGAATGAGAAAAATTGGCAAACAGGGAGATTAAAATATTTTTGATAAAAACAACAAAGCAAGGAATCACCACCAATAATTTTTATGGTGTAATTGGCCACCCAAAATTTTTTGTCCTTTTAATAAAAAATTTTAAAAAAGGTTTCAAAGTTTTAGAAAAAGAATAAATTTACGGTCTGCGAAATCAGATTTAGGTTCAGGAGTTTGTTACCCATGTGAAAAATTAGCACCCCCACAACGTTCATCGAAGACGGTACCAATTAATTGCATGTTATCTTTTAATTTTCGTTAAAATGGTCCTATTTTACTTAATGTTTAAAATTAATTCATTTTTTCTTTTCTCTTTTTTTTCTTCTCTTTTTTTTTTCGTTTCTTTTAAGAAACAAAAACAAATTGAAATTTTCTAAAAAAACAAAAACGTTTTTCTTTTGGATCAATATGAAAACACTTTAAATATAGAAACACTTCATTCACTCTCTTATGATTAAGTAGAGCTTAAAAAATATTTCTAATTTAAGAGTTTTTAAATTGCCCATAAAATCGAGATAACAATTCTTATAAATAATAATCATTGAGAGTCATCGTATAGTTAAGTAAGATCTCGATAACTATATTTACTTAAGATATTAACCTATTTTAAAACATTTTACTTTTGAAAACTAATTTTTGAAAACAAATGCATAGATGCATTAACATAATAAAATATGATGAAAACAAAACAATATAATATAAAATGACAAAGTATGAATTCGTTATCATATAAAAATGTATCTGATGACAAGATAAAATAAAATGCAAAAGCATGATTGATTTAGGGTTTAAAGGTTGGTTTGGGGTCTAGGTTAGGGTTTAGAATTATAGCTAAGGTTTAGGTTTTTAGATTTAGGGGTTAGGTTTAGGGCTTTAGTTTGGGGTTAGGTTTAGGGCTTTAGTTTAGAGTTAGGGTTTAGGGTTTGATTAGAGATTTGGGGTTTCAAGTTTTTTTTTCTCGAAATGTATATTAAAATTACAAAAATACATTAATGAATACATGTGCCAAAAGCATGATTTTGAAAAATAATTACAAATTAAGGTATTTTTAATACATAAAATTCAAGATTAAAATGGATCAAACATAGAAAACTTTAAATTTTGATTTGAATGTTCCACTATTGTTCATCATTAAACACAACCAAATAACTTCAAAATTTATCAAAAACAACCTTCAAACAACGTTTTTTCAATGAAACTTTTATTCAAACATGTTAGAAACTTGCGAAACATCATAAAAACATAATGTAATGCATGAAATGAAAAACCATGAACCATCAAGGAATGAAGTAAGGTTTGGCCAAACACAAGAACACCATGGCCGAACCTACCTAGCCTATTTCTCAAGCATTTATTCCATCCTATGTTATCCAAACAAGTATTAACCACTTGAAACTTACCTCATGATGGGGTTTATAGCATTAAAACAATTTCAACGAACATAAACGATCCAAGAATGGCAAAGAAATCATGAGAACAAACATGGCAACCTAACAACAATATATTCATTCAATCAACCAAAAATCATGTTAAATAACAATATATTCATCATTTAAACATTATAAGCTACCATTTAAAGCAATAAAATGATAAAGGAGGCCAAGAGGAGGTTCAACATGAGAGGAAAGGTTGGCCAAATCTCCAACTTGGTTTTCCAATGGTGGATTGCTTTGTTTTTGTTTGTTTCCTAACTTCACTCCAACTATTGATTAATTGGATGAAGTTGGATTCAAACTTTAAACAAGAAAATAAACTAAAAACCTTCAAGAAAGTAAACAAAGAAATTGATGAAATACAATGAAAATACAATGACAAATAAGATGAGGATGCAACAAAATGCAAAAATGGATGACAAAGAAAGTCTACATTTAAGTTTTCTCCACAAGGATTTTTTTCTCAATTTTTTTTTAGATTTTTTTCTCAATTTTCTTCCTCTGTTTCATGTCTATAGCCCTCTAGTTTCATGTAGCAAAAATGTCCCTCCTTGAATAAAAAAAGAAGCCACCAAAATATCTTTGAAAGATTAAATATGGACCATAGGATCAAAACATCATCTAAAGGCCAAAATTTCTCCCTTGTTTTTAATCCAAGAAGTAAACTTTAGCCATTGGATCAAGACTCCTCATTAAATCCAATGCTCCACATTATTCATTGCAAATGTTAGATTTTTACAGCTCCTAAATCAAGTGAAAGATCATTTTACCCTTAGTATAAAACTTTTAGTATTTGACTATTTTCTCATAAATCAATGTTACCGTACTCATTTTTGTGATTTTAAAAGACCAAAAATCTATGAAATATTATGAAATTGAGATATGAAATTTTTTGTGAAAATATTCTAAGCTTTGGGAAGGTCAAATTACGAAATTACCCTTAAAGGGTATTTTGGTAATTTCACACCTCATGGGCTACTGCTATGATTCCGAAAGCACCAAAAATCATCAAATATTAAAAAATCATGATCTGAACAGTTTTGCAAAAAAAAGCCAAATTACGAAATTACCTTAAGGGGCATTTTGATAATTTCACATATTTTGAGATACAATCATAGTTTTCAAATTTCTAAAAGTCATCAAATAATATCAAATCATGATCTGGAATATTTCATTAAGGTCAAATTACAAAAATACCCTTAAGGACTATTTTAGTAATTCATATCTCTCAAAGTGTGATATAGGTTTTCAATGCATCAAAAATAATTAAAAATATTCAATTATGATTTGAAAATTTTCTTGAAAATTTTACTTCGAAAAAGTTAAATTACGAAAATATCCCTACAGGCGTTTTGATAATTTTATAGTTTCCAAAGTATAATCAAACTTTTTAGTGGTTTAAAAATCACAAATTTCAATTTTAAACCATATTGATTCCAATTTGGTTGTGAATTTTGATGGTTGACTTAGGTTCTATTCATCTTGACAAAGTTTTACCTAATTTTAACTTTGTTTGACTAATTTTGACTTTGTTGACAAAATTTGATCAAATTTGACTAAAGTTGACTTTTAGGCTTTTGGGTCAAATTGGTCTAATTTCAAATTTAGAAATTTGTCAAAATTAAAGAAATTTAAATTAGGTTGGATTTTAAGTACTTCACAAATGACCGAAATTTTGTTTGGACAAAATTGGATATCTACAACTTCCCCTCTTTGTATATTTTTTAGAATTAGAAATAATGCAAAGATCAAAGACATCGATTTTGTCCATGAGCAATGGTGAGAGGTTTTGATTGTACTGTTTGTTTGCTTTCATGTTTGAATAGTGTTTTTTTTTTAACAAAGGGCTTCTATAAATATCATTTTGAAAAGGTTTTGAAAGTCTAATCTTGAAAAGTTTTGTTTTTTTTGTTTTTTTGTTATTACATTTTTTTAAAATTTGTCTTACTTTTTAAAAGAAATATAAATGAAAACTTAAATAATACCATAAAAAAATGAGTTGATTTCGGTTATCACCACCGAAGAAGACTCTGATATCATCATCGAGTGATGTATATATCTTCAGATATCACCACCGAAAAAAAGATACAAATTTAGACTTAGATACTCAGATATCACCACTGAGTAGATGTAAGTGACTTCAGATATTAACACCGAAAAAGACTCGAATATCACTACCGAGTGAAAATAAATGACTTTGGATATCATCACCGAATGAAAACAAACAACTTTGAATATCACCACTAAAGAACACTTGGATATCACCATCGAATGGAAAACAAATGACTTTAGATATCACCACCAAAAAGGACTTGGATATCACCACTGAGTGAAAATAAAAAGGTTTTGGATATCACCACTAATAAGGACTCGGATATCACCACCAAATAAGACTCGAATATCACCACTGAGTGAAAACAAGCTACTTTGGATATCACCATCGAAAAGAAATTCAAATGATTTTGAATATTACTATTGAAGAAAACTCAGATATCATTCATCGAGAAATTTTGTAAAAGCTCGAATATCACCATCGAGAAAGTTTTAAGAATATCACCTTGAGAAATTTTGTAAAAGCTCAGATATCACTATCGAATAAACTTTAATGAAGGTCAAATTTCACCACCGAAAGAATTTTTAAGAAGTCAGATTTTGTTATCGAGAGAATTTTAAGAAAAGTCAGATTTTACCAGTGACAGAGTTTTGATAAAAGGTCAAATTTCACCATTGAGAAAATTTTGACAAAATTCAAACTTGAATGCTCAAATATCACCATTAAGAGAGTTTTAATGGAAAGTTGGATTTTGCCATCGAGATTTGAAAAAGCTAGGATTTAAACACTCAGATATCACCATTGAGATTTGAAAAAAGCTAAGATATCACCATTGATGACTTTAAAATATTCATATGACGCCATCGAGATTTGAAAACTTAGAATTTTAAAGTTGGATATCACTACCAAGATTTGAAAAATCATGGATATCAACACTAAAGAATTATAAACAAAATCCATAAATCATCAAAAAACATGCAGAAAACTCAGATATTACCACTGAGATAATGAAAACATATAAAAAAACTCAGATATCACCACCGAGAGAATTTAATAAAAGATGGTATTATCATAAAAAAATCATGACACATTTTTCTAAGAAATGTTGTTCATCATTTTTTAATCCATTCTTGTTTTTCTCAATTTTTTTCCTTTTTTTCCCTATTTTTGTTCTTTCTCTTTTTTTTTTTTAATTCAACCATTCAAATTTTCTTTTTTTTTCTTCAATGTTTAGAATATTGTCAAGTGTAATTATGATATAAACATTTATTTTCAAAATGATAATTCATGTGTTTAATGGTCATTCCTTAAAGAAAAACTCTTCAATTTTAAGCATCCACACTCTATCTAATATGGATTTTTGTTGAGACGTAACATAGGCTAAGGTTTGGGGTTGCCAAAGAAAAAGATAAATAGTCCCAAAATAAATTTTTTGAGGGTGATTAAACTAATGATCATTTTTTTTGTTTGAATGATTTACTTTGGGCCATATGTCCTTTTATTTCCTATGCTTTCCACTCAATCATTTATTTATTTCTTTTTTTTTTCTGTTTCTCCCCTTATTTTTTCTTTTTTTTCCTTTGTTTTTTTTTTTTTTTTTTAGTTTTTTCTTTCACTTTTTTTTTCTTTTTTCTCGAGTGAATTTAAAACTTGGGGCCTTTTATTGGACATTTTTTTCCTAACAGATAAGGTTTATTCTTAGACATTAGCATACTTAATCCCTTTAATGCATCTTTTTTATCCCTCAATGTGAAGGGTAATTCTTGTCAGAGTTTAGTTTGAAATAATTTTTATCAAGCTCAAATGGATAATGAAGGATAAATTTTTATATTTGTGAAGGATGATGAAAGATAGTCATTTATTATCTCAAGCATAAGCCACTCAAATTTGAAGAGCAATTTATTTTCGAAAAAATGATTCAAAAGAAGTTTTTTTTTAACTCTTTTTAAACTTTTTGGTTTTCACTCATTGGTTTTTTTTTTTTTTATGAATTTGTTGAGACCTTTTTGTTTTTGGATTTATTTGAATGTCTTAGTTGCATGTTGTAATAGCCATAATTTTTACTCATTTTTTCTCTCTCTTTCTTTCTTTCATTTTTTTTTATTTTTTTATTTTTTTCTTTGCATGCCTCCTACCACTATTCAAGAAAGATATCATGCTTTGGCAAACAACCCTTAATGAAGGCTAATGTGAGAAAAAGGTCATATGAAGTGAACTCATTTAAGGTGTCAAATGGTTCATATCATTCCACAAAAGAATAGATTAACCATAACTTGATTCATCTTAAGGGTAATGAGATTTTTCTTTTAGTCAATGTGCCCCAAGACACTGATAAGCATAATTTTAGTGTGGAAAATTAGAATAACCGGTATGTTTGTGGTCATTCAAAAACATTTGAGTGGCTTTATTTTCTTTTTGAAAAAAGCCTTGTTATTTATCAAATTACCACATCCAAATTTTTAAGAAAAATGTTAAGTTTGCCTGATCTTCTAAGAGTCCAAAAATTTTTTTTTTTCAAAATTGGCTGTCTCATTATTCATTGCCTAAGAAAATAATATCACATTTTTATACCACAATATTATCAGACAAAAGTAAGGTTCAAAAACTTAGGTTTATGTCTTTTGAATGGTCATGATTGATGAGAGAAAGCATTTGAACGATTTGAAAATAATGTGAAGGCATTTGGTGAATTTATTTCTAATAGTGATCATTAACTTTTTTTAAACTTCCTCCACCTTTTATTACAAAAAAATCTCTTTTTTTTTTTTCTTTTTTCTTTCTTTAGGCATTTTCTATGATTTTTGAATAATAATTATATGGGGCTTTGTTTGAAATCCAACAAATTTTTTCTTTTTTTTACCTTTTTTTAAAAAAAATCATAAAAATCTCAAATGACAATATTCACAAACTCATGAGACAATGCAATGTATCATAACTGAAACTTAAGGTCTATTCATTCAATGCAAACCATTCAAATCCACTCCAATTGATCTCCCATTTTTTTCCTTTTTGATACCCACCAAGATAGACATTTTATTCCAAGGTTTAGACCAAAAGTTTATGTTATTATTCTTATGAATGAATGCCACCAAGCAAATGCTAACTTACATGACACATAGAACATGTTTATGAATGCATGAATATGATGATGATGTTAAAAAATGTCATAAAATGCAAAGATGTCTAAGACAATGGATTTTTATATGTACAAGGCCTCAAATGATCAAAACTTCATCACTCATGAATGTGTATGTAAAAAATGTAATGTCCTGTTGCCAATGGTGGTGAGATATGTTCACATGAAGTGTAATTTGTACAATATATGCTTTAAAGATCCTACATTCATGAATCCATATGCATGAAATACAATGACATACTACATGAATAACGAGATGTACAACTATAACTAATGCAACATACTTGTATGAGATGTACAGACATATAATATATATGAGATATGTCTACAGGAAAGCAATGCATGTGTTGTGTTGACCTAATAAGGTTGACACTATTTAAGATATATAATGAGGTGGAGTGCATGTGCTACCTATTAAATGTGCATGTGATAGAATGTATGTACTATCTATTAACATGTGCATGAGATGGAATGTATGTACTATCTATTGATGTGAGTGAGATGGAATGCATGTATTATCCTAGTATGATGTGCATGAGATAACGTACATGTATTATCTTATTGTTTCCTATCATGATAAAAATATATATATATATATGAAAGAATGAAATGCAAAACATGAAACAATATTCAAACTCAAAGCTTTTTGTTTTATCTACAATTTTTTTAGAAGGAAAAATTCAAAAAAAACACACATGAAATGCAATCACATAAGATGTCTAGGATTCAAAGATTTTTGTCTAGGATTCAAAGATTTTTCTCCTTTTTTTCATTTCTACAATTTTTGTTTCTTTTGGTTTTTTTTTTTTGTTTTGTTTTTTTTTAAGAAGGAAAAATTCAAGAACACAGAAAGAATCACACAAAATTGACTAAGATTCAAAGAATTTTTTTTTATTTTTGACTTTTATTATTGAACTAATAAACAAATAACTTAAGAAAAACCCTTCATTCTTCATTCTTTTTGCCAATTTTGGACACAAATAAAATGAATTACATTATATGAAAGAAGAAATTTTATTGGAAGTATTTTTTTTCTTTTATCCATTTTTTTCTTTTTTTTTAAACACTAAGGATTGTTTTACTTAATGATTCTTTTCGTTTCCCTTTTATTAAAAGAAATAATACAAATTAAAAAATTAACAAAAAAAAAAGAAAAATGAAGGGTATTCATTCGTGTGACTTATTCAAGGTAATTACTATGGAAAGGGTGTGGCATGGCTTTACCTAAGGCTGACTCCTTAAAGTTCACTATATGTTGGGTTGGGAATTAAAGCATTTAAGGGTTCTCAAATTATTCCTCACATCATCGTCCATCATAAACTAGTGTGATACTCTAATCCTCACCAATCACATGCTATGAATGGAAAAATGTTTAATTTGGGTGAGAGTGTTTCACTAGCCATTGCAAAGATTTACACTTCATGAGGGCATAACTACTTTACTTTCCTCCTAAATAAGGTTAAAGCCTGGGTATAGAGCTTATGCATGCAATGCAATGTGAGTGTATGGGAAAGAACAAACAAACCTTTCACATTTTTCTTAAAACTACCCCTATCCTAAATGCTGCACAAATATTAAAAACAAAATAAAGAACAATAATATATAATAAATGACATAATTAAAATATGCATGAAATGTAAAACACACACTTTTTTTTTTTTTGCATTTTTCATTTTTTTTGGAAAATAGGAAAATTAAAATCAAAACATTTTTCATTTTTTTATTTTTTTCATTTTTTTCAAAGTTTTCATTTTTTAAGAAAACAAGAAAATTCAAATCAAAGAATTAAGATTAAACTCTAATTAGGACCATTAAATCAAAATTAATGATAACACGTAATCAATATTTGGCTTGACTCTCTATATGTATCCCTAATGGAGTCGCCAAGCTATCCGATATCTCAAGATTCAAGATTGTGCTAACCCAAAAACCAAACAGATAGGGAAAATTGGAAAATGGGGGGATTAAAATATTTTCAATAAAAACAACAAAACAATGAGTTGCCACTAATCCTTTTTAGGGTGTGATTGGCCACCTAAAATTTTTTTATCCTTTTAATAAAACATTTTAAAAGTTTTAGAAAAAGAATAAATTTATGGTCTATGAAATCATATCTGAGTTTAAAAGTCAGTTATGCATGGGGAAGAATTAGCACCCCCAAAGCCTTCATCGAAGACGGTACCAATTGGTGGCATATTATCCTTTAATTTTGGTTAAAATGCTCATATTTTACTTAATGTTTAAAATTAATTCATTTTCTTTTTTTTCTCTTTTCTTTCATTTTTTTTTAAAACAAAAACCGAATTGAAATTTTCTAAAAAACCAAAAACTTTTTGTTTTCTTTTGGATCAATATGAAAATATCTTAACTATCAAAACACTTCTTTCACTTTCCTATGATTAGGTAAAGCTTAAAAAATATTTCTAGTTTAAAGGTTTTTAAATTATCCCACAAAACCAAAATAACAACTCTCATTAATAATAATCACCGAGAGTCCCCTTATAGTTAGGTAAGATCTCCATGACTATATTTACTTGAGATATTATCTTATTTTAAAACATTTTATTTTGAAAACCAAATTTTCAAAACAAATGCATGATATGCATGACAATATAATATGAATGACAAAGTATGAATGCATGATCATACAACAATGCATGTGATAACAAGATAAAATAAAATGCAAATGCATGATTAATTTAGGGTTTAAGGGTTGGTTTAGGGTCTAGGTTAGAGTTTAGGGTCTAGGTTAGAGTTTAGGGTTATGGTTTAGGGCAATGGCTTATTGTTTAGGGTTAGGGCTTAAGGTTTAAGGTTTAGATTTTTATGGTTAAGGTTTAGGGTTAAGTTTAGGGTTTGGGGTTTTAGTTTGGAGTTTAGGGCTTTGGTTTTGGGTTTAGGGTTTATGGGAGATTTGGGGTTTCAAGTTTTTTTTTGGAAATGGACATGAAATCAATGTAGATTACAAAAATGCCATTAATGAATGCATGTACCAAAAGTATGAGCTTGAAAAATAATTACAAACTAAAGTATTTTCAAATTAATATCACAAACCTATAATACATAAAAATTCAAGACTAAAATAAATCAACTTAGAAAACTTTAAATTTTGATTGAATGTTCCACCATTGTTCATTATTAAACACAACCAAACAACTTTAAAAAACTCATAAAAAAAAAACCATCAAACAACATTTTTTCAATGAAACTTTTGTTAAACTTATTAGAAACTCGCCAAACATCAATAGAAACATAATCTAATGCATGAAATGAAAGAACCATCAACCATCAAGGAATGAACGTAAGGTTCGACAAACAAAGGACACCATGGTTGAACTACGTATTCTATTTCTCAAGCATTTTTTTCCATCCTAATGTTATCCAAACAAGCATTAACCCCTTGAAACTTACCTCATTATGGGATTTATAGCATTAAAACAATTTCAACAAACATATAATGATAAATGGATTTATATAATGACAAAGAAATCATGAGCACAAAAATGGTAACCTAACAATAATATATTCATTCAATCATCCAAAAATCATGTTAAACAACAATATATTCATTATTAAATATCATAAGCTACCATTTAAAGCAACAAAATGATAAAGGAGGCCAATAAGAGGTTTGGTCATAGGATGGGAGGTTGGTTGAACCTCCAACTTGGTTTTTCAATGGCAGATTGCTTTGCTTTTGTTTGTTTTCTAACTTCACTCCAACTATTGATTAATTGGATAAAGTTGGATACAAACTTTGGATAAGAAAATAAACTAAAAACTTTCAAGAAAATCAACAAAAAAATGGATGAAACACAATAAATGCAATGAAAAATATGACAATGGTGTAAGAAAATGCAAAAATGGATAACATGGAAAATTTACCTTTAAGTTTTCTTCACAAGGATTTTTCTCTCTATTTTTTTCAAGATTTTTTTCTCAATTTTCTTTCTCTGTTACACGTCTACAACCCTCTAGTTTCATGCAACAAAAATGTCCCCCTTGAATGAAGAAAAAGCCACCAAAATATTTTTGAAAGATTGAATATGGACCCTACAACCAAAACATCATCCAAAGGCCAAAATTTCTCCCTTGTTTTTAATCCAATCAGTAAACTTTAGCCATTGGATAAAGATTCCTCATGAGATTAAACAATCCATATTGTTCACTGTAAATGTTAGATTTTTACAGTCCCTAAACCATTTTGCCATTAGTACAAAGTTTTCGATATTTAGCCATTTTCTTAAAAATCAATATTTTTATGCTCATTTTTTTTATTTTAAAGCACCAAAAAATCAATAAATATTATAAAATTGAGATTTGAAAATTTTCATGAAAATTCAACCTCGGAATGGTCAAATTACAAATTATCTCTAAAGGGTATTTTGATAATTTCACACCTCTAAAAGTACTGTTGTGATTCTGAATGCATAAAAAATCATCAAATATTATAAAATCATAATCTAAAAAGTTTTAAACCTACCTTGAGAATGTCAAATTATAAAATTACACCTAAATGATATTTTAATAATTTCACACTTCCTAAAGTACAATCAAGGTTTTCAAAAGTCTAAAAATCACCAAGTAAAATCAAATCATGATTTGAGCATTTCGTGAAATTCTAATTTGGAAATGTCAAATTACAAAAATATCTCTAAAGGTTGTTTTGGTATTTTCATATATCCCAAGATGTGATATTGGTTTTCAATGCATCAAAAATCACTAAAAAAAATTCAATTATGATCTAAAAATTTTCACAAAAATTTGACTTTAAGAAAATCAAATTAGGAAAATGCCCCTAAGGGCGTTTCAATAATTTTACACTTCTTGAAGTACAATCAAAGTTTTTAGTGCTTTAAAAAGTATACATTTCAATTTTAAACCACATTGATTCCAATTTGGTTATGAATTTTGAGGGTTGACCTAAGTTCTATCCATCTTGAGCAAGTTTTGCTCAATTTTGACTCATTTGACTAATTTTGATTTTGTTAACCAAGTTTGATTATATTTGACCAGAGTTGATATTAGGACATTTGGGTAAAATTGGTCTAAATTTTGATTTTAGAAAATTGTCAAAATTAAAGAAATGTTGAATTTGAATCGGGATGGCTTTTAAGCACTTCACAAGTGATCAAGATTTTATCCGAATAAAATTGGGTGTTTGCAAATAGGCAACAGGAGATAAAAATATATGTATGTTAGAAATAAACCAATTCTAAAGATTTTTAATACTAACAATTTTTCTATAATGAATTCAAATGGAATACGATTTGCATGGGTGAATGTTTTTGTATTCAACTCCTCAAAAATAAATCTTGTAAAAAATATAGATTTTAGTGCTATTATAGATAGTAGGAATTCATAACATCTCCTATTACTCAAATTAAGGAGATAGCATACAAGCACATGAAATTTTCACTAACATTGTCTATACTTAATTTTGTATTTCCTAATATATAGTTTGTACCACTTGGATTAGTTAGCGATGTCCTCTTATCTTTATATAAATAAAAAAAAAATCGTTAATCTAAATAAATAAAATTCAAAATAGAATAAATATGTGATATAAATAATATCTTTTTCATATATCAAATAACTAAAAGAACAATAAAACTAGCTTTTGCATTCAAATTATTAGGGCAAATGGAATAATTTAATACATCTTTAATATTGGGATTTACATGTTTATATTTAAATTTTAAGTACAATATTGAAAAAGAGAAATAAATATGATAGATGATATAATATAAAATATAATTATAAAAATTTTATAAATTTTGATACTAACTAATTATAAAATTAACTGTGTATAATATGAGCATAAAAAATTGAGTTTTTAAAATTTTTCTACCAAAAAACATACTTTTGAACATGTAAGACATTACATTGAGTGCAAACATGAGTTGAGATATATTAGTATACAAGGTCCAACAGGGCTTAAGCTTTCATTGAAATAAAAAAAAAATAAAATTGAAATTTGTGTGTTTTAAATAAAACTTAGAGTGTCTTCATTGATTCAATTTATTTGTTGTTGAAACTAACATTTATTTTACATGTTGGCACTCTCACAATAGATATAGCATTTTCAGTAATAAATATTTTGAAGACTCATTTGAAATTGTTGTTTTTTTTTATATAATTTAATATATTTAAACTAAATCCATGCTAAATAAAATTTCTAACCCCATCGTTGCTTAGTATAGGTTTTTTGTTTTTTAATATTTTTGTCACTGATTTTTTTTTTTGGCTCGAACCATCAAATTGGTAGGGCAATTTTTTTTTTTCAAATCACGTGAGGAACTAGTCAAAATTTAAAAGTAATCTTTTGACAAAGTGTCGGAGGAAGGATGGCTGCAGTTCCTTGAAGGTCCATTGTTGAACTCCTACTTTCAACCCACACGTTGAAAAAAGTTGAATATCTTTTACTAGAAATCAATCATAGCTTGCAAAATTTTTCACCAATATAATAAGAGTTTGATGTAAAAATATGGAAATTTTCAACATCACGTGGAGAGAACAAAAGCATCTCAACAACTAAAGGTGATGAGCTAGCGTTGGACACATTCATCACTCCGCATCTACCATCAATTTCTCTATGAAAGCATCTCAACAACTGCGTCTTTCTTCTCTCCTACCGACAAAGATCATGATCGTTGGGATGCTTCCAATTTCTTATTGGACAGCTATTGGGGGACTATCTTCACTTTAGTCTTCAGGAGCCCATAATTCAACTAACGTAATCCCAGCAGCCTTGTGTACAACAGTACAAGTGACTGCCAGGTTTTGTCACTAGCTACCAATGTAACAATCAAAGAACAAAGTGAATTAAACTATTTTGGTCAAATTATGCCAGCAGTTTTGTATTTATTGAAATTTGAAATTTAATCATCCATTAGATCCATCTTGTGAGTCTCATAATATAATTATTAGTAGATTCACAAATGGTTTTGTAAATTTAACTTTTTCTTTTTTCAAAAAATTTTTTGTAAAAATTGATAATATTTCTACTAAAATAGATCAAGAACAAAAATCACAACCCAATGATTTTGGTCTTTTATATTATGGAAATACTGTAATAAACCTTCTTCATCAACACAATTTGAATTCTCTAAACAAGAGATTTTAGATTTTAAAGCTTATAAAGAGTTTATTGAGCATTTTAAACAAAAAATGAAAAAAAAAAAAAACAGAAGAACCCAAAACAAGGTGGAATATTTGAAAATGATTGAGACCCTTTACAAAGATCACATTAATATTTTTACTAAATTCAATTATCATTATATGCTTAACTATGACACAACCAATAAAAGTAGTATTGAAGAAAGCATCAATGATAATTTTGATGATATTTTAGCTACTAACCTAATAGTTAAAACAGAAGAATCCTCTGAGGATGAAGAAAAATCGTCGGAAAAAGCAAATCCCATTCCACAACCAGTGGATCAAGGAAAGAGAAAAGTAGGAGAAGTTTCTAATCCAGAAACGGATGACCGACTGAGATTCCCATATATGTCTAACCTAGACATAATAAAATAACACCAACCATATCTCCCAAACAAAGATGAAATTAAACAAACTATTGAAGTTGGCCAAACAAGCCAAACAAATCAGAACCAAATAGCCCCTACAATAGATTCTATAAACAAGGTCATTAGAGTCAAATCAATGATCTATACGAAATAGGATATAGATGAATTTAAAATTCAAATTTTTATTTACTCTCTACAGGGTTAATTGAACAAACAAATAGCCCACATTCTAGTCTTGCATTTTTAGTAAGAAATCACTCAAAGCAAAAAGGTGGAAAAGCCTATATGGTAATCAACTATAAACGACTTAATCTAAATCTTGCTTTTGATGGATATTTTATTTCATGAAAAGACATGTTGATTAATTTAGTGAAAACCTCTAAATATTTTAGTAAGTTTGATTGCAAATCAGGTTTTTGGCAAATTAAACTTTCTCAAAAATCAAAACCACTAATTTCTTTTAATGCACCAATAGGTCATTACCAATAGACTATTATGACTTTTGGTCTTTGCAATGCCTTTAAAATATTTTAGAGGTGGATGGATAAAATTTTTGTAAAACATAAAAAATTTTGTTCTGTTTATATTGATGATATTCTAGTATTTTCAAAAAATCTTATTGAGCATAGAAAACATCTTAATATTATACTTAAGAATTTATAAAATACAATATTATACTCAATCCAAAAAAGATCGACTTAGAAAAAACTGAAATAGAATTTTTAGGATTAAATATTTCCCTTTATAGTCTTACTCTTTAAGATCATTTATTTCAAAATTAAAAGATTTTCTAGAGCAACTGGAAAATAAAAAAATATTTACAACAATTTCTTGGTCTTCTTAACTATGGGAGATAATTTTTCAAAAATCTCTCAAAAAAAGAAAAATTATTACAAGAAAAACTCAAAAAAGATGTAGATTTTTCTTGAACAAATCAAAATTCTGATTTTATCAAATAGATAAAATCCAAACTTATTAATATTCCTAAAGTGTATTTACCTAAACAAGCTGACTATTTGATTTTAGAGACAGACGCCTCAGATGAACACTGGGGATGTGTTTTAAAAGCAAAAGTTCAAAACAATAAATTTATTTGCGGTTATAATGCTAGCAAGTTTAAACAAAATGAGCTCAAATACATTATATTTGAAAAAGAATTATTAGCCATAAAAAAGTGCTATTACAATATTTCATATTTTTCTGGCACTGGAACATTTTACCATTAGAACTGATAATCAATCAGTCAGAGATTTAAAAAAAAAAAAATTGAAACTAATCCAAGAAGGATTAGGTAGTATAGTTTCTTATATCAATACAATTTTACTATTCAATTTATTAATGGTGACAAAAATTTTCTTACAAATTATCTTAGCAGGCCGAATAGATAGAGGTAAAAAACCTCTAAATCAGCAAGAATGATGAACTATCCAAAAGAAACAAACCAAAAAGGTTTCATCTTCTTCTTCATCATCTAATAATAAACAATATCCTAAACCAAGATATACACCACTTCTCTACCCTCCAAGAGGATATCATCCATAACAAATTCCTCAAAGACCTTTTTATATTTTTCATCAAGAAACTGCAATACAACCAGTAATGTAGATTTTTAAAAATTTTTCTCCTTTCTCTCAAGATCCAAACCAATGGACAACTATTTCATATTCTGAAATAGCAAAATCAATAGAAAACCTGTTGAAAGATTCAAAAATGACAGACATAGAAATAAAATATTTCTATAATTTTGGTCTTCCATCAGAAATTTACATTATGCTTAATAATATTAGGAAATCCCATCTTTCACAAAACAAATCATAATTTAGAAAAGGGATGTTCAAACTAGTCGATTTCTTAGTTAAACAAACTAATGAAAAGCAGTTATTTGATGAATTGGTTTTTCCAAAATTTATGTTCATCTAACTTGCTAAAAGAGCAAGATATAGATTTTTTTGCTATTGAAGAAAACCAATATTCAATCCAAGAAATAAATAATTTTTTAGATCTTTATGAATATTTTGATTATAAGAATTCCTCTCAAATAATAAAACTAAAAAGAGTTTTATTATTTGAAAAAGGCACAATATTCTTACCCAAAAAAATATTTCTACGCATCAATCACTCTATCTTTCATGAAACAGAAAAACTATTATATGAAAAATTTTCAGAATATTATTTTTCACATATCTGAAAATGACAAATTTAGTTGATCATATTCAAAAATTAAATTTAAGCTAGACTATGAACCCTTTCATGCAACAAGCATTGAATTGGGAATAGTAGGGCGAACAATAGTCCAAAATTTTTTCCTTCATCATCATACATATTTTTCAACTTTCATAAAATCTAAATTTGCCAAGTTCGTAAAAACGACAAGCATTTCTTTTACATCCATCTTCAAATTCACAGCTTCCTTGGAATTTTTCAAATAGAAAGATTTTTTCAACCATATCAAATATGGTAGGTTGAAAAATTGATGTCTGGACCACCTCTGAAACCCCCAATGGATGGTATTGGAAACTTAGAATTGCTAAACCAAGCAATTTCAAAATACTCCAGTCCTTCCAAATATCATTTCCAAACAGAAATCTCAATGATGGAATATGCAAAAAAAATTTTAACATAAGTTACTTATTCATCCTATCCAAAAATCTCTGCTCAAACATCTGGACAAAGAATCTTTGTTAAAAAAGCTTATTCTGCCACTGGCTATCAAGATCTTCTAGTAGAACTAGAAGCAGTGGAGCTACTAAAGAAACTCTCTGAAATGAAAGATATTGATCACCTTCAACATTTTGTATTTCAATATCAAGAAGGATGGTAGATGTAGAATAAGTCCATAATTAATTCTCCACAATCTTTTAATCTAGAAGATAAAGAATTGGTTAATCTAGTTAATATTCAAGTATGATAAGCTATTCTAATCCAGAATAAACTTCCAACAAAAGCATCGATAAGACAAGACAGCTTGGTTTGGAGCTTGAGATAGCCAATAGACAAATTTTAGTCTGCTATAGTATCTACAGTAACATATAAAAAGACTGCTAATATTCAATTAATTTTCATTTCAATGAAATCTTCAAACTATTTTAATTTAATAATATTAATCCAATAATTAATTTCATCAAATTTTTGCACTTAAAAATATTGAAATGGCCATTGATTTGATAATGTAGCCATTAACTTTGTTTACATAACGTTAACTTTGAATAGATAAAATCAATTATCATATTGTGCAATTAATCCCTTTACTCTCATGAAATTTAATTTTTAGTACTTTTAATATAATTTATAAAATTCTCGCAATTGTATAAATCAAATTTGATAATATTGATCGAATTATTAATGCGATCAATTAATCTCTGTTAATTTTATTGAAGTGACCATTAATTTTTTAAAAAAAATTACAAAATTAAAAAAAAAATCATAAAATATTAAATTTATTTTTTCCATATTTTTATATTTTAAAAATAAGATTTTGAATTTTTTAAAAAATAATCTTCAATTTTTAGAACATTTTAAAAATTTTCAATTTGTTTAAAAATTTCAAATTTCAAATTTTCATTTTTCCAAAATAATATTTTTTGAATTTTTTTAACAAAATCAAAATTTATTTTTAATAAAATGTTTCAATATTTTTAATTTTTTTGAAAAATTTTAAATTTTATAAAAAATTAAATTTATTTGATTTTCAATATTTTAAAATTTTTTATAAAAAGTTAAAATTTTTTTTTTAAATAATAAAATTTAAATTTAAAAAAATAAAAAATTTTCAAAAAATTAAATTTTTTTAAAAACATATTTCAAAATATTGAAATTGTTTTGAAAAATAATAATTTAATTTTATGAAAAAATTCAAAAAAATATGATTTTTTTAATTAATTAATGAAAAAAATTAAACCTAATATTTTAAAATTTTGGAAAATTTCAAAAAACTGAAAATTATTTATAAAAATTGAAATGTTTATTTTTAAAAAAATAAAATATATTTGTTGTTAATAAAATTAAAATATTGGAAAAATGAATTTTAATTTGAAAAAAAAGGAAAAATTTTGAATTTATTAAAAACTTAAAATATAATTTTTTTTAATTCTAAATATATGATTTGAAACAATATTGGAAACAATTAAATTTAATGTTTTAAAACTTCTAACAAATCATTTAAAAAATCAGATTTTTTTAATTTTGGAATTTTTTTTAAATTTTTTAGATTTTTTCTAGAATTTTCAAAAACTTTTCTAATATTTTTCCAAAAAATCACTGATCATGTCAAGAAAATTAACGAAGAGTAATTAATTGTGTTTGCATAATTCGATAATTGATTGTAATAATCCAAGTTGACAAGTTAGCAAAATCAATACTTGTATCATTAATTCAAAGGTCATGTCAATATTTTTAATAGCAAAACTTTAACAAAATTAGTTATTGAAATAAAATTATCAAATCAAAATAATATAAGTAATATATATGTATATATATATAAACTAAATTTTAAATTTTGAGCTAATACTAATAAAAGTTGATACTATTTGACCAACTATTTTATGTAGAAAGTAAAACTACATAAAAGAAGCAAGAGGGTCCAGGCTATGCCTTTGGTTCATCTATTTATTTGTAAGACTACCAAATTTATGGATCACTACTACTATAGGAGTTTTTATCGAAAACAAGGTCATTAAAAATTTTTATGTTTATTTTGCAAAGTAGGATACTTATTTGTCATATAAATTTATAATGTCAAATCAACCTTTGACTTCTCTTTTACCCTTAGTTTTCTTTCTACCTGGGTTTGTTTTCCATCATCGGACTTTCTTGCATAACCATGCATCTAGTTACTAAATTACTTTGATAAATTGTATTTACACAAAGAGAGACAGCTTTTAATGAGTTAAGAGGAAAGGAGACACAAATTGCAAGTAAAATAAATGGTATCAATTGCAAGATCAAGGAACTCAAAAAATAGTTAGAATAAACTAGCTCCATATCGAAGCCCAAATTAAAGAAGGTACAATTGGTATTGATTCATTCAACATGATTTTACCTTTTTATTAATTTCTTGTTAGGAGAAAGAGAATGCTATCAACAAAATTGCACAAAGAAAAGGGTAGAGAGGAAAAAATTTTTTGAATGAAGGTGGACCCTATGATGGGTTAAGTCCAGCCATTGCCTATCAACCTTTTTTTTTTTTTTTTTGTTTACAACCTCACCATAAAAAGTGAAACTCTTTGTGAATTAAAAAGATTCCTAAATAAATCCATAGATAAAAAAAAAAAACCTCTAAAATTGATGTAAATTAAAGTTTAAAGCCAACTTTCATACAAAAAAAAAAGTTTTTGTCAAAAATTCACAATTTAAAAAGAAAGATCTCCTCCAATACTTTTCCAAGAGTTAAGATTTTTTTTCCTATTCAAATTTTCTTAGCTAAAGTGATTTAAAAAAAAAATTTATAATGATTGAAATATTTAAAATTTTAGAATTATTTATTTTATTGAAATATATATATATAATTGATACTGTAAAAAGATCATGAATCTGTCACTATGTAAAACTCGACAACGATATTGAATTTCAATCTTGTTTAAGCGTTTCTTCAATCCCAAATATGTAGAGATGATTTTCAGCCAAGTCGGTAGAGCTTGAGGATAAACATTGAATTTGAAGTCCCTCGAAAAAACCATTTTGAGCTTCCAATTTCAAGGCATCAGGCCTTTCTCCTCGCTTAGACAAAAAGAATCAAATCTTGGTGATATATACCATTATCTTCTATTGACATAGTAATCCTTGAAGTCCATATCACTTTTTATTATTATTATTATTATGTCATAATCATATTTTAAATTATGAGGTTTAATATCTTTTAGAGAAACTGTAATAGGGCCATTCGCCATAACCTACGGTCTCACTTACAAATCTTCCATTTTCTTTTTAGTTTAGGTTTGGGAGGATGGAATTCTAAAAAGGCCCACCTTACATTTTGTTTGTTAATCATGGCCTAAGATTTTTAGCCTCGAATGAAGGCCCGAATTAAAATATAGAAAAAATAAAATGTAAAAACCATGGTGAGCGGCGCCAGCAATAGTGTCTTTTGACATTTACATCGCAATTCTTCCCATCTCTCAAATTCTCAGCCAAAATCCACATAGAGTTTCAACCCAGACGCCTTCACTGCTCAATCATGAACTTTGCTCCTCATTCTTCCCTAAGAGAAGCAGAAGTAAATGATACTGGTTGCAGTGGCAGCATCGCATTGGAGGAGTGGCTACGATGGGGCTGCGTATCTCCAGTGCCAGCAATGGTAAACGAGATCATTCGGGATTTGAAGCTTTTGGAGAATAATATTGATGCCCACATGGTTTTTGGTGGTAATGGTGGCAAATTACAGGTTCGCCACCATTAAACCTTTTTCGTTTTTCTTTGGCATTAATAATATATATATATTTCCTTTGGTATTTCATTTTGATTTTCTTTTTTGGATATCTAAAGGAAAAGTTTTTTCTTTTTCTATATGATTTTTGATGTCTGAATTGAAATGGGACAAATACCGGTATGTAATGATTGAAGTACGTTTCAAGGAATGTAGTATTATGGCTGCGAGAGGTATTTTATTTTTTGGAATTGTTCCATGGATACTGAAGTTTTGATCCCACTTAGGTAAATAAATGCAAATAGAGTAGTCATGATTTTCATATGCTTGATCAGTTTGCCAACTATGTGTTTCCTTTTAGTTTCTGAAATGTTCCTTTCTTCATTGTTGTCATCGTCATTTCTTTCTGTTATTGCTTTTTCTTATGGGGTCTTCTTATCTATGATCATCATGTCTTTCACTAGCTTTTCCGTTATTGCATTTTGCAAAAATCAGGGAGATTTTAAAGTTCAGGAGGACAAGAAACACAGAGAAAAATATCTGGCTTTAGGTGACTCAGACAAAAAGTTCCAGTTCTTTTCTGCTCGACAAATAGCATGCCGGTTGCTTGGAAGTCGGGGCTACCTCTGCCAGAAGGTAAGTGGTGTTTTTCGGAGCTATTATTGATATGTTGCAAAGAAGAACAACCTTTAGAAGTAATTTCCTTGTCTTTTTCATAATTTGTTAATGAATTATATCCATTTTCAGTGTTGGCTTCCTATGGAAGATTGTATGTGTTCAAAAGTCGAGCCTTGCTCACTATGGAATGGCATAAGGTTTTGGTTGTACATGCATCCAAAGGTTAGAATTTTCTTTTTCCATCTGATATATAGGCTGCTGATACATATTCGTATATGTCATCAAATGTGTAATCTTCCTTTTTCAGGATTTTCTACGGCAGAATAATACTGGGAAGTTGCTATGGCAAGTCTTTGGTGTTCAAGCTGCAATTTTATGTCTTTATGGAATTTCTGAAGATGAGGAAATCATGTGGAATGCATTTAAGGATGCAGGTTTCTTTTAGCTTTTCATTTTATTTTCTAAAAAGGGGAAATTTTGCTGTATTAATGGTTACATTATTTACAGAACCATGTGGTTGAGTTCTAAAGCTCATTTCAGAGTAGGTGGAATTACTTTTTGTCTATTAGAAGTATAATATACTGATAATCCTTTGTGTTTTTTTTTCTATAACTACTTGCATATCCAAAATCTTTTCTTTGTGATGTAATGATCTTTTATTGCATTTAAGATAAAAGCAATCATCCGAACTTTTTGACTGAGGGTAACATATATTTTGGGGTTTGCCTTTTTCTATTGTTCATTTGTGATTATGAATCAAGGAGAATTACCAAACTATCTGATAAAAAATTATTATTAACATTTGCTCCATTATTACATGTGAGCTGTTATCTCCTCTTGCAGATGCTCTACCTTCTAAGGTTTATTTTATTTACCATTTCAGTACTAAAGAAAGGTCATACTAGTGAGTTTTATCATATTCTTGGCAATTTCAGGAAAAGCCAGGGTTTGCTGCCTTTATCCAAACCAGAATATAGCACCAAAAACGGCTCAGGATGCCTTTAGCAGTCAATCTTCTGCAGATCTGGAATGTACACATTCATTGGTACTGTTCTCTTAACATGATAATACATACTAAATCACTCTTTATACAATTTTTATTTTACTTTTATGATATTTGAGAAGTAATGTGTGATTTTGAAAGAGTGGAGATTACTTCATTAATGTCCTAAAGGTCGTATTTCTCCACATGTTACAAAAAATTTGCATGGAACTACTTCTTGGTGATATGTTATTTTAGATGTTATAAATGTTTTAAATTTCAATTGAATTGTTATATAAATACTATTTTCAAAGACAATTTTAGTTGCAGCATTTGTGTTTGGTTCATTTTTTGAATTTTTCCCTGTCAATTTTTGTTGTCGAAGTAACTTTTCCCCATGAAGTCACTGCATATGTGGTAAAGTGTTGGGGGAAGCCATGTGGTATTGTTTGGTAAATAACTACAGCAAGAGTAATATTTAAACCTTATGGGGGATTGTATCTTACAAATGATTGAAACATCTTAAATTAGAAAAAGAATTGTAGCCAAGTGCACAAAGCTCTTGCATTAACACATCTCAGGTAAAATTGGATATGTTTACTTGTAATCTGTTACCTCTTTTTTCAAGTTATTTCAACTAGATTTTCTTTTTTTTTGGGGGGGTAAATTTTCATGTTGGTTGCATTTCACAGACAAATAGAGATAGACCTCTGAATTTTGTTCTAATTGATGGTACATGGAGCAATTCTGCAGCAATGTTCAGGCGCCTAAAGGTATTTGATTAAGTATTTCATTTTACCTTTGCTTTTGTCAATAAATTGTGTTTTGGGTTATGGGTTATAATATCATTATTTATTAACAATAAATGTCAACTATGACTCTATCTGTACTCTTTAGATGCCACAGAAATTTAGCCTTCATGATGGACCTATAATAGTACGAAACTTTTCATACATGATGCTGGAAGTTCTGTGAAATGTGATACCATTGGCCTTTGCTTCTATGGTGCCTGTTTCAAAATCAAAATAAGACATGGTTCTGCCTTTATCTAATAATGACTGAACCTATTTCTTTTTAAATTTGACTTGAACCTATATTTTAAAATTCTTGGACTGCTATTTGAGAATTTGATGGATATGTTATCTGTAGGAGCAAGCAAAGTTTGTCTGGGGAGAGGAAGACCTGCCTTGTATATCTCTTGCTGTAGGTGCATCTGCGATGCATAAACTTCGGTAAGGTGTAAACCAGTTGCTTTCCATAGGTTTGTTGAATTTCATAGGCATCTGCTTCTTATTTTGATTCTTAACTTCTTTGCTTCAGTTGAAGTATATAGTAACCATCTATGTTTTTTGGAGGCAGACCTCAACCATCATGGGACCATACTTGTACAGCAGCAGCAGCCATTGGTGTTCTTGCTGAGCTGCAGCTTCTTCCAGAGTATAGCTCCTATGGATTGGATAAACAGGCTGAGGCAGTGGAGGATGCTTTAATTGTTCTGCTAGAAGCACTGACAGCTCGACGCCTTCGGATGGGAAGGTCCATCACCCGTAAAGTAAGACATTCCAGGAACATTTGTTAACAAAGCTAACTGATTTAATTATACTAGTCCTAGTGAGCAGAAGCAAGGTTACTCCATTTATTCAGGTATGAATTTGTTATGTTGATTACTGCTAATTTTTCCATTATTTGACTGGACTCCAAGCGTTAATGTGCTGGACAAACAAGGTTAACTATAACTGATACTTATGGCTCCAGTTCCTATCCCCTATCCTTTTTAATTAAGGTCAAGTGCTCTCTTCAAATAACCATTTTCTGAACATTAACATCGTTTCTTCACTTTTACAGGTTTTCTATGTTTAGATTCAATTGCAATGATAAGTACAAACTGATATGGTCAACCATCAAGTAACAAGCTGAGCCATATTTGACTGCTACCCTGCTGTATTTGCTGCATTTTTGTCACCAATAAGATATCAGTCTGTCCTGTTGAAACCCAAAGAAGAAGGAAATCGACCAAAAAGAAACATTCTATATGCGGAGCAGAAGGGGTAAAAGTCATGAATGTTTTTGTTCTTGGTAATTTGGAATGTAGTAGTTGCTTTCTTCTGGTTCATGCTTCAAGAAACTTCACATAATAGTGCAACATTGGTTGGGTCTGCAGTATGTATTGGACTGTCAAAAGAATTGCTGCATTATCTCATTTAGGTGGCCCTTTTCCCTTCTCCGCCGGGAAATATTTGAATAGTTTTCGAGCTGACCATAATTCAATTATACCTTTGGCCGCCTTTCTAGGACAAGGATTTTATATATCTTATATAAATATATAAAAGACATTTTTTGACAAAAAAAGATAACTGTCATGTGGATAGTTTAAGGTTTTAGATGTGGATAACCTTAAATAATTGTCATGTATCCATTATTTAATTTCTTCAATTTGATTTAATTTGATTTGATTTTGACCAATTAATTGTATTTATATTTAATAGCTTAAATTTATCTCTTAATTAATTTAGTTATTAATTGATTTGATTTTAACCAAATTAATTATATTTACTTTAATAGATTAAATATTTTTCAGTTAATTTTAATTTTTAATTTAATTTAACTTTAATTAAATTAATTACATTTATTTTTAATCCTATATAAATATATAAAAGTTAAAGTTTTTAACGTTTTTTGGATAGTATTTTCTTTTTTTTAAATGTGGATAAGTTAAAATAATTATCATGTACCCATTACTTAATGAGTTAATTTAATTTGATTTTGATCAAATTAATTTCATCTATATTTAATAGCTTAAATTTCTCTTTCAATCAATTTTTATTTTTAATTAATTTGATTGTGACCAAATTGATTAAAGTTGCTTTTAATAGATTAAATCTCTCAATTAATTTTAATTTTTAATTTAATGTAATCATGCTTAAATTAATTAATTTATTTTAATAGCTTATATCTCTCTTAATTAATTTTATTTATTATTTTTTGTTCACCCTGGTTCAACTAAAAGAAATAATAAATCAAATTAATTATATTTACTTTTAATAAATTGAATCACTCAATTAATTTTAATTCTTAATTTAATTTAATTATGTTTAAATTAATAACATTTATTTTTAATAGCTTATATCTCTTAATTAATTTTATTTATTAATTTTTTTCACTCTTCAAAGTTCAACTAAAAATAATAATAATATTTAGTCATGCTTGATTAGAAAAACTATTCACATTGTTTCTAGCATATGAGTTAGGATTGGCTTTCTCATATTCTTCATTTGGAAAACAAAACAAATCTCAAATAATAAAATTATTCTGAAATTTAGTCGTTTTCTTAATATTTTTATATTTATGACATAATTTTTTGTTTTAGGATCTATCCCTACATATATATATATATATTAATTGTTTTTTGTGTATGGTATTGAATGTATGATATTTTAATTTCAATTTCATTTTATATTTTAAAGTGCTTAAGGTTTATATTATGTTATAAAATAAATATTATATTATATTTTATTATGTTTCACATTACGTAATTCTAAATATATAAATTTTTAAGTTGTTTATACCCATAAACTTTATCTTATAATTTAAAAAGAAAACTTATATTATATATAAATATACTTTTGTGTATGGTATGAATTTAAAATTAGTACGATTAAATTTAAGAAGTTTAAAAGAGGAACCGATAATTAAGCTTCAGCTTACGTTTAAGTTATAACATTAACATTCGACTGAGTGGCATTGTTTTGTTTCCGAATGCCATAAATACTCTCCCAACATTTTTGCAACTTTTTCCTCCCCTCTTCTCTTCTCTTTCTCTCTGTTTGTCAAAAAAAAAAAAACCAAAGAGACCAAAGGAAAAGAAGAGAGGGAGAGTTGCCCTTGTGAGGAGCAGGAGGAGATCATATTATAGGTCTCCCAAAAACAGAAGAAAGAAATGGGTTTAAAACAAAGCTCTATGTATCTTATTTTGTTTTTCCTTCTAGCTGGATTTGCCTCTTCTTTCACCCACATTTCAAGTAATTCTCCCATTTCTTTGTCCATTGTTACATATGTGTGTGTTTGTGTGTGTGTGTGTATATATATATATATTTATATATAATTATTTATTTATTTATTTATTCCCTTGAATTCTTAAAGCACATCAACAATGTTTCATAAGAAAAGTTATACATATTTTGATTCAACATGACATTTAGTAATTGTTTAATTTGCATGCAGATGGTGCCTTTGAATCTCATGGAACTACTGGACGCAACCTCCTTCAGGCCAAAAAGGGTATGTTCCCTTTCTGAAGGATAAAAAACAGAAAATTTTCCTGTGTGGAATTGTATTTGTTTTCCATATTCATCAAATTATTAATGAGCTTAAATGTCTTGCATTGTCTTAGTTGCTTTTATCCCCTTTCTTTTTCTTCATTATAAACTTGATATAGCAGGGAGGCTTTTGATTTGAAGATCTTCATATGATCATTTTACTTTCATTTTTTCCCCTATATCATGGTCATTTTACTTCCAAACTGATATGATATGTCAAATGTCATGACCATGCAGCTTGCTCTGAAGACTTTGAGCACAAGAACTACACAATCCTCACAAGCAAGTGCAAAGGACCCCTGTACCCAACCAAAGGTTGTTGTGATGCTCTCAAGGAATTTGCTTGCCCTTTCGCGGATAAACTAAATGACCTCACCACTGATTGCGCTTCAACCATGTTCAGCTACATAAACTTGTATGGCAAATACCCGCCTGGCCTATTCGCCAATATGTGCCGTGAGGGGAAAGAAGGCCTTGAATGTCCTGAACAAACCGCAAGTGGTTTGACGATCACTAAGCCTTCATTGCTGATACTCACATCAGGATTCCTAGTGTTGTTATTTCAGTTGTTCTGATCTGAAGGATAAAAGTGTGGATAATTAACCTCTCTGACTTTATTCGTTGTTAATCCATTTTCTTCTTGTCTGAGTATATAATTCTTCCAAAGGTCTGCATTCAGGTGATGTTTTCTACTATTTTGTAAGCGCTGGTCTGCATTGTTTAATTAAAATATCCTAAGAGTATGATTCTATATAATCTGTTTATTTGTACGTAAATTAAATTCCTATCTTGAGTGAAAAGACTGTTAACTTTTGCCTGTGTACATGCTTGAAATTCAGACGAGAGTCTTGAATCATTCTTGGATGTTGGCTGACATCATAATTGCTTAGTCAGAATAACGTTTGAGATATTTCCAAATGTGATGTTTGCCTGTGAA